>MIEF01010577.1:0-12831 GCA_001870725.1 Taenia solium | reverse complement strand
GTGCGCACCTTTATGTCGTTTACTGGGAGGCATCAGATCGTAACCTCGAGTTGATCTATGCATAGTTTATTAAACAAAGCGCACAATAAAGTTAATAATAGCATTCAGCACAGGTGCTGTTAAGAAGGTTTCTTTGACGCACTGTGTGTTTCGAAGGACTCGATTTTAGTGTGCAGTATCAGAACCCCGTCACTTTTTATCAGCGAAGAGGGAAACCTCATTAGTAATCCGGAACGAGCNTTGATAAAATGAGGGGTAATGAGCTGGTTTATAAAGCAAATCATAACCTATTATAGATGAAGATGCCTTTGGNCCTAGTGCTTGATCAGCACCCGTTGTTTCTGCCCAGCATCGAGACAAGTGCATGCTTCAGGCCCTTAACCGATTGTGAATACCTGTTTNNGGACCTACAGCCCGCACTCTGNATGTTTTANAGATGGAATCCGNCTTGCAGTCCTGCATCNCAGTGNTCAGAGGCAGATTCGAAAATGTAATCTACCTCAGTACTCACATTATTAATTTGCATGGAAGTCTTTTACGCTGCAAAAGTAAGCTTCGGGCCTTGATGTTCAAAATGCTTTTGGATAAATGAGAAGCTCTCGTGAAGAATGGCACTTGACCTTGCAAAGGGACTGTGTGCTTTTTATCATCAGAGAGTGCCAAATTCACCCTCTTAATTGACAAAAACCTTAAAGATGCAAAGTATTTGAGTCGCAGCTCNCCTCACATCATGGTGCATCCAAGAACCACTCAGATAAGTGATGTCTCCCACACCGACCATAAGGGAGGGGCATTGAGGAAATATCCACAAGGCTGTGTGTAGCTATATCTTGCTTCTCGTTTTTCTACTCCCACGTTCAAAGACTCGGCCTCACTCAACTATTCTTCGCAGCAGCACAGCGGCAAAGATGGTGTGCATAAGACATCTGATTGTGTTCCACAGTCACTCTCGATGAAGGCCTTTGGATAAGTCGTAAAAATTGAATGCCAAAAGTAAGGATGGCCCTTCTTCCTTCCACGCATGGGAGTAACTTCGACATTGGAACGAACGTGCAATGCTGTCTGAGTTAAACAACTGGCATTGTGCTAACTTTCGCCCACGCCTTAGTGCAACAACTGTTAGGCTTGAATGCAGGAAACATCAATGTCCTCAAGGAACGGGTGGCGTACTCGGAACAGGGATGGTCCGGATTGCCGTATCCCCGTAACTTTTTAAGCAGTTTAGGAACAGTTTAAATTTGTCTGCTGATAAGTGGAACCAAGTGAATCTAGCACAAATAACTATAATTAATAGTTATTAATCTCGTCTCGCTTCAATTCAGCAGAAAATTCTGCACTTACCTTAGATCAAATGTAAGCAAAGACTGCAAGGAAATACTCTTGAAACATAGCGGTAATCACCTGCACTATCAGCGAATGCGTAGGCGTTTGCACATTATTCCTGCCGCACTTCAGAACATGAATGACCGTCCAAAATGTGCTTTCATGAGGACAGGGATAACATTGAAAATTTGTTTGCTGGTGAAGTTTATTGTCAAATGCACACAGAATGACATGTTTACTGACGAGATCAACCCAATTCGCAAAATCTTTGCCTGTTTGAAACGCATTGATATGAATTGGATTTAGATGAGAATAAAGGACTGGACGACATTGTAAACAAAGGCATAAATGGTTCGTGGTACTAAAAGATGGAGAGATAATTAGCTAAATGATGTGGCAGATTAATTGACACTAAGGGATAAAATGGATGTGTTGACAAGGTGACTTACGACTTCTGTAGGCATAAATGCAAAGATGCTTCGAGATGTGCGGGTGTGTGGTCCAGGAAGGAATTGATGTAATAATGGATGAAAGCCGCAAACACCGGCTAATTACAGCTGTGTGAGTAGAGTCGCTAAGAAATTATGAATGAATTAGAGTGTAGAAAGACAGAATTTGGCAGAATTCCATTGATAAAGCCAAATATTAAGGGGGATGGGATGCCAAGCATCCAGTAAACTCACACCGTCAAGACTTTGTCACTAGGACTTAGAGTTAAAATTTTCCAAAATTTTACATTTTAGTAAGCACCACACTGCTTCAATGCTAAGATACCGTTCGTTTAACTCGATACACTAAATAGCTTGTAAATATCTTGCGCTTTCCGCCTTTTACACTCTCTCCGCCTTCTCGACTATGATGCCTTTGTATCGTAAACCAGACCGTGCGCCGCCAGCTTCTAACTTTGCAATGGATAACATGAGACATGAAGACAGCGGATCCAAACTGTGGGAAGTTGATCCCAAACAGGTTGTGGGTCCTAAGCACAGACCGAGGAGGATTCTACCTCAGACCTTCTGATTCGGTACAGTAATGGTACAATTTCGGCACTGAAGGGCATAAGGAGTCCTAAAACCGCCGATGCCATATAATTCTTTTTGTCAAAGGATGAAATTAGTGTAGGAAATCCACATTAGCCTAAAATTATAAAATGGTTCTAATGTAAGAATGGAAATCATAAAATACTTCATGCGAAAATTGCGTCGCTATCTTTAGGCAATGATGAATAATAAATAGACGATGAACCACTATCCCGAAACAGGCGAACATGGGTCTTAAGCAGCACCTGATGGTTCGTTGCAGCCTGGTGAAGTAACTCTAACAGAGAGTTGATATCTGTGCTCTGAAGCTTGCAAGCACAGTAAGTGGTCGAGCTACTTGCTCGAACTAAATGTCAATCCATCCTGTAATCGTAGTTAGTATGGGTCGCAAATGTGTGGTTTTTAAGGGATTGGGCATTGTTGCGCACATCTCGTCATTTTCGCGCAATATTTCTTAGCATCAGCGTGGCCCCAAGGCGAGTATCTTCTTTTTCTGGTGCATGTCATTCTTGAAGATAGGATGCAACGGTACTGTTGAGGGGGTGTGAAAAGGCTGGTATTCACATCCTTCTCTTCGGCTTTCATGCTCCAAAAGGAGTTGGGATTTGCCAGTGTAATTCTGATACCTGTACGTCGAAAATCTTGTGAACATGCGCTTGATACAAAAACAATGAATCGCATAAACCTATTTCTTAAAAAAAATTGAAAATCCATTAAAGGCACACTGTTGCACCCAAAACACCATATTCANTGTAGAGGTGCATCAGATTAATACCNAACGCTCAACGTCACTGGAAACNGCTTAGCAGTGGAGTAGTTTTGCAAATGGAAACAAATTTTATGCCGTCAGCAGNATTCATCTTCCGACTTCATTTGCCACCATTNAGTGGAAAGTAATAAGGACTTTNAAATGCATCTATTACAGNAGAATTGTCTTAATGGTGGGTAAATTAAGGATGTGATCGGTGCAGATTGCCTNCATATGTTCTTTACTTCCTCCGAGGCAAGGAATGAAATGTGGAAGTTTTCCANCNATGTTATAAAGTAGGATGTCTGCTGCCTTTCCGAGACATAAAAGTTGCAGGCTTTCCACTCTGCTTTACTAGCATGGAATGACTGCTCCCTTTTCAAAAGAGGATAAATGGGTTCACGTACATAACTCAGTGGGCAGACCTCAGATTAAAGGTTGTTCGACCTTAGAAAAATGAAGCGAAATTGTACCAATTGTACGCGGCGACAATAAAAAATTGGCAATTATAAAAATTGGCGATTACATATTTCTCTATTGCGAATGCCCCTTAGTACCATGAATGTTTTTCACAATCTAATCAGAGTAGTGGATTAAGAACCTAGGTGCAGGGTATAAAGCCTGTGCCGTGTGAAGAAGCACAATCTACGAATAATTTAATGCTAGTCTGTTGCAGCGCAAGCTAAACAGTCCAGAGCGTCATGCATGCATCCAGCTTAGGCAATTTCCTAACATATAATTAGAGTGTACTGAAGTCTGCAGAACAGAAATAACAAAGGAGCTAAATGCGTGATTGGCCGAATCCTCGATGCATTCGAGTCCAATAAATGGCGAAATCATAATGGCAGTTATGATTTACTAATGCAGCCCCTATAATCATTATGCGAAAAGTCAATAGAGGAAGTTGTGTAGGTAAAGATAGAGATGTTTAATAGGTTATGAGGCACTTGTGAGCAATGCTCAGGAGTGACAGCATGCGCTGTGCGTGCGAAGCAAGACAGAAGTGGGGAAGGGCTAGCACCTACAACTCCATGGCATCAATGACATAAATCTTTGTGCTATTATTTAAAATACACCTGCAATTTGTTTGTAGTTCCGGTAGTGCTATTCTCGTGTTTATTTATTATCATGATATTCATTCCTAATTGTCTCGTTTATGCTTACTGTGTAATTAATTTCGTTAGCAAATTTGCGTCTCAAACATAAAGCCTACAGCAAAAAGTTTGTTTTAATAGTAACCTTAGACACGCAGAAAATATGCAAAAATTTNAAGTTTATTTGTTTTAACTGACGAATATTAACGTGATTGGCTGGTTTTTTACGTGGAGCGGGTCAGCACTGCTCATAGTTGGAGGCAATGTTTGCAATTTATGAACGGAGGGGTTACAATTAGAGGCAGGCTAACGGATGTGTTCCTAGCAGCAGCTCGGCCATTTACGTGTCTGCGGCTCACGCAGTCGAGTACTGATGTGTCAAATGCCAGTCTCTCCATCTGTCTACCCCTCGGTTGCAAACCACCCTAGGATTTGAGGGCTTAGAGATTATGGTCGTCGCGTTTGAAGTCATAGATCACGTCCATAGCATTAATGCCCTTATACGTGACTTTCTCTAATGAGGCATTAAGCACACCGCGGGTGCAGTCCTAGACAATTCAGCCATATGTAAAATTTACTGGTAATGTTGAAAGGTCAGAATGCAAGCAAAACCTGTACGGCTGCAAGGTAAAGGCAGAAAATCACAAATGGTTTATATTGGGCGATCAACAGTACAGTTGGCAGATCACTTCCGTCGAAGTCCGCAAGTATTCATTAAGGCGCCTATATAATCTCTGAGATGGCAAATCCACAAAACAGGAAAATTTCCAACTCAAATCAACACAAACTTGTTTCGACAAATAGATCAGAGAATGAGCATTATTCTGTGTTAAATGAGGGACACCAATAGTGTCTCGTAGGCATTGCAACACACGAATCCGCCAAAGTGGGCTGCAACTGGTTCATATAAAACAAAGTCTAAATGAGAAGGAAAGGAGAAATAAGAGAGGGGTTTGGAGGCGCACCTTAGCATTGGTATTCAATTAGCAGAGAATGGAGAAAAGAAGGAGGAAATAAACACTTGGCACCTATGAAATGGCCGTTGGTGGAATTAAACGGCAGGCTACTATGTTACAGTAACAAAAAACTTTCATGGGCAATTAACAAAGCTAGTTTGTGGATACGCTGCAACTTTGCGCTGAAGGTCGTTAAAATTAAGGGGTAAGCGGCAAGGGTAAGCTGGTTTGATCGTTGCCAACATAAGTAAAATTTAACAGCGATTTCGATTATAGATGCAAGCTAAGGAGTTACAAAGACCAGGTTGCAAGATTTAACCCAAGAAGTGCCCCTTTACAGGTTCTAAGAGGTGATTCTCGGTGTTCTTACGTAGCCAAGAATTGTTTTTTAAACAACTGATTTCTGAGCTATCTGAATAAATTCCTAATAGTGGTGCTACGCACTGTGTTAGGGCAAAAACAACAGGCAANTACATTTATGTTTACCTGAAGTCAAAGCATGGGATACTACTCATTCTTGAACGCAATGATTTTTAGTTGTGCATTTCATTGATGATAAGAGGTGCAATTTGCGCACTGTGATGGTCGCTCTTTTTAGAGCTCGTACATGATCGAAAAGTAATTGTACATAGATTGCGTGCCTTGAAGAGTCCTCTGTGTAAATAGCAAACGAGTTAGGATTAGATGTTAATGTGAAGCCACTATTACTTAGCTACAGGTAACGAGTGCCGATCGGATGATATAAAAATCAATGTAGAGCATCCGGCCCGGAAATTTAAAAAAATATCATTATTCCTATGGCCAAAATTTAACTAATTACTTGTGGACTATTAAATGGATCGTATGTGCCGCACACTCCATCGGTTTCCAGTCCAGTTCCTGCCCTTCTTCCACCTTTTCAATTTCTCTCAAACTTGACTCTTTCAAAGTCTGCCGTGTTTCTATTCTTAATCTTCCCTTGCACTCTCACCTTCTGCCGACTGTTCATCCCTTTCTCGCTGTCATCCAATCTTGTCGCATATCTTTGCTCCTTATTTTGTATCATTAAACTGGTTCGGATCACTATAATCCCTTGATCCCTTCCTCTTATCTTGCTGTTCCTCTACACCTTCCTCTCTTCCCAATCAACTTTCTTTCCGCACCTCATCCACTCTACATTGTCTTGCTGCAGACACTTCATCATGACACATGGCAAGTGCCGCATAGGAATTAGTCGATTTAGTGCGGTGTCAAACGATCAGTGAGAACGTGGATGAGTGCCTAAATTTGTCACGTATAGTCCCAACTACCCTGCTGACATCAATCCCGTAATGCTGCATTAATTTTCTTACAATGGTTGCGTTTATACCCTATTTGCAGGCAATATTCAGGACCTTTGCGGTGATGCAAGAGTGCTTTACTATAATTACATAGAATTTACTTAAATCCCTTGCCCTTATTGAACTGTAGCATTTTAATCGGTGTTCAAATATCAAGCCAAAGTTTGTAGGTAAACATTAGCAGCATTGTGTAAAGTGCTAGCCATCGCCCCATTGTGTCAAGAACAGAAGTTCAGGACTAAAGACTGCACAAGCATCCTAACTAAAGGCGTAATTCAATAAACATATTCGATGCGTCGTAAAGCCTGAAACTAACACGTGCTTATTACGCTTACCGGTTGACAAGTTCAAAGCACTGAATTTCCCCGCCTACAGGCCCCATAGCACCAAGCGTATCACCACCACATTTAGAACGACATTAGCCTACATATCCCGATCACTTTTGTTCGTATTCACTCACTCACCCAGCTCTACACGATGCCTTAGATACGGATAACATGCAAGGCAGAGGCACATTCTCCGCAGACAATCGACCCTTTAAAAGGAACACCAGTTAGCTTAATCAAACAATCACGACCCAGATCTCTTTACGGCTCCTTGTTCGTGCTTAAATCTACATCGACTTATTCGTCCATCCACCAATGCAACAGGTCTCCTAGCATTTCCTTGGAATAATTGCACCTCCAACCAGCATTATTAATTATTATATGAGCCATCGTGTGCCGCAGCATTCTGCGCTAAAAGGCTTCTTTTCAGATTTGTACACTGTGACAACCTTTAGCTCACCCTTAACCGGAGTTCCCTTTTGACAGCATTTAGGATGCGATCCACACAATGGCACTGCAGCACATTTACAAAGGAGGATGGGTTCGCATTACAATCCTCCACATCCACACAGGTGATTTAAAGGTCCTCTCCAAAAGAACTCACGCTAGAATACGAGAGCCTCAGACTTATCGGTGGTGAAGGATCAAACAGTAGACTTTGGGATGCCTCCTAGTATTCCAAGACAGCAAAGTCCTTACGTTGCCAACGATTGGGGAAACAGAGCAGAAGGAATAAGCAGAAGGAAGATGTTGCCAACAGAATTAGATTGCACTGCTAGCCGGTCCTTGCCCATTGCAAAAAAGAATTCGGAGACAACATATCAAAATGTATCTTAGTCAACGGCCCGCCCGTTGGTGAATGAAAGGGTTATTTGTAGAAGAGCATCTGCTATTAATGACCCATCCCGCAAAGACTGGCGAAAGAGGGAACGCTGAAATTTCTTTTGCTGTTTTACAGATATTTCAGCAAATCGATGTGCTTTCTGCACGAGTGTGCCAAACAAATGCAGTTGAAAAAACAATTGCACCAGGAATACGGAAGCGTTGGAAAACCACAATCATCGAAGACCTCCAGAGACTAATGCGAGCATTGGTATGCAAAAATCTTTACTTTCTTACATGAGTTCTGCGCCGCCATCAATTAATGCGCCTCCTATTAGGTTTTGTCAGCTAAGCACCGAGTCATGACACCAAAAGATTGCCGTAGTCAAGATCAGTAAAGCAAATTATTAAACCTGATCAGGAAGAACATGCATTCGGCTCATTTGCTGAACCATTTCAAACGTCATTTTTGATGCCACCAAATTGTATATATTTTGTTTACTAACTTCTCTTCTAAGCAATATTACTCTGGTGTGATGGTTGTATCGTGGGGCAAACCCATTGCGTGGGGCACTAATAAGCATAATCTTGTTGATCGTTTACCAAACTTGCATTCCATAGATTAGAAGCATCTGCAGCTAAAACAAAGCATGCAAAAATCAGTGTGCAGTTCGGCACAAGAGCTTCTAATGGGGCCACTGAATCAAACCATATCTTATTAAGTTTCTGTGTCCCTGAAACTCATAAACACAACAGTTTTCTTCGTTAACTAGCTTTTTGTTAAATATGGATTGAAACATCTATTAGACAGAACAATATCCAGTCGTTAGCATAATCTTTTAACCTATTCTACTTCGACGGAGCGATTTGAACCAGGTAGGCAGAATTTACTGCAACCGTCCGATAGCGTTCGCCATGTTTCCTTCGATTCTGGCTAGCAAGTGGAAGCCAACAACGGAGAGTTTTGTTTTTGATGGGGCAGAAGGATGATCGCGGTGACCGCTGGAACCGACACCCAAAGTGAGGCATGCGAAACAAAGAAGCAAATATCGACCACCCCCTTTGGGCATTGGTTACATGTTAAGCCGGGCGTCGGGCAGATGTTCACACGCATTTCAAAGGCAGCCTTGCACGACAACAAATATCAATGGTGGTGGCGACATCACGTGGTATTCTTCGCCTACCCGTGATTTGGATGGCATGTTAGGGCAATAGAAGAAGGCCAGCAACATAAGGCCTAACAAAGCCAGAAGGATGCCAAAGTGTGTTTCAATCATCGTATCTCGTGGTTGAAAGTAGATACAAATNNCACGAAACAAAAANTGAGCCACATTTTTACNCTCTTTGTCNNGTCACGTGTCGTGTAAATGCCCAATTGGGAAAACTTTAACAAACCACTCTAATACAAATTACCAATGATGCATTCTTACCTCCTAGATTTAANTTACTTTCTGTTAGGGAACGCCGCCGCACATTTGAGACACATCTGCCAGGGCAGCTAATCGTGGCAAGAATATAGCAAAAATGAAAATTGGAATCTGATTCTTAGCAAAGCAGAAAAGCAAACTTTCTAAATAGCCATCTTGTTGGTTGCCGTGTTGCAAAAATTAAAAGACTAAATGTTGACTACTACCTCCTCCAACCGATCCGAGAGAGGAACCGAAAGTATAGCACACACAGAACAACCATTGAATGATAAGTAGCACCTGTCTAGAGCTTTCGTTTCAATGATCACCTCAGATATGTTATGACACTATGCTCCAACTGCATACCTCCGTAAGGATCGCCAACATCAGATGGCAGAGGCAGGACACATTTTCCTGGTGCTTAAGGCTCTCATACCCACCGTGGCTCATGCCGCTCAAGAATTAAACCAGAGTTCAAGTAACCTTAAAGAGGTCCAAGGAATAACCATATTTTTCAAATAAACCGATACCGCAGAACCGCCCTTGTGAGTTTGCAGCCACTGCTCCTCCACCCATGCCACGTGTCCTGTTGCAGGGAGAAAGTGGATATTAGCAAGCTACGATCCTGCACTCATACCATTTAGAGTTGAGCACATGTAATATGCCATGTGAGACATAGCAAAAGTCGTAAGCCTTTTGAACTGTAGCAATTGCGTCACATAACACAAGAGTGATTTCGCCNGTATAACTTGCGAGTTCAGCCCGTTACAGAGAGCATTCCGGGTCGAATATACGGAAGATATTGCACTTTGATTAGAAGAGTTAAANGAATAAAGTGAGACCTAAAAGCTGAGAGAAGCAGCATGGAGAAATGGCTTGTCTTAGCTTTCTAATAATTCACCTTNAAGCCAGTAGCTCTTAGNTCGTTGCATATTCAGCCACATGTGCATTATCCCTCCCGTTTANTTACAAAANAACCTGCTGGCGGAACATTATCGTTGAAGCTGNAATCAGGGTCTCGAGCGCCAAGGCTTTTCAGACAACGNATTTGTACTACTTCATTGTTTAAAAGCAAAAGTCAGAGATTAAANCGCGTGCACCCAGTAATGCATTTATAATTGGCTACAATGTTCCGATTTGTGCNAGGCATGACTCAATTTGAATAGCGATCCCGTCATTTGCCGATCATCGTTCCGCTCTGCAGTCCTTCGATCGTAGGTATTAACTAGAGTTTAATGAAAATATTTGGTGCTAGGGCTTCGAGGTACGTAAATTTTTACGACGAATTTTAATGCAAAATTTAATTATATTCCATTATGCTTCCACAGGTGCAGCGATGTTTTAAGCATCGAATTCTATCTGCTCAGGTGAAAAGTGCGCCACAATCTCGGGTTCTGCAACTAGAAACGGAAATTGATGCACACTTAGCAAAGAGTACTAGCTTAGTGTTCGCCGAGTTCAAAAATGGTGCATCACAGAGACTCTGACGCTGACGTGTATTCTGTTGATTGTCACTCACTGCAATCCTGAAGCTCTGCAAAGTGCGACGCAGTGCATTGATTCCCAAATTCGTGACATTGTAGTCAGAAAGCACGAACCGTTAGTGCGGTCCAAGAGTACGGATCTGGAAAGGAAGGAACCCACTAAGTTGTAGGCGCAAATAATCATGCACATACCTAGTTGTGTCCTGTTATGTGACCCAGAAAAGGAAAGGCCTCAGTAATGATGGAATTCTTGCTTCATGTTAAAATTTGAGAACCATTGTTGCTTTGATGGTCTTCATTTCCTTACCATTTTCGTCATTCACTTGCATGGGCCGTTTTCTTAGAGATCGTGACTAGTGTTAAGAATGGGCTTCTGTTAGGTTAGTGGCATGAACAAGTTTGAAGTAGTTCAGGTCGGTGCAGCTACAAAGGCCTACAGAACGCATTTTAAGAAGTACAATCCATGGATATTCAGCACACACTTTCCCACAACTAAGCGTTCAACCAGTCCCCGAAAAGCATCCACTCCCCAAGCTTCCTCAGGGTTATTCAATAGGAGGAAAATATTTTAGTAGGCTGTGTGAACTGCTCGGACTTGTGTATGTTCATAATTATATTCGCTGCTTACTACTCAGATAGTTTTGGACCCCGTGCAAAGCTAACGCAGGTTAATCACAGTAGAGTGGTTTGAAGCAAAAGTCAGACCTGATAGCTAAACGGTTGCGGAAACGATTGATGAAGGTAGGAGCAAGGAAATGCGGAGGTCAAAATCTGTAATGAATGATGTCAAACGGGTTTCGAAACACTTATGTTTTAAGTGCCTTATTGCTGGTTGGTTCGGCTTTACATAACCTTGGCAGGCGGAAGGTTTTGTGGTGAAGACAAGTGGATAGACGTGGATATTAATAGAAAGTTTCATTGACCAATACCTTAGCTGTCACATGGGCACAAGTACTACCTAGTTATCAGGAAGAGTGATTAGCGGTGTCCGATTTGACCTGGCCGTCACCTCCTACTAGGCATACTGCTACGACGGTGATTTTTCACCTTAGAACTGGAAAACCAGAGAATTCCTCTGGATCCAAACATCCCTTGTAGATTAAATTTAATGCATTGAAGGCACCCAATCTGGCGAACTCGGCAAAATAGGGTGCTTNTTTAGAAGTGCGCGGTCGGATATTTAGCAAGCTCACTGCACTCTGCGGCACTGCTACCGCCGTAGTCAGCGAGTCTATAAGTAGTCGTGTTGCTGGAGCTTGAAATAACAAATGGAGCTGAATGGAAGTTATTGAAAGCAAAGGCATCTGCCACTGGCANTTACGGATAAGTTAAGATTATACTTATTGGTACTTAAAAGAAGCACATTAAAATACATTAAATGACATACTGATTATGTGCCCATATATGTGTCTTTACGGGCAAGCGTGCCTCATGACGTCTTAAGGAAAAGTTGATTAGTAATGCATGCCTCTAAGTTGATTTGGCTGCTACATTGGTTGTTCAATAAAGGATAAGGAATGTCAGCACCATAGCTGCCCCTACTCCAGAGAGTTATTGCAAGGGTTTGCACAACATTTACGTTTAACCGGCATTAACGATATGATATGAGGCTTTATTTGGTATGTGTAATGCCTCTTCTGACCGGGAGATTGGTGTGGAGAGCAACACTAGAAAGCAAAATACCACTCTCCCAACCAAATTCTCACCATTACCGTTGATACTGCATTTTACGTGAATTATATCATTAATTGCAGCAAACCAATCTTAAAGATGGAGGTTATGGCCATTCGCCTAAAATTCGTCACCTTGAATGCGTATAGATGTACAACCTGAGCTAGAGACCCACCCAGTTTTCCCTGACATACATCTGGCACTAACATGGGTTGACAGGACTCGAATCCTGTCGAAGAGTTGTNTTCTATCCCGCATTGTGTCAANAAACCAGGTTGCTAAACAAACGTGGCCATAGTGGTTACTGGGTTGNGTCTTTGTAAGGTCAGANGGATTAGCAGTGAGTCAGTGCAGCGAACCGCATGTTCGCAACTCGNAACATGCACAGCTGAGGCCGATTGCATGGTCTCACATTTTGTAAGTCTAGGAGGAACTCACCGCCTGTGTCTTTGGAAGGGCGAAGTTTGTTGTAAGCGCTTCATCCACGGTTAGACCCAGGTGCCTCTTTGTNTGNACATGCTGATTAAGCACAGCTCCGNACTTTTGAAATACGCCGGGAGCTCGCTACTTTTGGGCAGGCACCAACCAACCTCAACANCTACCATAACTGGGCAGTAAATTTNGGTTCAATATGGGGGNGAG
>MIEF01010557.1:0-93599 GCA_001870725.1 Taenia solium | reverse complement strand
TTCACATCGAGGTAGCGGTGGTGGTGGTGGTGGTAGATTCCGTGCTCTGCGTCTCTTTAGCAGCGATTTTGATGGTGCTATTGGACGTGATATTGCCGTTCTCTTCCATGCCAATGAGACGGATTCAGCAGCGGGAGGTGGAGCAAATCCACCACCACCAACATCAAATACACCTCTCACCACTACTGCTCATCTGCCTACACCGGAAATAAAGATTAATCCACCGTCGCACCAAACCTCACCATCGACTTCACGACGAAATTCGGGTGCATACTAGATGGCCATATCTACTCTACCAACAAATCATCACCACCGCCGCCTCCACCACCACCATCCAATTGACCAATCGCTCAGCCATCAAATCAATCTCGTTGCATCTTTCTCTGCTCAATCGATAGTTCCCTCGTGCACTGTAGGGGTCAGTGTGAGTATGTGCTTGTCCCTTTGCCCAATCGATTGTTGGCTGACAAGAAAAAAGAAACTGCCTCCATTCCTCTGTGTACGCTCATTCTTTCCTAGATCCTCCCTTTCCTACCCCCTCTCCTCTCCCCTCCCCCCTTTTCACCACGTAGATGAAGCAGACCAGTCTAGTAGTAGTAGCAGCAGTAGTAGTAGTTACTGTGTTCTCGCGTGTGCGTGTGTATGTGTGCGTGTATGTTCACGCTGTTCACATTCGCTTCCATTCCATTGCACTCTCACCGATTGACCTCTCTACCCTCCTCTCCCTCTACTCCTCCGTCTTCTTCTTCCCCTTCCACGTATTATTCTTACACTCTGTCTCCTGCTGCCATGAGACCCGCGCTCCATTTCTAATTCTATATTATGCCCCGTAATGAGGGGATGGCAAAGATGCATACACATTGAACTACCTATTTACCTTACCTACAATAAGAGCAGTTATCCTGCCAAACTATTCACCTTTAGTAGAAGAGAAGTAATAAACATGCCACCTTTTCATGGCTTCCAGTTCTACCAGTGGGGTGAGTGGTCGTACACAGGACTTCTGGGGGATCAGCGCAGGATCGTTTTGGAGTAGGTCCAAATCTTGGGTACTTTAGGCTGTTCTGCGGTGAGGGGACGGTAGCGGGGATCCTTCTGGATGGGATCGGGCCGGCCCAGGGCGGAGGAGGTCTGAGGGTGGGCCGGTTGGATGGCAGTATAGGGATGTGTGGGTTGGACGCTGGTGTTATGATCAGTCTATACAATTAATTTCAACGTCATACTCACATGAGATGCCTTCAAAAAGACGCTGTAGCTCTTTGACAACCATGTGGTGGGATGAGAATCTCCAGTTGGTGAGAGAGATCTGAGATGCATTAAGCACGGCCTCTTGGTTAATCTTTAAATATTCCTGTAAAAAGAACAGTTAGCAGTAATTTGCGTGTACCATGCCACAAATGCAAAAATTTTTGATATTGTTAAAATAAGCCCTGAACGATAATTGCCCCCAACAATGGCAAAAGCTGATGCATGGCAATTGGCAAGCAGTCCAATATTTCGTAGGTGCCTTAACAGTATAGAATCACAAAGTGTGCTCCGATTTTAATCAGCTTTATTTGTTTAAATTACTTGGTATGCACAAAGGTCGACCTTAACTCGCAGGTGATCTGTCAAATGGGTGATAATGCGGCCAATTGGAGTGATAGCAGCGTTAATATTATTGTTATTAATAAAAGAATATTCAGCTATCATATACGAAAGCAGTCTATATCACGGAGAAGTAATTTAGTTAATCTTGGCCTACCTTCTAGGAATTAAGCTACCTCTCGCGATTTTGTTATCATAAACATGAAAGTCTCCTTAGATTTGAAATTGCCTATCCAGAAGTAAAAAAAGAAATTGGATTTGATTATATAAGAAATAGATTTTGGGATTAGTATTTTTAAATACATATTGGAATGCGCCGGAGATATGGGACGTAGCATACTCTTCGCGGATGGTGTGACAGATTAAGATTTGACTTATATGCGCACCTTTTAGACCTGCGAAGAAAAACTCATACTTTTGCAGAATTTTTCTCCTAATCAAAAATTTTTGCTTTCTGCTGAGGAGAATAGCTGGTGCGAGCACGTCGACCTGAGGAACTTTGTCCATCCCTTTGAATTGCCCGATTTTCGAGAGGCCGAAAGTGGCATGGTGGAGCGGATGGTAGAAATTGATTCTCGTTATCGGAATCACTCTCGTCATGATTTTCCTCGTCAACTCTACACCTTTCCCTTAGAAAGCCATCACTCAAGCATTCTTCAATCCGTCTATTCACTCTACCGTTCTGACTCTAGTGTATCTCCCAACTGGGTTTACTGTAAATCGCCTGACATTGCCTTTACCCCAGGAAAAATTTCCTGGTTTTTCTTTGCTTTGGATAGTTGCAAAACAAAGGTGAGTGTTGCTTGTTACCTCTCATATTTACTGGTTTCAGGAACCGTTTAAGGAAAATGGGAAAGAAAATTACCAACCGGTATATTACCGCCTTGAAATGCAAAATGGGAAAGGCGGTGGAAATTTGTTCCGAAGACACTTTTCTCTTGATGATTTTGGTATCTGGAATTCGCTTATATTTTCATCCCCATTTCAGCATTTGTTTTATTGCTTTTTTTAAACTAACGTATCTCACTTGTAGGTAGTTTGGAGACTGTTTTGATTTTTTGGGTAGCTTCAATTGGAACGCTTTTTATCGGTGGCTGGATACTGAGTAAGGCGAAATTCAATTTTAATAATACCTTATTGTTATTATTTTGCTAACATTTAATGGTTTGACGAACGATTTAATTAAGTCCTTTCGAATATTCGAAGTAATGTGAGTTTTCAAATAGCTTTTTTTGACTAGTAGACAACAATATTCCTCCCAAGACCTTAGTCGGTGCTAGTGAGAGTTTGCAAAGAAGACTGACTATCATGAATTCAGTTTGAGTGGATACAGTGCTATTTGCTTGTTCTTACAAACTTTGCAAGCAAATGAAAGGTTGGGTGGATCAGTGAATTGGTCTGCGAAACAATGGATTAACCCGGACTAAATAAATGCAAAAGTGAATGTGGGACCAGCAACCGAGCGGATGGCATTATAAGTAGTTGGATCAAGGAAGCAGGAAAGGGCTAGAGAAGTTATAGCATCCATCGCTAGACGAGTGGGCTAGTGCGATTCACTTAAGGGTTATTTCGGAATTCCAAACGACCTGCTTTTTAACACATTCTAATTGACTAAGTTTTATGGAATAATTTGAAGCAAATACACTAAAACTGCATCCTGACTGGAGAGAGCTATGCTACCTCATTGCTACCGACATGAATGCACACCTACTGAAATGAACTATAAGTAGCTGTGCAAGTGGTTGTCTTATCTCTTCTGTAGTAATGTCCAAAGATAAGAGCCATCTGCGATATCCACTGCTTCTCTTCTTCGGGATATTCCTGTTCGCCTTTTTGAAGTGGCTTTTCGCTCTCATGTGTATGGGTCATCTGTCCAATGCTGGTCGACGACCCCTGTGGTTGGAGATTATCAGTGAGTTTAAGTTGTTTTTTTTAGCGTTCTAAATGATTGGGGAAAACGAAAAAGAAAACCATGCTTAGTGAGACGAAATCCAATGAAAAATGGGACAAATCGGCTCGAAAAGTAGTAGTTGTGTAGCAAATCGAATCGGGTCACCCTGTACGCAGGTTTACAGTAGAGACTGGTAAAGAAACATTAAGTTAGTGTCGTGGGAGGTCACTCGCTGGAGACTAAAAGAAATTCTGTTGTCTAGTCCATATTCTCTAAAAGAATAGGCTTTGCATGTGTGTGCGTGTGTGTGTGAGGTGGAATGCACTCAGAACTGCTCCCTCACCGATTGCCAGACATTTCCAGTCAAAGTTTACCTGTGATGGAATAGCCTAAAAGTGCTCAAATAGTTCTTTGACAAATGAATTCCCGTATGCCTTGATTTTCCGACCTATTACTTACCTTATCGCATCACGACTGCTACTTAAATAGCGAAATAAGTAGCTAGGTCTGCTTTTATCACTTTTGCTGATTTGTCGATTATAGGCGACCTTATGGGCGGTGCCGCCAACTGCGCTCTGGTGGCTTTATTGCTGCTTCTTGCTTCTGGCTACCGTATTGTTCACAGAGATCCTGGCAAGCGTCTGACAATTACTCTTATAGCAACAGTAGCCATTTATGGGCTCGTTCAACTAGCCTGCGGGATCACGACCACGTTGGTAGGTTACGAAAATGTCCTTGTAATCACTGGATTGCTGTTGTCCAGATGCCCAGTGTCTCTATCTTGGTTACCCTCCTTTGTGCGTACCTTCCGAGTTTTTACGGGCTTCTTTATAGTCATCCAACTCGATTCCATCCGTTTAGTGTGTATGCTCACTTTTCCATCAATTTTATGCATCAAACAGTTGTAGCTTTAAACTCTACCAGTGTATCCTTTTCTCCCTCCACCTATTGCATCCATCCATCCATTCCTCCTCGGTCGACTCACGAACGCATTCATTGAGAGGTGCCTGCTCAGCAGTCCTCTCAAAGACAGCACAGGCCCCACATTGAAAGTTAGCAAGAGAAGTGGCCTGCACAGGCCTTGACAACTTGAAAGGCAGAGATCTCTGACTGATTGTTGACAAGTGTGTTTGTTTGAGCCGATCACATAACAACGAAGCCAGGGTCCACTGTGTTAATGGGACATGTGGTATTGTTGCTTATGTATCTAAGCCGGTGAATATATTCGCAACTGGTGTCTTAACGACGGCGCATTGGCGATAAATGCCTATTTATTTATTCATTTACAATCCAAGTGATTTCTTTCTAATAAAAGTGCAGTCTTTACGACTCTGATAAGTCCTCGGTCCTGGCAAACAAATAATTGGCCTGCCAATTTCGTTCAAGGTATCTAGACCGTTTCAAATTACTTGACTAGACTGGACTGAGATAGAAGATAAAGCTCGTCTTGGAAAGCAAACCATTTTTAGATTCATCCTCTCATATCTGTTGTCATGATTTGTTACCTCCACTCGGTGTCTTATTTACTTTGACTAATAGTTTGCAAACCATAAGATTTTGCTGCTAAAAACATCTATTAGTATCTTATTGCGATGCTTTTGATGCAGTGTGTTTTCCCAATTACGACGTTTTAACTTCCCATTTGGATTCCAGCTTCTACTTACAAAATTTAAGTAGTGTCAACAAACCATGAAGGTAGATTTAAATGAGCGTTGGTAGAAGGGCTTATATGCAATGCAATATCACTTTGCCATTGAAATATGATCAATTTTTTTGCGTAAAACCAATCCGACCAGCGTTTTATAGGGTCTGGAGTTATGAGTTCACTTGATCATTCTCCTGCTTTGATTTAAGGCTTTTGACTCAGGTCGAGCCAAATATCTCTTCCAATCACCTACTGGCTACACTTTGGTAGCCTTGAGCGTAGTCGCGTGGCTAGTTTTTCTGTTGGTTGCAATGTATACGAACACGCATTGGCCTGCAAAGCGCCTCTTCTACTTACAACTGATCTGCTTCTACTCGGCTTGGTGAGTTGCCTCCTCTTACCTCCAGCAATGACCTCGACTTGTGTCTAGGTTTTGGATTTTGCCAATGATTCTTATCATCAATGGTGACTACATCGCTCTCTGGCGTCGTCTAGCTCTGCATCGGTCGATATCGAGCACGGCTGATCTCGTAGCCCACGTGTACATGCTTGTGAGTCGCACTGAGGAGACATACTCCCTAATTATTCGCAATGCGTAGACCCAATTCTCCCTTTTAGTACATCTTCTGGCCGACTAATATGGCCCGGACTTTCATTCAAGCCGATGCAACTGGGGAGGGAGATATCACAAGTCTAACCCAAGCACCTCGAACCTCAATTACGCCAGTAACAGTTCCATCACTCTCCACTGAGACAAAATCACCGCGAAGCAAGACATCGAGAACTGAGTTGAACGATGGTGGCCAGGCTTCGTCAAAGCCTAAAGAGCCGAAAACTCCTTCAGCAACGCCACGAAAGGGCGAGACACCGGACAAAGACGCCAAGTCAAACTTTCTGAAGAAGCTGATGCAGTAAGGCGGGTCACTGTAGCGAAAAGACTAAGGGGAGATGGCAATTGCACTCAATTAACAGCGCACATAGGACTCTATTAAAAGGCGAAATCGATGCACCAAGGATCACATTGTATGCAGTAAAAATTGTCTTTAAAATAAATGGCCAGTCACATAAATTTGTCCTTCAAATGATTGGTTGGATTCTAAATTTTGGGAAAAATGAAATTATTACCAACTTTTCAGATGCATTTGGTGTGGAATTTGACCCCCCTGTGGTTTGCATTATTGAATTTTTTCAACTGATCGATAAGCTGTGCGGTAGACCTCACTTGCTATCGATTTTCTCTCATCACAGACAAAATCAGCTGATCAATTATGTAAGCGCCGCCATAACGAATATTGATTTTTTCACACGCTTAAACTGAACTCCATTCAGCTCAGCTGACTAGTTGATCAGCTGATGGACCAATCAGCTGACCAACTCAAGGGTCAGATGATTGGTTGGGATGATTTTGTCACGCCTCCTGTTGGTTTTTTTGCAAAACCTGTCACGTCGGATGGTAAACATTAAGTCGATCTTTTTCGACCATTGTGAAAGAATTAATTGGGGTAGTACGGCACTCCCGCATTAAATTAAATCAAATTTGATAATGGCCTCCGTAGTTGAAGAACGACATCTGCTTTGATGCTTGACAACACCTCGACTGCAATGCGCGCTTTATGGACTAACTGCGCTTGCATGAAGTATGCGATCGCTTGTTCTGGATTGAATCAAGTTACTTCAATGGGTTCGTCACTGAAATTCCACAGAATCATCAACCACCAAAGGTAGGGAGTGGCATTGTCTCGAGAGAGCCGTTACTTGATCATCGACTCAACTACTGTGCCTACCGTCTAGACAACAGTTCAATCAATCTGCATCAGCCACAACTAAACGCCATGTGTAATTGTAGACCGACAAGGGATGCGGGCCACACATCTGTGACACGCCCACCCCAAATGATACCGTTATTCCCACCAGCACCGTTCGCTAACTTCTGAATTATCCTCTATTAAAGAGACGTTGCAAATAAAAAAAACACTTGTTTACAATGCAAGGGTTGCCCCCACAAATCGCTACACCGATCCTCTGCCAATTAATGCCGTGCAAATCCCCATCCACACGGTTTTGCATCCAAAGTCTGCAACTTCACTCATCTCTTTTTCGAGCCAAAGGGTGAAAAGGACACGGGCTAACACGCACACACAAAAAATAAAATAGACCGCGTTAAGTTAATTAGTCACACATCCGACTGCCTTCCTGGCTTATCTGCCCAATCAATCAATGAATCGTTAGTGAAGGAAAGTGAGCTGGAACTGAAACAGAAAGAAACCACCGGCTTTATCGTCAATGATGCCACCGTCATTGAAGTCTACGTTGACAAGGCGGTGGACGACGGAGAAGACTGATGCCAAAGAGATTCCAGGGGCTTCTGCGCTCGCAGAACTCCATCGGTACGACTGAACGCTCGTTGAATTTGTCCTAAAACTGTCTCGTCGTAGAGAGAGCGCGCAGCGTTCGCTTTACAAAAGGGCTCTGCAGTGGAGAAAACACAGGCAGAAAAACAACATTTGGTTCCCGGTTAACCACAGCGACTTCTTGAATGACCTGCGCCGTCTCCACCACCATTTCGTTAATAACTAACACCTCTGATATAGTGGTGCGGTGATAGGCGTGTTGCAAGAAGCTGCATCAAAATCCTGGTGTAAAAGATGAGAGACTGTTAAAAATACACCGAATTTTGACAAATCTTCAAATTCCGATGCAAAAACGAGCAATAGAACGAGATCACCAATAAATTGATCAAAACTATCTTTAGGAATACCCTAATACATGCTCATCAACGCAAATACTGTCACTGCATTCCAAAAATCCACTACCTCACCCTCCCAATTACGCCTTTACGTCAATGGTCTGCTATCGAAACAATGATGAGACTTGCAATAAACTTGTTGTGTAACACGTCCAGGCACCCAAACGAAAGCTCTGGGAAGAATCATCACGGCCCCTCGTAGTATCCTCGCGACTGCCTCATCATTTATTACCAGCCACAGAAAACTCCCCCTCATTAAGGACAAGGAGTGAGGACTGAAACATGACAAAGAGGGGCGGAGACAACAGCAACCGAAAGGGGATTGCGCAGTATAACGTACTTTGATGGTAACCACGGTGACAGATGACTCTGCACTGCATCACCCTGCACTCCTTCCATATACGTTAAAAAAATAACAACAAATGATAGCAAAGACACGCCTAGGCGCCTCGCATGACATAATTAATTATCTTGAACCTTAACTTCAAGCCTCATGTGAGTCAACGTCAAAAGCACTTTGTCCCCCAATGACTCAAGAAGCAGCCTTAGCACCGTTCCATTTCCACAGGAGAGCACTGAATCCCCACCGCCCAAATGAAGGAACTAGGCAAAGCGCCAGCTAAAGAAAAAATGGCAGATTGCTATTCTAACCGATTCCACAACAGCTTTACCAACCTTCGACAAAGATTTTAAAGGAAGCTGCAGTATGGGCTTGTTCATGGGGCGGAAGGCACCGAATTGCCACATCGATGGGCAGGGGCTGGCCACACCGAATTGAGATGGCCCACCGAGAAAAATCGAAGGTTGCGTAGTAAGCGATAAAGCCGGCGAAGAGTTCGCTCAATGTGGACATGTTAGCACTGGACATTTCGTCCCACGGCAGTTGTAAACGCATGTCTAATTCTTTCACCGGACGCTCGTAGTCGAAAATCTTCTAAAAGGGGAATAGAAACTAGACGCTAAATGCGTTTGCTTGGTAGTCAAATCTAAAAGTATTATAGCATTTCAAACCACACCCACTCAAGTCACATTTCCCGGTAAAGACCACAATAGGGAGGGTATAGAGGCACATGACTGCAGCACAATTCCACCCCTAAGAGGCGTAGCTGCAATCAAAAAGGAATTCTGCGAACCACATACCCTCATTGAAAAAAAGTTTTACTCAAGCTGAGGGGGACCACTCGACTACTTTCATCACCCCATCCAGATTATTCCCCAGTAAAATCCGTTGGCGAATGCTCATAATCCTTCCAGTGCCAATGGTTTCCAAAACCTCAATGAAATAATTCCACTCCAACCAGAAGCCCCTATGTATTTCGCAAATTCGGAACTCGATTGTTTTTGAATGGGCGAAAATAACCCCTTAGAAGACAGTAGGTTCTACTCACAAGTTATAAGTAAGCGAACTTACAGGGAAACGAGCTTGCAAATTCGGTAGAACAGGCGGAGAACATCCACACTGCAGGAATTGGATGAGCATCAAGAGTAAGGGGTATGTGGAAAGTCGACCACGACTGCCATCATGGACGTCCATCTTTTGCGCCCAGTGTTTCACAAACACGCCGAGTGGACGCAACCGCGAGTCGACTGTTAAGGAGGGAATTCAAGTTTCTAAAACCCACTTAATCGGTTGTGTGCACACCTCTCAGCACACTGCATAAGCCAACCATTATCTTATAGCTTAACACAAGCGCGACGCAATTCGCTATCATTCAGAGATCTGCTTGCAGCTGCACAGCCAAGCCCAAAAAACAAACCCATAGCTGGCATTTCCAAAATTAAGGGGAAGCTATGTTTAATTTATTAAATCAAGCGCGAAACAGCGGTCAACAACCGACGGCACGGTTAAGAGAAGCAGGATGAACTCTTTAGTGATACAGCAATACCTTCTGTAAAAAAAGAAACCGAAAAGGCGTTCCGTATGGAAAGCAATTAATGCGGACCGATAGCACCATAATAATACAGCGAAGCAGAGTGAGGCAAATGCAGCGCAGACACGCCTTTTTCCAATTAAATCTGCAAAAGCATATACCTACATCAGCGCATACGTGATTGGCCCAAGAATGGACTAATGGGCTCTACGACCTAGCCAGGGAGCAACCAATAACAAGTGAGGAGGGCAAACGGGGATTCAGTTTTGTCCCAACCCACAAAGAAAAGTGATAATAACCTCACCTCGAGTGTACATGGCGAGAAGATGGGTGTTGTAAATTCCTACCACATTGTTGACATTCAAGTCGCACTCAATGCCCGAGAGTTGGTCACGAAACTTAAGAATTGGCACTTTTGCGCGAATCAGATTACAGTTCTTAATAAAACCTGAAAAAACACGTGGAACAGGAAATGAAGATAATGCATTCACGCTTGATAGCGATTCAACGTTCAAACTAATGGCATAGAATGCAGCTCATATCACTTCTACTATCAGCTTCTCAGTTCTTCCATGTCCTACCATTAGGGCAGTGACAGCGTCGGCAAATTCATGCTGCAGACCTGACAGCAATTTCACTCACAGCTGGCTACAAATAAAATCCATTCTTACAACTACCCCAAGCTCGAACCCTGCAGTCGCCAAGTCCGCCGCGCTTTTACCCGAAAACCAACCAAATTTGAAATGTCTTTATTTCAGCAATTATGTAACATGACCTACACCACCCCGTCAAGTGACTTGGTGAACGACACCAACTGTAGCACGGATTATTCAAAAAAAATTCCACTTGACTCAAAGGCTCTAAGATCGAGCGAAACAGCTCGATCTACGAAGATTGAGGGAAAACGCACCCATATTGCAAATAGGTGTTTAGTATTGACCATATTCTTGGGAAAAAATTAAAAAAAAATGAGACTCACTACATTTGCGCAGAGGTGTCATGAGTTGATACAACACCGCAGAGGCATCACGCTTGCCTTGCAACTCCTGTGAGGTGACCACAAGGCATAAATCGGTGTCGCTTTGATCCGACCCAAAGCCGTTGATTGAAGAGCCCACGATGAAGAGCTTCGAGTCTATGCAACGAGAGGAGATCAATCGGAAACCAAACAAAAGAGAACAAGAGAAAAAAGTTAATAGAGGTAAGAAAACGAGAAGGGTAAATGAAACAGATCAGCGCAAATTTACTTTGAAAGACTGACGAAATGATTAAGTGAAGGGCATTTCTAAAGTGCATCTTTTTTCCATAAGTGCCAGGAGTTTGTCGATTTTCCAGAAAAAACTGCCATATTTGGAAAGAGAGAGCATCGAGATAGTTCGGAGTGGGATGGTTTCGTTCGGTCATACGTTTTATAGGCACAGTAGCCGCCACCGCTGAAGTTGGTGTAATAAAGGCAGGAGTTTGTGTGGAAATCGAAGAGGTGTTAGGTGGCGTTTGGGGCGTGCTACTGCGATCCACGACATCCTTATCCTGTTTGGACGTTGTCAGCTGCTGGTTTTGTTGAGTGGGAATGGAAGATGCCACGGACACCATGGGAACGGAACAATTAAAGTTACAAATGCTGAAAGGCCTCGACGAAGTTGAAATGACTTTAGATGCAAGAGGATGATGACAAATTGGTGTCACAGAGGCCGTGGCAGGTTGATAAATCGGTAGATAATTGGAACTGTTGCTACAACAGCTTCCGCCCCCTCGTCGATGCTAAAATCGGAAATCGCTGGATGACAAACAAAATCAGAGATCCGGTAAAACACCCAATGCAAGTGCAAAACACCTTGAAAGGATGACCGTAGCGTGGATTCGGTGGGTTGTGAACAAGACAATCGTTCATAAAATGGGAGGGTACCGCGACAGGTGGCGTGTTGCGATGCTGATTGCAGTGTGGTTGATAAAGGCGATACGACTGCTGAGAGCGAATGGACGCCTGACGGCGATGATTCTGCTGTCGCCGAGAGGAACAGGGCTGCTCAAACCCTGCCTCCAAACTTCTACGATTATTCTTCGAATTAGACGTCGTGTATTTGCTACAAGTAAAAGTGAACGGACTTAAAACCACACTGCCGAAGTAAAACAAAATAAAATGTCCTTAGCTAATTGTCTTTAATTAGAAAAAATATCTGACCTGCAAGCGAGTAAGTAAAACTGCATACATAAATTTATACTAAAAATTATATCGCGAGGCAACAACACATTGTTGTGAGAATAAGCGTAAAACTTGGCCCCGCACCAACACCGATTTGTTGTACCGGGTTGGTTACATCCTACGCAAAATGCGCAAATCAGCCATGTCCACTTTATATTTGCGTTAAAACCCATAAATTTGATTGAAAATAACTTAAACACACAGAATTTTATGCTTTAATGGAAGGAAATCTATGACATCATATTGTTCGCAGTAAAAAAGTAAAAGTAAATTTCTTCTTGACGTTAACGGCATTAACGACAGCTCTATGCGTATAAGAGCAAGCACGAAATCTTATCAACTAAAAAAGGCAACAATCAGTTCACGGAAGCCTCTTTAAACACCTACATGTTGAGCAGAGAAAACCTTAACGACTAAGGTGGTGATGCACCCAAGTAAAACGGAAGAGCAGATGTTGCTAGACACGTATCAAAGCGACACGCCGAATTCCAGCACCAAGGTAACAACTCGAAAGGGTATCTCAACCCTTACATCCTAGTTTGAGTTATCAAACCAGATTGCCAGACTCGCATTCAGCATCGAAGATAATAACAGCCTTCAGGCGATCCTCCTATACTAAGTGCACCACCGCGACGCGTCAGTCAACCGCCGAAGACCTGCACGCACGGCTAGTTTGACGTCAACCCCTAGTAAGCTAGTGAGGCGTCAATCAACCCTTACGATTTCTTTAGATTTACAGAATGGATGATATCTTAGATGTCATGATTAAAAGAAACGACAACCCTTGGACTCTCACCCTTGTCACCGTGCCAACTTCTGTTAATTTCAACCTCCAGAATGCAGAAACAAGCACTAATAGTCAACACAACATGGCCTCATGGCACATAAACACTTCTGTCATAACTGTCCACCACAATGGCGATGGATCATGCCAAATGTCACGACCGGGAGAAGCGCCTGATGCTGCCCGGCATCACAATCATCATGTCGGTCGTATGGCGCCACCTGGGTGACTCGGTGCTGGGGAGTCGTGATGGCATAACGAAGAAAGGTGGGGTCAAGACAGGCACTAACTTCGCTACCCTCGCCATTGTGTAGAAGGCGAAATCAAAGAAATACAAGGCAAACAGCAGCAGACGAACTAACTTTGACACTTCTTGTACCTCATCCCATTGCTGTTCCTCCCGTTTGCGTTAAAAACCATCGATTTGTTCAAGATTTAGTGAAAGGAAAGAGCTGCTCACTCCCTTGCTGACATCTTTGGTCACTTTTGTCTAAGGAAAAAGCAAACTAACAAGTCAAAAAAAGTTGATGAGGAAAAAGAAGGGGAGGGGAAGGAACTGCATAGTCAGAGAACCATTGTCACAGATAAAACCTTCTTTCAAGAAGGAAATGACGACGGCTACGACGACTCCTCCCAGAGAGACTGCAGGGGCCTGTGCGCTCGCAGAACTTCATCTGTGCGACTGAAGGCTCGGCGAATGCTTGCATAAACCGCGTCATCACGGACAGTGTGTGCAACGTTATTGTATGCACAATTTCTTCATTCCTACGCTACCTCCACTGCAACCAGTTGAACAACCACACCAGATTGTGACGAGAGCGGCACCTCAAACAAGGCTCCAATCCACACTCCTGCAGCCCAATCTGTCCAGACGCACTGCAATACGACCAACGAAGCACTGATAGAGTGAGGTATCGTCTCAATACACCACAACGACTACTGCTAGAGCTAAACTACCAGCCAACACACCCTCTTTCTTTCTAGCCAGTTACTACAGTTCACAGAAAGACGCACCACCATCGAGGCAACAGGGGTGAGCAGTGGCCAGGAGAAAGAGCGACCATTGGAAGGCAAAGTGGACGTCTCTAAGCTGCGTTAGTATGCAACCCCCGCTGCGCATCGGAACAACAACAACAGATACACTAGCAATAGTATTCATAAAAACTACGTCTTGACGCCTTGCGCGAAGCCGCCGAATCATCAGAACTTCCATTCCACTCCTTATATGCGCTCAAGTCGCAACTACTTCACTCCCCAACGCCTTAAGTAGCGGCCTAGACACGACTGTACTTCCGAAGCAGACCATCCAATCAGTAAAGATTAGGAAAATCGACGCGAAAAAACCAAATCATAAGAAGAAAAATGAGGCAGAAATCAGCCCTATCCTCCTCCGTAAAAATCACACCTACCTTCAACGAAGATCTTGTAGGAAGTTGGAGAATCAGCTTGTTCCCTTGACGGGAGGCGCCGAATCGCCATTTCCACATCCAAAGGACAGCCATTGTGAACCGAGATAGCCTGACGTGCAAAACTGAAATTCGCGTAGTAGGCGAAGAAGCCTGCAAAGAGCTCTCCCACAGTTGACCGATTGATCCAAAGAGACATTACAATGCCATTCAGACCACACCCGATTAGACTATGCATTCTGAACAAACCCCACAAAAGGAGAGACATCACTAATAATGCACACACAGAACAACGTCTACTCCAGGAAAGCATGGCTATGATGCAGTGGGATTCTAAGGATCCCACTGCACTATTCAAGCAAAATTCACTCAAACTAAGAAATAACAACTTCTTTTAATCTGACTGCAGTCATCCGCCTCATTCTTACATCAAGTTAGGTTATGGGTGACTATAGACCTCACAATGCCATTAAATTGTACAACTTCAAGTAAGCTTTAGTCTTTTTAGCTCACTCTCTCCATCAATCAATTTTGGACCAAAAAAACAGCTCCAAAACGGACGCCAAAGCCTGTTCTTAAGTGACCACTAAAATACGATCAAGATGGGACTGTTTCTCGCCCTCAAAAGACCACCCTTCGCTACCTATGCGCATTAAATAGTGAAGCTCAATCAGTGAATCGAGAGCTTACAGGAAAACGGGCCTGCAGATTCGGGAGAACGGGAGGTGAGCATCCGCACTGCAGGCATTGGATGACCATCAGGAGTAGGGCGTATGTGCTAAGCTTGCCAAGGCTGCCACCATGAATGCCCATCTTCTGTGCCCAATGCCTCACGAACACACCCAGTGTGGGCAACCGATGATCGACTGCATAGAAAGAAAATCTCGCTCCGAACATCGACATCATTAGTTGTGTGAACACCGGACAACGCGTCAAATAGCCCTCCTCTATAGATGTGCTACTGAAACACTCCAGCTCTTGCAAGTGAATAGGCAGACAGAAAAAGCAAATAATTGCAAAAGTAACACTTCCAGAATAGAAGGCGACCCACGTTTGGTTCAGTGAAGCACACACAAAAGGGCAGTCAAGTGCATACTAGACGAATGAGGCAGGCGGCACAAGCCTCTTACCAAACAAACAACACACTTCTCAAAAGCAACAAATGAAAACACCATTCACTTTAGAGAGACCTCAACGCTGTTTACTAGAAAGCGTAAACACCGTGGAACCCGCATCAAAGTTTCGATAACAAATCGTACGGATGACTTACTGCGTTGCGGTAAGAAAATGAATTACAGCAAGTCAAATATAACACAATGACGCTCATTCACATTTTGTCTCAACGTGTAAATTTTACGCAGAATTAATCCAACCTCGAGCGTACATAGCGAGAAGATGGGTGTTGCGAATTCCCACCACATTGTTGACATGCAACTCGCACTCCACACCCGATAGGTGGTCACGAAACTTAAGGATTGGCACTTGGGCGTCAACCACCCAACAGGTCCTGGGATTAACTAAAAAAGAACACGGTTAAAACAAATAAAAGGAAGCACGTTTAAGGCCTATAGCGATTTGCAATTCAGGTGAGTGGCGTACAGCCCATTTATACCACTTCTACTACTGGCCTTTCCCTATCTCTCCAACCTCCACATTACAGCACATCCAGTGTGCCTCACCACGTTCTACAGAACACCCAATCAGTATGCAGAAATATCTCAAGTTATTGCACCTGGATTAGCAAAATAAACGCATTTCCAGGTGCGAAAATTGCACTCCTTTTTCCATACAGGCCCCAGCTTTAATTACGAGGCGCACAGTTCGACAGCTTCCACTTGCCCATTGGCCTCAACCATGGTAGGAAAAACTGGTTCACTTCCCCATCAGTGCAAACCGCAATTAGAAAGTGGTATAAGTGAAACTTACTGCGAGAACTTAGGCGATTCCTGATTTTCTCCATCTCACTAACCATGCACTGTCCAGCTTGTAAGTCCGGTGACGCAATCACAAGACACAAGTCCGTGTCGCTTCCTTCCATTCCAAAGCCGTTGACTGAGGAGCCCACAATGAACAGCTTCGAGTCTGTGCAATGAAAAGACGAAGGAAAGTGAGATGACATTTCAAATACAATAACCAACAGGAAACCAGACGCATGCAATGCCAAGTGATGACAAGGAAAAGGAAGAGATTCCAGGTGGGGTGCATGCATGGAACCAAGTCCACGGCATTGTGGGCACAGGAATTCTGTATTAGAAGGAGGGTCATTAGGGAGAAAAAGTAAACTGTTAAACAAAAGCCAACGACAAACACTTTCATGCACACGGGTAAATCATTTGATTTGCCAATTAGAGCAGAAGTTGGTCCCACAATGGTAGAAAATGGATGGGGGTGCAAATACAGATTGGACTGACTAGCACAGAAACCCGTGAAGGCTTATTAGCGAGCGCAACGATAGAGGACAGCAGCCTTACTTCAAAGTGGGCAATGGTAATCAGCACCTGAAGAAACAAATACCAGAATGTACACAGACGTGGAGTGCTCCACAGGCTTCCCAATGGAGATCCATGGCTTCAACTCACATGGATAGCGCCGCATTATAAGTAAATGGAGAGCATTTTTGAGTTGGACTTTGTTCGCATAAGTGGCATCAGTTTGACAATTGACTCGGTAAAAATCATTCATTTCCGTCGAGAGACCATCGAGGCAGTTTGGTGAGGAATCGCTGCGCGACAACTTTGCCATCGCCACCACCCCTCCAGTTAGCGCTGCCGCTCCACCTGCTGGTGCCGCAGCCGCCAAAAAGGACAGGAGCTTTGAAGAGTCCTTGTCCCGTCTATTGGGCGGCCCACCACCGTTTGCTCCACCATAATCCTTTGAATCAGACATTGCGAAAACACTGCAAACAAAGGCAACCTATCAACAGTACGGATCATCCAAACCAGCGGCAACACAGCACAGCCAGCCAGGTGCCTTTACTTTCACAAGGCTTCACGCCCGCACAACAGCAAGCGCATCAATGGGTTGGGAAGAAAGGCCTCCACCACAAGCAAGCAACCCACCCTTCAGGCAAACGACGCAGCAGTGGCCCCACACCAACTTCCTCAACCACTCCACTCGCCTATCAGTCAGGCCGCAATTTCGACCACATTAAGGAACGCGTATTTGTAGTTTACAGCCCTCCTCCACTTCTACTTCCACTTGCACTAATTATTTCCTTTGTGATCTTGTGGCATGCACACACAATTAGCTGACTTCTCTGACCACTTTAATTGTAAATGAAAGTAGTCATTATCCTGTTTACTTGTAAGGAAGTGGGGGTCCTCCAGTCATACAGCAGCGTTGCACCTCCGAATTTCGTGATGCATCATCAGCTCCTAACACCATGACTGCATACCACCTGGTGCAAAACTTATTCCTCTCTTAAGACACCAGATGACAAGGCTTAAGGCAAGTTGCTGTCACATCGTCGATCATTGACACGTCCTCCCGCACATTTGCAACACAACGTGTCTATTGCCCTCTCTGTCGTCTGACTAGAGACACCACCCTCTTCTCAGTGCTCAGGAAAACGACCTCAAACCGAGTCCTTCATACCCACCACAAAATAAATGGCAAAATTTTCACTTTTTACCTCCAAATAGTGGCACCCGACACACCCTCGAACTGAAAAGCGTGGATGTGCCCCTCGCGTGGTGCATGCCACATAAGTAAGCCAAAGGCATCTGTAGGCATGCTCTGGATCGGTCGCGATGGGAGCCACACTGCGGAGCAGTGACTAACCAAGTGGAAGGCAGCACAAGTGACTGCAACAAGTAGGAGAGCAGGCAAGACTCCTGTCCACACACATCCCTAACAAGAGCACCTCCTTCCCGTCACACGACCATCACAGCGTCACCGCCAGCACTGCCAAGAGAGCAGGAAGGACGAATTGACAGGAAACGAAATAATTAAGGAATCTCACATTAAATAATTAAAGACCATTTGTGTAACTAAAAAAAGAAGCAATTTTACATCTCCAAAATGGGAAGCCAAATCTTCACTCAGCAACAGCCATCATCGACACCTTCCAGCCGTGCTAACGGCAGAGAGGGAGGGAGAGGGAAACGAAGAACTTGGGTTTATCATAACAAGGTTGATGAGATTCAGTTGTGATGTCAAACCACCTATCACGCAATCCAACGACTTCGAAGCGACAGCTCTCACCCAGCCTAATAGACGGTCGCCTCGACCACACATTGCCGTATGCATTATGAGTTTCAATACGCAATTCGTGTCATCCATCGGGAACACACGTCACATGCTACACGAACGGTGCAAATGTGCATGCAATGGAGGCGATGTAGAAGAGTTGGCGTAAGCACGCATGTGGACACAGTGGCACGAAGGTGAGTGGTGATGCAGCATGTGGATGAGGAAGAGTTGAAGAGATAAAGAAGGAGCAGGAAAAGGAAGGAGGAAAGGAAGGAAGGAAGTAAGGAAGGGAACAGGAATTGGTATTCACAAGAGTGTTCCTCATCGACAAGGTCCGAATGGTGGAGTCAAGTCAAGCACTAAATTGACTGCCTGGATGATGCGGAGTCAGCAGTTTGGCAGGTGAGGCGATTTAGAAGGAAGGCGGAGCACTTGAGTTGACCACACTAGCCATCGTTGCATACATGCCTAAGAAACGCTAGGCTATCAGGCCATCTGCCCGGCCTACTTGTCATCCATCTGTCACTTGCGTGGACAGAGACAGCACAAAGACAAGGCTGGCAGGCTGTGTGTAGGGGAGCATGTCGGCGGCGTTGGAGGAGGCAGTAAATATTTAATAAAATGGTTTAACATACACGATTTCGACAATGCGCGATTTCAATTACAATCAGGTCAGACGGACTGCAACCGTCGGTGCAGCACAGCGGGAGACGTTAGCAACGGCAAGCCAACCAGGCCTGTGGGATGGATAAGTTGCTGTGGAACCAGTGAAGAGAGGGCACCAGCCTGATGAGTGGTGCACACAGGGGGTTCGACAGTGATTGCCACGAGGCTAATGCACGCTTCAGTCGGTCGACCATGAGATGACAAAGCATAGAGTAAACAAAAGTAAGGCAAGTCAAGAGTTCAGAACGATGACAGGATCCGCACGTGTATCTGGCGCTACTGCCCAGAGAAACCAAAAGGCCAATCGCCACCATGGAGTGGGCCCACTGCCCCAATTACCCATTCGCCCACGGGTCTGTAACACTGAAGCTGACAGCGGTCGTCCTTGCCACCAAATAACGATCTGATGACCACTTAGCCAACTGCCTGCAGAAAGATAGCCCTCAGTGTCTACGTGCGTGTTTGCGATTTCGAGCCCAAATCGTCTTCTGCGATTAGGACCGCCTGCCTGCCCGCGTTGGGTGCAGTGATACAGTGGCACTTCGTATTGCAAGTGGGGTCTGGGTGATGGACAAGGCAATCCACACGCATCCAACACGTCCTCACATGTCTAATCTACCGAGCAGAATGTTCTTCGCAAAGTTGTTTGGCTTTGTTGTGCTGGAGGTGACAGGTGCTAAAACACTTTCATGGTCATGAAGGGTCGTGCAAGCCATACCCTCCAACATCTACACAAATGAGTCGCATAACGTCAAGTCGGGCTCTGGCCTCGTAGTATACAACAAGGCGAGAATACCCTCCACCTAGTGATGTGCACACGTCTCAACGTAACAGAAAGGCAAAACCAAAGCCAGATACAAGTGGAAAGGGTGTAGAGTCAACACGGACCAGGTGTCCCATTCGACATGGCCTCGCTCAGCCGTGTAAAGGGAAATTCCACCCATCACTCTACATTTACACCTATCAATGATGGTAGTCAACCCTACCAGAACCACCCGCGCATTCCAGATGCAACAATCACCAAACTATTCATTCGTGAACCTCTCCTCCATCCTCCAAACAAGAACAAGAACATCAGCCAACAACTAGGTAAACATCAACAGACGAACCGCCTTGGGTAATTCATTTACCTCACGCCATTGCTATTCCACCCATCTACGCAAACAACCGCACATTCGTTCAAAATGCAAGGAAAGGAGAGCTGCTTCCTTCCTCGGCAGTGCCTTCATTCTACATTGGCAACTAAGAAAGCAAATTAGCAAATGCACGCACAAATCACAGGGAAAAGAGAGAAAAGTGAGTGGGAATTACATTAACAAGCAACCATCGTCTTTGTTCTCATTGAGGCGACATCTGCTTGAAGCAAATTATGTCGAACACAATGATAATTACTCTGCCCAGGGAGATTTCAAGGGTTTCCACGCCCGCAGAGCTTCATCAGTACGCGTGAAAGCTTGTCGAATCTCTTCAAGAGCTTTGCAATCACAAACAGTGTGTGCAACATTATTTTGATCACAGGGATCTGTAGTGGAAAAAAGAACGTGCAGTATTTCTTCTTAATTCATTTACAACCACTACCACCCGAGCAACAACACCAGAGACTGTGAAGAGGGTAAAACTCCCAATCATACATCTATCCACACTCCTGTGACTCAACCTGTCCAGTCTCACTGCAATACGACCATCGAAGTACTATCACATCACGACATCGTCTTAGCACTCACCACAACGACTACTGACAGAGCTAAATCACCATCCAGCCTATCCTCCTTCTTGCCATGTCAGATACTATAACCCACGAAAAGACACACCACCATCAGGAGAGGAGTGAGCAGTGAATAAGAACAGTGACTACTGCACTCTTCCGCGGTAACCACAGCAGCATTGACGTCCCGCTACTGTATCAATCTGCAACCGCCTCCGTGCATTCCAACAACAACAACAACTACTACTATAGGTACGCCAACGGTAGTATTCGTTAACAAGCCATAACGAGAGGCCTTACGTGGCCCTAGTGAATCACCAAACCTTCTATTCCACTTTGTAAGTACGCTCAAGTCACAACCACTTCACTCTCCAATGCCTTAAGTAATTGCCTAGACATCACTGCTCTTCCAAAGTGGAGCATCCAATCATTAATGATTGGGTGAATGGATTTAAGAGAACTCAAGATGAGAGGGGAAATGAGGCAGACCTCTGTCCTAACCCCTTCCATAACACTCACACCTACCTTCAACGAAGATCTTAAAGGTAGTCAGACGATTGACTGGTTTGACAAATAGACGAATATGAATTGCCAGGTCGACATCAAAGGGACAGCCATTGCGAACCGAGATAGCCTGATGGGCAAAATCGAAATTTGCGTAGTACTTGACGAAGCCTGCAAAGAGCTCGCCCACACATGACCGATTGGCATTACGCAACTGATCCCATGGCAGCTGCAAATTCATGTCCAGTTCCTCCACTGGTCGCTTGCAGTCGAAAATCTCCTGCAGTCACATTTAAAGAAACATTACAGTGCCATTCGAACCGCACCCAAACAGACTGCGTCTCCCAAAGAGACGTTACGAAACAAGAGATCAGTAATGATAATACATAAATACGTACGTAGAACAACGCCTCTACCGGGAAGCGTGGTTACGATACCGAGCAAAATTCACCAAAACTAGGAGATAACCATTTCGCTGCATCCAACTTCACCCATCCTCCTCATTCTCAAATAACTCTTTTTTATAAGGCACCAAAAACCTTCCAATGCCTCTGAATTCCACGACTTGAATAAAGCATTGTCGCTTTTAGCGTAAATCACACAATGTCTTGTCAAATTATAGTCTAATTTATCCATTAATTTGCTTACGGCCAAGGACGCAGCACCAAAACAGACAATAAAGGCTATTCATAAGTAATCACTTAAATACAATCAAACTGCAACTGTTTCTGGCTCTCAACAGACCACCCTTCGATACCTATGCGCATTAAATAGTGAAGCTCAATCAGTGAATCGAGAGCTTACAGGAAAACGGGCCTGCAGATTCGGGAGAACGGGAGGTGAGCATCCGCACTGCAGGCATTGGATGACCATCAGGAGTAGGGCGTATGTGCTAAGCTTGCCAAGGCTGCCACCATGAATGCCCATCTTCTGTGCCCAATGCCTCACGAACACACCCAGTGTGGGCAACCGATGATCGACTGCATAGAAAGAAAATCTCGCTCCGAACATCGACATCATTAGTTGTGTGAACACCGGACAACGCGTCAAATAGCCCTCCTCTATAGATGTGCTACTGAAACACTCCAGCTCTTGCAAGTGAATAGGCAGACAGAAAAAGCAAATAATTGCAAAAGTAACACTTCCAGAATAGAAGGCGACCCACGTTTGGTTCAGTGAAGCACACACAAAAGGGCAGTCAAGTGCATACTAGACGAATGAGGCAGGCGGCACAAGCCTCTTACCAAACAAACAACACACTTCTCAAAAGCAACAAATGAAAACACCATTCACTTTAGAGAGACCTCAACGCTGTTTACTAGAAAGCGTAAACACCGTGGAACCCGCATCAAAGTTTCGATAACAAATCGTACGGATGACTTACTGCGTTGCGGTAAGAAAATGAATTACAGCAAGTCAAATATAACACAATGACGCTCATTCACATTTTGTCTCAACGTGTAAATTTTACGCAGAATTAATCCAACCTCGAGCGTACATAGCGAGAAGATGGGTGTTGCGAATTCCCACCACATTGTTGACATGCAACTCGCACTCCACACCCGATAGGTGGTCACGAAACTTAAGGATTGGCACTTGGGCGTCAACCACCCAACAGGTCCTGGGATTAACTAAAAAAGAACACGGTTAAAACAAATAAAAGGAAGCACGTTTAAGGCCTATAGCGATTTGCAATTCAGGTGAGTGGCGTACAGCCCATTTATACCACTTCTACTACTGGCCTTTCCCTATCTCTCCAACCTCCACATTACAGCACATCCAGTGTGCCTCACCACGTTCTACAGAACACCCAATCAGTATGCAGAAATATCTCAAGTTATTGCACCTGGATTAGCAAAATAAACGCATTTCCAGGTGCGAAAATTGCACTCCTTTTTCCATACAGGCCCCAGCTTTAATTACGAGGCGCACAGTTCGACAGCTTCCACTTGCCCATTGGCCTCAACCATGGTAGGAAAAACTGGTTCACTTCCCCATCAGTGCAAACCGCAATTAGAAAGTGGTATAAGTGAAACTTACTGCGAGAACTTAGGCGATTCCTGATTTTCTCCATCTCACTAACCATGCACTGTCCAGCTTGTAAGTCCGGTGACGCAATCACAAGACACAAGTCCGTGTCGCTTCCTTCCATTCCAAAGCCGTTGACTGAGGAGCCCACAATGAACAGCTTCGAGTCTGTGCAATGAAAAGACGAAGGAAAGTGAGATGACATTTCAAATACAATAACCAACAGGAAACCAGACGCATGCAATGCCAAGTGATGACAAGGAAAAGGAAGAGATTCCAGGTGGGGTGCATGCATGGAACCAAGTGCACGGCATTGTGGGCACAGGAATTCTGTATTAGAAGGAGGGTCATTAGGGAGAAAAAGTAAACTGTTAAACAAAAGCCAACGACAAACACTTTCATGCACACGGGTAAATCATTTGATTTGCCAATTAGAGCAGAAGTTGGTCCCACAATGGTAGAAAATGGATGGGGGTGTAAATACAGATTGGACTGACTAGCACAGAAACCCGTGAAGGCTTATTAGCGAGCGCAACGATAGAGGACAGCAGCCTTACTTCAAAGTGGGCAATGGTAATCAGCACCTGAAGAAACAAATACCAGAATGTACACAGACGTGGAGTGCTCCACAGGCTTCCCAATGGAGATCCATAGCTTCAACTCACTTGGATAGTTCCTTAATAGAAGTAAATGAAGTGAATCCCTAATTCGAACTTTTTTCTCACAGATATAAGGGATTTGACGGTTTCAGTGGTAAAACGCATTCATCTGGGCTGAGAGACCACTGAAGTATTTTGCTGAGGAATCGTTACGCGACTTCAAGAAATTCTTGAATGCCAGTGCCGCGATCCCAACAGCTAGTATCGCAACCGCCCAGGAGGTCGGCAGCATAGATGATGACTCAATTGGTGGTTTGATGGGCAGTTTACCACTGTCGGCGCCATTATAATCCCTCCAACCAAACATTGTGCCAACCCTGAAAAAAAGCAATCTATCGTTAATTCAGGTCACCCAAGCCAACAGCAATGCAATACCACCAGCCAGACGCCTTTAATTCCACAAAGCTTCCCGACTGCACGACAGCGTGCGCATTGCTGCCTCGGAATGCAGGCTCTGTGACAAGCAAGCAACTCACCCTTCAAGCAATCGACGTAGTGGCGGCCCCACACCAACTCCATCAACTACTCCACTCGCCTACAAACCAGACCACAACTTCAAATCGGATGTGGAATGCATACTTGTGGTTTACAACAACACCCCTCCACTTCTAACTACAGTTGTAGCAATTATTTCCTTTGTAGTTTTGGCAAACAAACACGACGCAGTGACTGCTTGTCGGCATCTCCAGTCATGCAGGAATATTGCACTCCCAAAGTCCACGATGCACTATCAGTTCCTGACACCATAACGCCGTACTTCCTAGTGTGAAACTGAACCCACTGTTTGGGGCACCGAACCCCAAATGTTGAAGCAAATTATTTTTAAAACAACTGCGATCGTTGACGCCTCTTCAAATATGTGTGCAGTGAACCGAGTCTATTCTTCTCTGCTATTTCTGACAAGAGACATCATCCATCACACACTGCTCAAGGGAACAGCTACAAACAGACTCCTTCACTACAACTCCACAATGAATCCAAGATTTTCACTGCACACCTCCAACTATTGGCACCCGAAGGCCAAGCACTCAATCGGACGCCGACCTCCGCCAATCGCGTGGATATAAAATGCCTGTAAATTATTCAACCATTCACCCATCAAGGATAGTAACCAAACCTAACGCAACCTGTTGCGCATTCCTGATGCAACAATCGCCAAACTATTCACTCGTGAACCTCTCCCCCATCCTTTAAACGCGGACAAGAACGCCAACAACAATGCAAACAACAACAAACAAACCACCCTCGGAAATCCATTTACCTCATTCCACTGCCACTCCACCCATCTGCGCAAACAACCGCACACTTGTTCAAAATGCAAGGAAAGGAGAGCTGCTTCCTCCTTTGACAGCATCTTTATTCTCTGTTATCTACTAAAGAAGCAAACTAGCAAATGAACGCAACAAATCGTAAAGAAGAGAGAAAAGCAAGTTAGCATTACATAAGCAAGCAACCGCCACCTTTGTTCTCATTGGAGGGACCTCTGCTTGAGGTGGAGTACGTCGACGGCATCGAGAATTCCCCCTCGAAGAGAGACCTCAGAGGCTTTTGCGCTCGCAGAGTTTCGTCTGTGCAGCTGAAAGCTTTGCAAATCTCGTCAAAAACTCCCTTATCAGAGACGGTGCGTGCAACGTTGTTCACACCACAGGGCTCTGTAGTAAAGAAAAGCACGCAGTATGTCCTCCTAATCCCTCCGCCACAACTGCCACAACAACTCGAGCAACCACACCAGAGACTGCAAAGGGGACAACCTCATAGAGTAGGCACATGTCCACAATTCTGCTCACAATCTGTCCAGACGCACCTCAACACGACTATCGATGCGCTACCGAATTACCACATCGTCTGAACACACCATGACGACTACTGACACACCTAAAATACCAGCCAACCTATCCTCCTTCTTGCCTTGCCAGTCACTTCAATTCACAGATAGACACACCACCCTCGAGGCAGAGGCGTAAGGAATATCCTAGAATAAACAGCAACTATTACACTCTCGGGCAGTAACCACGACAGCATGGGCGTCTCTGTGCTACATCAATCTGCCACCGCCTCCGTGCATTCCAACAACAACCCCATCAACAGCACATATACCAACAACAGTCTTCATTGCAATAAAAGCTACGCCCAAACACCTTGCATGACGCCACCAATTCGCCTGACCTTCTTTTCCACTCTTTGTGCAGGCTCTAGTTACTGCCACCTTACATTCCAACGCTTCACCTACCTACTCTCCCAAACATCACTGCATCTCCGAAGCAGAGCACCCAATCAGCAACGATTAAGTGATAAGACACAATAAAACCCAAGCTAAGAATAGAAGTGCGGCAGAAATCACTTCTAGCTTCCCCACAACAACACCCAAGCCTACCCTCAACGAAGATCTCGAAGGCGGACAGAGAGTCAGCTCGTCCGCTTGATCGAAGGCGCTCTATCAACTGATCGACATCCATGGGACGACCATTGCGAATTGAGATAGCCTGATCGGCAAAATCGAAATTCGCGTAGTACTTGACGAAGCCTGCAAAGAGCTCTCCCACACTTGACCGATTGGCACCACGCAACTGGTTCCACGGCAGCTGCAAATTCATGTCCAATTGCTCCACTGGTCGCTTGCAGTTGAACATCCGCTGCAGTCACATTCAAATAACCATCACAATGCAACTTAGACTGTACGAGATCGGGCTATGCCTTCCAACCACACACCACAATAGGAGAGGTGTCAATTATTATGCACACACAGAGCAACGCCTCTTGCAGGTGGCGTGGTTTTAATTCAGTGGGATACCACAGCCCCCACACACGCAGTCAAGCAAAGTTTGCTTGAGCTAAGAGATAGCATTTCAACTATATCCAACCTCAACTCATTTTTTTTCTCACATAACATTTGCTTGAAAAACACTTTAGACATTTCGTGAATTGATTAGAGCTTTACTAGTTTTAGCATATTTCACTCAGTAGCTTGTCAAATCAAAGTCCTATCTGTCTACCAATCAGCTCCGATGACCAGAAAGATTGCACCAAAACAAACGATGAAGGACAGGCACTACTAATCACTGGGTTTCGAAAAATGCAACTGTTTCTGGCTCTAAGTAGGCCACCCCTCCCTACTTCCACGCTTATAACAGTGAAATGAAAAATCCAAAGCTTACTGGAAAACGAGCTTGCAGGTTCGGCAGAACTGGAGGGGAGGTGAGCATCCACACTGCAAGTATTGGATCACCATTAGGAGTAGGGCATATGTCGAAAGCTTCCCACAATTGCCACCATGGATGTCCATCCTCTGCGCCCACCGCTTCACAAACACACCCAATGGAGACAACCGAGGGTCGACTGTTGTTAAGAGAAATATTCAAGCCTCTGACATACCCTGCATCGGGTGTGCACACAACTCCCAACACCCTCATCGCACCACTGCTCCTCCTCTAGCTGGAAGCCGAAGCAATGACCATCTCTGACTCACACCCACACACTACTGCAACACCTCTGTACTGACAAGTACAATGCAAACTAACACAATGAAGCACAGCAAGTCAAATGCAACTCGACAGCGCTTACCCCCAACCAGCCTAAAACAATTCAAAGAGAGGGAAAGAGAGACTCGTTTTTACCAAAACCAATACATTTTACACGAAATCACCTCACCTTGCGTGTACATGGCCAGGAGATGGGTGTTGCGAATGCCCACCACATTGTTTATGTTTAGATCGCACGACATGTCACAGAGTGCGTCACGAAACCGAAGAATTGGCACTCTTGCTGGAATCAGTGTACAGATACTCGTGATGCCTAAAAACACATACGAAATAAAAAATACCAACAATTTACCCACGATCCTCGCAATCCAAGCTGCTAACACAGAGCCCCATTCATTTTACTTCTGCCACTCACCTCTCCAACCCCGCCTACCACCCCGATTACAATACATCCTGATATGCACCACCGTGTCCTTCAACACAGCCACTCGTCACTGCAGTGACAACAATGCGGCACGGAGCAACCACCACCGCTTCTACACATGACTTCTGGCAGCTAAATTGCAACTCCTTTTCCACACACTCTGCCAAATTTACACTGTGTCAATTTCAACAAAGTAAAACCACTTGCCCACGTGTCTCAATCGCCGTAGGGGAGACTGTTTCACTCCTTTATTAACTATGGTGCCCAACGCACCCAAAGCTAAGTAGTCTCTCCATAGTCACCCTATGACTAGGAAGTGGTAAATTTGAGGCTCACCATTTTCCTTTAAAAGAGATTCGATGCGCATTAGCACCTCGCAGGCACCATTATAACGCAACTCCTGTGACGATATCACAAGACACAAGTCCAAGTCGCTTTCTTCCAATCCAAATCCGTTGACTGAGGAGCTCACAATGAACAGCTTCGAGCCTATACAACGAAAATAGGGACGAAAGTGAGATAACACTGCACATGTGATAATCAGCGATAAGTGAGGTGAACGCAACATCAAGCAATGAATAGACGCGTCAAGAAACCCGTAAATAAAGACAGTAGCACAGGAAGGATGAATGCATGCATGCATTGGACTGTGAACATGGGAACCCTGTATTAAAAAGTGGGGAATTAGAGAGATGTAGCGAGCTGTTACGTGAAGGCTGACAACAAACAGACGCGACTCATTACCAAAAATCACTTAACAACTCGATAGTTGGGCAATTCGGCAAACTACACACTCAACCGACGACAGCCTGCAAACGGACGACAGGTACAGGCATGCATGCAAACCAGACCAACGAGCACACACACACACACACCTAAAAAGAATTTGTAATGAGCAAATCGACATAGGATAACTTTTTTGTGCCAGTACCCAAAGAACCAAACATCCTAGCCATGTACACAGAAGTAGTGTCCAACAAACTTAACGATTAGCAACTTCATCTCAAACTCACTTGGGAAAAGCGTCCACGTAATTGAGAGTATGTCGTTTTTAAGCCGATTCTTTCCCTGATACGTTTCACTGCTTTGGCGGTGTTCTTTGAAGAACTGTTGGATTTGCGTTGAGAGAGCAGCATAGTAGTCGTCATCCGATCCCATGTACTTCGCCAACGCCATCACCCCACCTACTACAATCGCCGTCCCACATACTGCCGACGCCGCTGATAAAAATGGATTCAGATCGGAGGGTTCATCTGGTGGTTCTTCGAGTGGCCCACCGCCTCTCCCGCTGTTATTACTGTTCTTCGATGGTGACTGTCGACCGAACCACCCTCCCCAATTGGAACCATCGTCTTTCGAGTGGGACATTGCGCAATCACTGAAGGCGAAAGCAGTCTACGTTCAGTTCCGGCTACCTCAACCAACAAAACACAACATTCTCACCCTACCAACAACTCATTCTACAAAGTTTTTAGCCTCATCTACATCAACTACAACCAAAAATGCATTATTGTGCCAGATGTTGGACTACACTAAGAGGAAGCAGCTCGCCAGCTCACAGTTGCACCGAAACTGGCTCTCCACCAACCCCTGCGATACCTTTCCTAACAAATCAGGCCAAATTTCCTTTGTGCACAAACCGCACACATAAAGTTCGGAATGCACTCACATCATAAATTATAGTCTCACGAATTAATTTCATAGCAATGCTGCTACAAACGCTGTGACTTCTGCTCACCAGTACACCGTCGAACATCAAGTCAAGTTCCTTTGTTGAATGCTCTGCATAGCAGCAGTGAGTCTCTCTCTACGCACCGTCATTGTGCTGTCGCAGTTTCACAACGCAACGAAACGATAGAACTAGAACTGACCACACTCGATCAGAAAAGGCTTAAGGTTATTCAGCACCTCATGGGCACTTTTATTGCACCAAAACTGCTGTGACTATATCACCAGACACAAGTCTAGGTCGCTTTCCTCAAATCCAAAGCAGTTGGCTGAGGAACCCACAATGAACGGCTTCGAGTCTACATAATGGGGAAAATGTAACGAGGCACAGGAGAGGACATTACAGAAACATTTTAACCAACAATTCGCCCGATGGAAGTTACTCTAATTTTGGAGTAGGTAGACGAACAGATGCAAAATAGAGAAATGGGCACTGGATGATGCATGCATTCATGATGAGAGAGCACAAAATTTTGTGGGTGCGTAAATTCGATATTCGAACAAGGAACAGATGCCTGAACAAATGAGGACAGGATTGAACATCGTAATGGATAAACTAGGTAAGTTGCCACAATGTGGGCAATTTGGCAAACTAGTCAACCAACAGACGATAGAGATAAACTCAATAAGATGAAACGATGGATACAGGTGTGAATGGAATTCAGACCAAGCGATACCCAGACCTATGGAGGGTTAATGATGGGCAGACTGATGTAGGGTAGCGATCTTACATTAAAGCTGATGTCGATTGCCAGTAACTGAAGAAAAAAATTTCCTAGTCAAGTACACAGAACTGGAGTGTCCAACAAGCTTACCAATGAGCAAATGTAGATCAAACTCACTTGGAAAAACCCTTTTAAGCCGATCCATTCTCCAACACGTCTCATTTGTCCGACGGTTTCCTAAAAAACGGTTCTACTAGAGTTGAAAGAGCGGCAAAGTAATCATCACCAGACCCCATATGCTTCGCTAAAGCCACTGATTCACCTACTACCACCGCCATCCCACCTACTAAAACGCCGCCACAGCCGAAGACGACTTGGGATAGCAGAAGAGGGGCTATTCGGTTGCCTTTTAAGTGGCTCACTGCCTCCCTCGCTCTAAGTATTTCGCTTCAATGGTGAACCCAACCAAACCACGCCCTTCAACCACCGTTACCACCTCCCCCAATCAGATATTGCTCAACCATCAAAATAATAGCATTTCAAACCACTTAAAGTGGCAAAAATAAAACAGTCCTTAATTTAACAGAAATTCTAGCCTGGACGACAGGAACTACGGGTTTTGTTGAAAGCCAGGCCGCAGGAAGAGGGGAACTCACCGCCTAGTGAAAAGTGCAGCAGTGGCTCCTCACCAACTTTCTCAAATATCGAGTGCGAAAAGTTCAAGACAAATTTTAGCCGGATGGAAAATAATCACGCTTTGCAAAAGCAGGTGTGCAGCATCAATTTTGCTTTCACTGATTAATTATTGCATGGCACTTACGACGTAACGGCTCTTTGTCGGCACTCTGACGGTTGAAGAGTTGTAGTTATTTCTGAATATTTTGTAAAGCGAAAGAGAATCTCATTTTTGTAAGATTATTGCACTATTAAAGCTATTAAGTGCACTGCTAATCTTAAATACCCTTATTTCCTAACCTTCAAAACGGAAACAGCGCATCTCTTTGTTATATGTTCGTTGCTTGTATAACCCTCTTGAGTTCGGCCACTGATGCAGCGTCCTGAGACTTTACTTAAGTTTAAAAGGGAATGTTTCTTAAGCAGAACATGTGTTCTGGGAACAGAGGGCTTGGGGGCTGTTGGCACGGGCCGGTGGCTGACCAACCGGCTAGTACAATATTGCCACCAAGTGACCGAAACCGACAGTTCGAACAAGCAAAGTACTACACAGCCCCCTCTTCTTTTAAGCGTCGTCTTCAACGCCCCCCTTGGTTAGCTTCCCGTGTCAGCCACCACAATGTAATCAGCGCTGTGAGAAGCACCCAGGAGCTAACCGTGCCAGTCATCGAGATTTGGGCGCATTTGTTCCTGTAATGCCACCAATTCCGCGTGGCACTCGGTGCAGCAAATGCGCATTTCTTAGCCCAATGAAATTGTAATTATAGGCTTTTTTGATGCCGTTGGAGGCACTTGGGGTATCGTAGAACCCTGAGCAAATATAGTAGTCGGACCTCATAGAAACAAAAAATGTATGTGCTCCAAGTGTGCAAAGCATAAAACGATGCTATCGAATGGCGTCCTGCGCACTCTACATCTGCAGATACGCATTTTGACGGATGGAGGCGAGTTGCCCAAGAACAGAAGAGAGAGCTTACGGAGGATGCTTGACCACAGCCTTGCTGATCCCTCTTGGCAGTTCCAATGGCCTTGGAGTCCACGGCTAGTGTCGCTTCCATTGTTAGTAGCTTCCTTGCGGAACACGAGGGCGAGGGAGGTGCCGAAGATGGACGTCAATCTCGGCCATTCTGTTATGAGATGTAAGAGATTTTCCCATCCGTAGCACTTGTACTTCTTTCACACCGCCAAAGTTTGCCAGAAGCAGTAAGGAGCAGGATAGAAATCCATCAAAGTCAAGTCCGCTTTCCGCTGCTACTGAGGTAGCGTCCCGAGACTTCCTCGAAGGTAAAAGAAGGCATAGCACTAGGGCAGAATACACATATTTTGGAAACCGAGGAATTGGGGGCTGCTGGCTGCCGGCCAACCGGCTAGTTCAATGTGGCCACCCAAGTCACCGAAACCGGCAGTTCGAACAGACAAAGTATTGCAATGAATACTGGTCGGTCGTTTTGCTTTGGCTGAGCAGTGCAGCACTTGGGAAATGTCAGCAGCCCTAGTCCCTTCTACTTCTTAAGTAGAATGACTTCAACTTCATCACTTCAGAAATATATTTGCCTTATTGAGGGTATTTAAACTACTGTGTCATGGCATGGGAAGACGTTAAAGGTTCAGACAAGTAGTGATCGCCTTGAGAGGTGTAACTATAAAGCAAATGATATTGCGGACCCGCCATAGCTGGGGTTAGTTAATCTCAATCCCTCTTTGTTTAGTGTTGGGACACTTCTTAATAAAGTGAACATTCACAGTCAGATGAAAGGTCATCAAGACATTGTCAGCCCAAGACACCAAGACCAAGCAAGCTCGGAATGATTTAAGGTCCTAAAGGAGTAAGGAGCCTTGGTTGGCACAAAAGAACACTTAAATGAACACAGATTGACGATGCATGAACTAAAGAGGTATTTTCCAAGCCAGCTATGAGTAAATGGGAATACGCTACAATTTCATTATTTCCAGCTTAGGCACTGGAAGGCAAACGGCTGCAAACTGCAAAAAGCAGCCAGATATGAAGATTATAGTGATAAAATGCAAACGAAAGTAAAAGAAATCCACTAACTTGTGCTTCCAACCTTTATAGAGTTGATGTTATTTTAGACACGAACAAGCAAAGAAAGCGATTTACTAAGGAAAATGGTAAGGAATGGCCGAATAGTCTGCTAATGAAGCTAAAAGAACGGCTGTGACGCGTGCCGGTAGCGTCTATTCTTCTAGTTTCTGCAGCCTAATAAAATCAATGTAGCGGCAAGGCATCATATATGTTTGAAGCAAAATTCAAAACCATTGTTTAAAAACAAAATCACGCCTCATTTCGCTGTCTGATCCGTTCAGTTAGTGGCCAATTCCCATATAGACAGTTAGATGTTAAAAAGTAGAAATAGCAAGCCTATATTGATTTGATGTACTGATACACTATAAAATATTGCAATTTTGGAGACATTAAATACCATTCTGAGGAATTAAATGATGATTACGCAGGCCAGCCATAATCAAAACCTTGTTAAGCTTTGTTTGTATAATTACCATAATTGAACGTCTTTGAAATTTGTACTAGGCGGTCGTCTTATCATTTACCATCAATTATGTGTATAAAGTTTTTGTGGGGTCCACTGCTACATCTGTTGCAGATTTGTGGGTTTAACTGCGGGCACAAATAACTGCATAAAGTTGCAATTGCTTACGGGCAGGCCGGAACATTTATAAAGTGGGAAGTAATTGGCTACGGGTGCCTTGGTTTTGACTTCGCTGGTCTGGCTTAACAATACAAGGGTTTTCTCTACGGTAAATGCCGGTGGAATGTGAAGCGGTGATGGCTGCGAAGCTCGTGGTTTTGCAAACCGGTCTCACTGTTTTACCTCGATTGTCTCCGTTAAATGAATCATTTCTCTGGAGGGAACCGCCGGGTACTAGAAATATACGGTAAGAAAATGGAACTTGAAGGTTTTGTCCACTTAGCATTTTGCCCAGCTTTCCATGTGAGTTTGCCATAGGCTATTTTGTCTTTTTTTCGAGTATTTACTCCCGAGTTTATAACTCGATGTGTCCATTAATGCGATGACTTCCATTGCGTCGTCTGGTGTACGCTAACTACCCTACATCGTTTTTTCCACTATGAACTCCTTACACATATTTGTGAACCGTCAATCCGAGAAAGTTGAGTTTGTTCATCCAGATTGCTTTTTAACCTCCCCCCATTCTGCCACTAGTTGATTTGTCGGTTAAGTGAATATTTGTTGAGTGCCCCCACTTAACAGCTTACTTATTCTCTCCGTTTTGCCTTCTTCCATCAAGGAGCTATATGCCTGTCTGTCCCGTATACATGCATTCATTCATATCACCAATCCACACGTACCTTCTCCAACTGTTGGTACATCAGCTCTACCGTCCATCCAACTACTTCATACCCATGTTTCCATTTCGCATGTCTGCCTATATCTTCGTCTTGTAGGGTTCTATGCGTCTCATCCCTTTTTAATTTCGTGATTTGTAATCTCTTCCTCCTCCCATCCTCTCCCTTTTCTTTTCTCATTGAACTCTGGGTGTATGTGTGTATATTGCGCCATATATTCATTTAAAGAGATTTTGGCGTTGTCCGTCTGGGTTAGTGGCAGCTGCAGGTGGGAGATAGAGGTAGATGTTTTGAGGTTTTTCTGTGGAATTTGTCTGGATTCGTTTCGTTGGTAATTGGCGTGGGGAACTGGAGCTCAGGGTGGTTGTAAAAGTGGCCCCGTTTTATTTTTTTTTTACAACTACCCTTGACCTGCAAAACTAGCGGAGCTTTTCGGATAGGTCGTTATAAGGAGGATAAGGAGGGCTGAGAGGTCGACAGTAGAAAGGGAACACGTTTCTTTCCATTAGCGCTTCGTGTCTGTTTTTTCTTTCTAGGTCCCATCGAGGCCCGTCAACAGATTTGCGTAAAAGCGGCAATGCTTACGTTTCTTGATCCACTGTCTCCATTTCCCGCAGAAGACTCTCAATTGCGGCTGTTAAGTGCAGAAACTGGATGTGGGTATGCAGCTGGCATGGGACAGGGTGTGCAGTGCCATCATATCCACACCAAGTGATTTCTCCGTCACCTTCATCACTTTCCATTCATCATCCGATTTTGGCCGATGGGCCGCTTTAATTTGACAATGGGAAAGGAAAAGAGATTTGCGATGTCATAAAGAAGGCTCTGCGTAGGCATCCACCCATCTGCATTGGACCATTCTCGTCCCACTGAGTAATCTGAGGTACGAGCTTGCCTTGAGGCCATTTCCTCCTCGTTACGCTGCTTATTTGCATTATTATCGCTGGAAGGAGTGATTGGTCCCGACTTCTCTAACCTGAGTTAACTTGTCTGCACCCTACGACTTAGTAGTTGTAACGCCGGTCGGCATCAGACACTCACTCCGTTCGTGACGTTGCGTCCCTGCGTGGTAGACGATTTCAACAGGAGTGTTTATGTGCTGCAAGGCCGCATTGTGTACCGGTGATGCTCCGCCATGCTATGCTGGTTAAAATGCGGCTAGTTCGGCGCCTCCTGTAGCCGGGAGGAATAACGCTGCTTACACCACGCTCCCAGTCGCGCCACAATCATTCTTTGAACCAGACAATGTGCATTCACGGTGGATGTATGAATGAGGAATGGAGGAATTTGGGGATAGATGAAAACCCACGAGACCGATGGATTGGTCGCTTTCTGTGGGGCTCACATGAACGCCAACTCGTCGTAAGTTTTCCACTCCAAGGTGAAAAAAAATCTGGTCTTACATTATCTAAAGTTATTGTCAAGCTTCACCATTGGCACTCGGTGGAGCTTGGAGGCAGGTAGTAGGCCTCCATGCTAAGTGGGTCTTTGTTCGAATGTCACGTCAAGTCATCCCATGGTTTTCAATCAACCACGAGGAAGGAAATTAACTTGTGACGAGTGCATTTCATATTCCATTATTGGCAGTGCGGTGTGATGCAGTGCGGGTAAATTTTTTCCAGGACAGCATTTCATGATTGATTTGGGTGTCCTCGGATCAGGATGGCACCAATTGTTATGTGAACATTGGAAGCCGATCTTTGAGGCGTTTTTTCAAGTGTGATTTCGCCGCAGACTTCGTTGCTATGAGTCGATGCGATTTCAGTGGCTCTTCTTTGCCACTGAAGCCTTTGCATCCACTGAACGGGACTTGGATTGCAGTTTATTTGGGTCGGATCGTCTTTGAGAACGTAATCATGCATGCCACAAAGAAGATGAACGCGTAATCAATGAAATCGGCTACTTGCAGCCCCTTCAATGCGTGAATGGGAGAAGAGTTTTGTGAAGCACATTGGCTTGACATACTTTCGCACTCGTGTAGACGCTGCACAACCGAAAACACTACCGGGTGTGGAACATGACTGTTTGGTAGACTCTTCATTTCTTCACTGGTGCTATTAGCACTGAGCCGCGATTGGGCCTTTCCGTCCACTCAATTGAACCCTTTTGCCTTGCTTTGGCTGCATGGACGGTTTGCTTTCACTTTATAAAAATCAAACTTACCTTGAATCACTTCGCTTTTTTTGCTCATCGAGCAGGTGAACCTCCGCGCCTTGCCGAGAAGTGTTGACAGTAACGCTATACTGGCACTCAGACTCAATGGAATTGCTTCAATTTGGGTGAGTTCGAACAAGACCTTTGCTTGGTTTTCTACTTACTGCAATCACTTGTGCTCTCCTCCTTGGTCAACCATTGACCCTTCAAGTGGCTGAAGTTAGGTCTGACCAAATGGGGACCGATGGATAGCTTTAGCTTAGTTACGAGGTCAGACGGTTTGATGATGGAGTCTAGATTGATGCCACGATTGCGTACCATCGTCGGCTGGGCCTACGTCGCAGCCGCCTGCAGAATCACTGGAGTGGTTTGATTGATCACCAGTGTTAAAAGTTTTCGCAATTCCCTCCTTGAAAAGAGGGTGCCTCTATGAAGATGGCTGCTTGCCTATCCAGTTCTTACCCCTCCCTTTCTCGAATTTTTGCTTGCCTTGTTATTTTGCTTTTCCCTTAGACAAAAGTGACCGAAGATGACAGCAGGGCAATGGGCGGCCTTCTCTTCATTAGACATTGAACAAATCGGTGGTTTTTAACGCAAACGGGAGGAGTAGCATTGGCGTGGGGTACACGAAGTGTCTAAGTTAGTTCGTCTACTGTTGTTTGCCTTGTGTTTCTTTGGTGCTCTTGTTCAGCTGTTACTGCTTGACAGTTGCCATTGGTCAAGTTATTTTCGGTGACTACTTTGTTGGTTGGTTAGCTGCCTCATGTGGTCCTCTATGCACATGTTGGATTGGATCGTGTAATGTGTGTACGAGTGATCGCAAAAAGGAAAGCAGAAAGTTTGCAACCGTCGAGGTGCGCATTGAGTGGGGTGGAGGCCAAAGTGTGGGATGTCGGTGGTTTGGTGGGTTCGTTAACGACGTGGTGCAGTACCACGAGACGTTGGGTGATTCTGCTGAATGAGAAGGCGGTGGAACTTATGCGAGTGACGGGGTGAATGGAGAGGTTAACAGGTTTGAGGCATGCTGGCATGAAGGTCTTGAGTGTTTGAAGGATGGACGGGTGAATCTCACGATTAGGAGGAATGGTGATTTTGCATCCAGAATGCGTGGATGTGTAAGGTGCGGGTGTGTATTATCCAGGATGCACGCATGCGTAGCAGCATATCGCCGTCCTTCTCCGTTGCAAGCATTTGGGTTCTAACCTACACGTTGGGCACCCATTGCTTCTACTTGTAGCACAGGTGACGGCGACAAACTAGCACACGAAATGGATTCAAAGAGAGATTGATTGAATTCGCCTCCACATGGTTGAATGAGGTCAGTGTTAGACAAGGAACCTGGTCTGCAGTGACCCTCCGACTTTTGCATACGTCTGAAGCTTAGGTTCTGCATGTTGTTTTGTTGAGTCTCCCTCACATCATCACGTCGAGGGCTTTCTCGCAATGGCGAGTGCAACGAGGTTAGAGTTTGCCTTGACTCTACCTTGTCTTCATTATACAACTTGTTTGTGTTATCGCGACTCGCCATGACGGTATGCGGGGTCGACTGTCTCCCCTACTGCAAGAATTTCATCCGCACCATGCAGATCAACTTGGTAATTGTGGCGACGTTTCTGGGTAGGTGGGTAACACTCATCTCCTCACTATGTGCGCCCTAGGTTAGATCGTTTCCTTTGTTTTTGTGTGAATTTCAAAGTGGAGCTGCATCAGCGGTTTTTCGAAGGAGTAGTATAAGTTACCGTGGGAAGGGATGTCCAGGCTTCTAGGGTAGCGGCTGCACCAGACATTGACACTTGGCGATGGGTGTGAATTATTTCTCGACGGCTGCGGGATTCGTTTGTAGCTGTCTCCCTGATCGTTCGGAGGATACTCTTGTGGTTTGCCAGTCAGTCTTGAGTAGAGCAGATTGGCTGCACTACATGTGTCGGTAGAGGTTTAGGTGGTTACAGCTGTACCATCGAAATTGGCTCGGGCGAGTTTCACCGGCAAATATGCTTAACGCTGGTACGGAGTGACAGAGCGTCGTGGAGCTTGAACAGCACAATAACTTGGGATAGTGAGAGATCCACCACTGCTGTACGGGACATTCACGAAAGGGTCTAAATTTGACGTTTGACAGTGTACAGGTGAGCAGTAGCCACGACGTTTGCACCAGCATTTCAAGGCAGTTAATTCGTAGTACCATAATTTGCGATGTGAATGCATTCAAAACTGCTGGTGTGCAGTTCGTACACAGAGGAAATTTGGCCTGATTATTTATTAAAGGTATTGCTGGAGGTTGATGCAGAGCCAATTTCGGTGCAACTGCCAGACAGTGAGTTGCTCTCTCTTTGTGAGACTGAAAACTTTGTGGAATGAGTTGTCGGTGGGGTGAGAATGTTGTGTAGCCAGAACTGACTGTAGACTGCTTTTATCTTCAGTGAAACTGGTTCGGGTGCGTGATTTGGTCGGTAGTCATCATGGCAGAAAAGTAGTCGCAGCGGGGGAGGCAGTGGGTCACCCGAAAATCACTGGATGATTTCTGGGCGCTGTTGGCTGCAGCGGCGGCAGTAGGTGGAGCATGTGCACTTGCGAAGTAGATCAGGCCGGATGGCGATGTTACAGCTGACTACTTCGATTATCTATTGGTCCGAATGGAACGGTTCTCCAAAGAACACTGTCAAACCATTGTCACAGATGAGAACAAGGTGGGACTTAGGAACAGCCTACTCTCAACTACCAGGCTGCTCTCTCCAAGTGAGTTCAAGCCAAGGTGATTCATTGATCAATTCGTCAAGCGCTCCAGGTCGATGTGCATAAATGGAATATTTGCTTTTCCAGGCGCTGATCATCGATGCTTGCTTTGAGGTAAGAATGCTATCCAAAGTCGGCCTATTCGTTATTGATCTCTCATAGATACGTGTGTCAGTCGATCTGATTTCCATGTATGCCTATACCTGTTGTCCACTCCCAAACTCCGCTGTCAGTTCATTGACTAGTTTGCCGAATCGTCCAACTATCGACGTATCAGGTGTTTTTTGATAGTTAAGTGTGCCTCTGCTTGTCGTTAGTCCTTGCTTAACGGCTCACTTATTTATTGATGGTCCCTGTTCGAATTCTCCATTGGCATGCCTACAATTTCATGCCTGCACGCATTCATTCATCCCGTGCCTATGACTCGATCAGTATTCTCTTTGTTCATTTAACCGTCATCTGGATATGCATGCGTCTCATTTCTCGTTGGTTATCATGTTTGTAAAACCTTCCTCCTTCCGTTGTATAGGTACATGGCTGGTCATTGTGGGCTCCTCAGTCAACGGGTTTCGGTTGGAGAAAAGTGCGTGGACTTGTGTCTTGTGATTTCGTCACATTGTCGTCACTGCAGTGACGAGTGGGTGTGTTGAAGGACACGGCGAACATTGTGTAATCGGGATCGTAGGAGGAGGCGGAGAGGCCAGTAGTTGAAGTGGTGTAAAGGGAACTCCTTGTGTTAATAGCCTGAATCGCGAGAATTGTGAGTTCGTTGTTTTCATTTTTTTTTGCCGTGTGTGCTTTTATTTACCACCAGGAGGCATTGAGTGCGATCTAAATGCAAACAATGCGGTGGAAATTAGCAGCATTCATCTTATGGCCATGTACACTCGAGGTGAGATGATGTTGTGTAAAATGTCTCTTCCAGTTGTTTTAGGCTGGTTAGGGGTAAGCGCTGTCGAGTTGCATTTGACTTGCTGTGCTTCATTGTGTTAGTTTGCATTGTACTTGCCAGTACAGAGGTGTTGCAGTAGTGCGTGGGTGTGAGTCAGAGATGGTCATTGCTTCGGCTTCGAGCTAGAGGAGGAGCAGTGGTGCGATGAGGGTGTTGGGAGTTGTGTGCACACCCGATGCAGGGTATGTCAGAGGCTTGAATATTTTTCTCAACAACAGTCGACCCTCGGTTGTCTCCATTGGGTGTGTTTGTGAAGCGGTGGGCGCAGAGGATGGACATCCATGGTGGCAATTGTGGGAAGCTTTCGACATATGCCCTACTCCTAATGGTGATCCAATACTTGCAGTGTGGATGCTCACCTCCCCTCCAGTTCTGCCGAACCTGCAAGCTCGTTTTCCAGTAAGCTTTGGATTTTTCATTTCACTGTTATAAGCGTGGAAGTAGGGAGGGGTGGCCTACTTAGAGCCAGAAACAGTTGCATTTTTCGAAACCCAGTGATTAGTAGTGCCTGTCCTTCATCGTTTGTTTTGGTGCAATCTTTCTGGTCATCGGAGCTGATTGGTAGACAGATAGGACTTTGATTTGACAAGCTACTGAGTGAAATATGCTAAAACTAGTAAAGCTCTAATCAATTCACGAAATGTCTAAAGTGTTTTTCAAGCAAATGTTATGTGAGAAAAAAAATGAGTTGAGGTTGGATATAGTTGAAATGCTATCTCTTAGCTCAAGCAAACTTTGCTTGACTGCGTGTGTGGGGGCTGTGGTATCCCACTGAATTAAAACCACGCCACCTGCAAGAGGCGTTGCTCTGTGTGTGCATAATAATTGACACCTCTCCTATTGTGGTGTGTGGTTGGAAGGCATAGCCCGATCTCGTACAGTCTAAGTTGCATTGTGATGGTTATTTGAATGTGACTGCAGCGGATGTTCAACTGCAAGCGACCAGTGGAGCAATTGGACATGAATTTGCAGCTGCCGTGGAACCAGTTGCGTAGTGCCAATCGGTCAAGTGTGGGGGAGCTCTTTGCGGGCTTCGTCAAGTACTACGCGAATTTCGATTTTGCCGATCAGGCTATCTCAATTCGCAATGGTCGTCCCATGGATGTCGATCAGTTGATAGAGCGCCTTCGATCAAGCGGACGAGCTGACTCTCTGTCCACCTTCGAGATCTTCGTTGAGGGTAGGTGTGGGATTTGGATTCCCTTAAGTCCTATTTCTTGGTCTTTGCTTATTGGATGCTCTGCTTCCGAGGTACAGTAGTGTCTGGGCGAGAAGTTGTAGCTTCAGAAAGTCAAGTGGTCGTAAATTAAGCGTACATTAGGAGTGGAATGGATGTTCATTTGAAATTGGCTTTTACTGGTATAAGTGCTACATAGTATGTGTTGCGGTCGCGGATTGGTGTAGCGTAGACACATCCGTTCTGTCGTGGTTGCTGCCAATGAGTGCAATAGTGGCTGTTTTTCTTGGGTATTCCTTACTCCTCCGCTCTGAGAGTGACGTGTCTTTCTGTGAATTGAAGTGACTGGCGATTCAAGAAAGAGGATAGGTGAGCCTGTGATTTAGCTCTACCAGTAATCGTTGTCGTGAGTTTTGAGACGATGTCTGAATGTGGTGGTGCTTTGATGGTTGCATTGCATTGCGACTGGACGTATTGGCTTGTAGAAGTGTGGGTAGGTGTCTGGTTTGAGGTACTGCTCTCTTCACACTCTGATGTGGCTGCTCGAGTTGTTGTGTTGGTGGTGTCGCAGAGATAAGGAAGCCATAGTGCATTTGCTCTTCTTCACTTCAGAGCCCTGTAGTGAAAACAACGTCGCCAAGCTTTCAGGTGTATAAATAAAGTTCTACTAGCACAGAAGCACCTGCAGTCCCTCTGGGAGGAGGAATCCTCGTTGCTGTCGACGTACTCCACCTCAATTAGAACAAAGACAAAGGTTGCTTGCTTATGCACTTCTCTTTTCCTTTTTCTCCGTTATGTTTTATGTGTGCATTTGTTAATTTGCTTCCCTAGTAGACAATAAAGAATGAGGATGTTGCCAAGAAAGGAAGTAGCTCTCCTTTGTTTACATTTTGAAAGAATATGCAGTTGTTTGTGCAAATGGGTGGAGTTGCAGTGGCATGAGGCAAATGAATTGTCGAAGGCGACTCGTCTGTTGTTGTTTGCCCAGTTGTTTGGCGGCGTTCTTTTTCATGTTTGAAGGATGGAGGAGGGCTTCACAAATAAATGGTTTGATAACTGTTGCATCAGGAATGCGGGAATGCTTCTAGTAGGGTTGATTACCATTCTTGATGTGTCTACCTATGGAGTAATTGGTTGAATCTCCCCCCACACAGTTGGCTGAGGTCGGTTTCGGATAGTAGATTTGGTCTACAGTGACCCTGAGCCCTTTCCACCGATGTTTAGCTTTGATTTTCCCTCTCCGTTACGTTGAGGCGTGAGCGCATCACTACGCGGAGGGCATTATCGTCTTGTCGTATGGTACTCATTTGTTTTATTGTTGGAGGGCATGGCTTGCACGTCCCTTCATGACCACTAAAGTGCTTTTTGTCTCGACCACTCCGAAGTTCCTTACATCGGGGATAAAATGAGCTCACCCCTGCCCTGTCAAGTTGCTTTACCAACAACACGTGTGTGCGATATGTACCGCAAAAGCTCACGCTCCAGCCATCAGCCTTGCCACCAGTCGGTGGATTCGACTCTTGACCACGTGTTGGATGCAAGGTTTTGCCTTTTCGCTCTGTTTAGACGTCCGTGCATCACCACTCTGAGGACAGCTCTCTTCTTACATCTCTAACAAATAGGGGGTTGTTCGCGCTGATGGGAGGAGTCGCAATGCCATGAAGCGTATGAACATTCAATGGCGGTTCGTCTATTGCTTTGTTTGCCTTATGCTTCTATAGTGTTCTCATTAAATTGTCATCCTTTCTCGATTGTCATTATTCAAGTGGTTTTGTTGATTGGTTACTTGCCTCATCGGATCATGCATTTACTTGTAGTAGTGAGCTGTTGGATTTGTGGACGAGGATGTGGATGGTTGGACGGCTGGTTGTGTCCAAAGTGTGTGAGTCCATGATGGAAAGTGTGTCAAGGCAAACTTTTGTTGTACCTCCCTGTATTGGCCACCGCATCGGTTCTGACAAGCAGCTGTGTCTGGACCTGATTGAGCAAAATCTTGTTAGACTTTGTACCCAATGTGAGGGGAGGCATGCGGTCCGATTTGGAAGGAAAATTGGACTGACGCGACGGAAGTAGTCAAGGCAGGACCCAGAGCCTGTTCCTTTACTCTTCTTTAGTCGGCGGATTTGTCAGCACGGAGTGTTTGAATCAGTCCACTGCTTTCAAGGCCCAAATTTCGAAAGTCGACTTCCTTCCTATCTATGCAACATCTTTTGGATCTTCAAGACATACACGACACCAGGACATCCACAAGGCGTTGTACAGGTAGAAGGAACGAATCGCATCCTCGACGGACTTGGAGTTAAGTCTGGGACGCCCTCTCCTCGCAAATAGGGATGAAGTTCACGCATCAACTGCTGTTTCATCGTTTAAGATGCTCATAAGGGAACGAAAGCCTTCCCCGATATCCTTCTGCCAACCACGGTAGTAGCAATCGACAATGGGTCGGAGTTCGTGCTACGTGTGAAAGAAGGTCCAAGAAAAACTCAACATTACACAGACAGAATAAAAGAAGTACTGGGACAGAGACAGTCGGAATGACGTCTACTGAGAAGGGGATCTTGTACAAACATTCGGGTTGATTCCCTTACCCGAAAGTCACTGCAAATCCTGCCAACCTTGAAGATTCTTTCATCTACGAATCACCGCGCTCGCAATGCGCAACCCTGTGCCCAGCCGAAAACTGTCCGCCACAACAAGATGCGATTCTGCAAAGGCGCTGCACGGATCGATTGCGAGGTGGAAGTCTACGCACTGGGAGAAGAAAGAAAGCCACCTGACAAGGGTAGCACTGGAGACGGTGCTCAAAAAGTCGAGGGGACCACGCAATGCTCACGGACCTTTAAATGTACTCTTTGGACGAGAGACTGAAATACAACGCGAGTCTTGAACTCGAGAAAAGGATTAAGGTGCCTGACGCTGAGTAAAAGTCCATTTCCGGTCCGCTCTCTCGCCTTTGGGGGTGTATTAACTCCATTAAATTCTGGGCAATAACTGTATCGCCAACCAGTCAACCTTCTTGTGTCAGAGGAAGTCGCAGAGGAGAGGAGATCACTGAGGATAGCTCTGCATCCCTTGGAAAAAGCATCAACTCCGTAATACTCCTTTGACTAACCAGAGGTCGTCAGGGCGTGGGTGATGCCTTTGAGTGAGTGTTCGGTCCTATCGTCTGGTCAGTCGTAGCATCACGGCGTTGCATATGAGGCGGAAATCGAGACATTGAAGCACAAGAAAGTGGATTGCATTACAAAAGAGGACCGGTTGAATTGGGACGCCTTCTGTCTTGTTTCACGGGCTCTGTGGTAAGTAGTAAGCACGACAAAATGATGCCTGCCCTCTTCTTCCATGCAAGAAAGGAAGGTGCCTTTAATGCTTTGTTTGTTTAAACTGCCGGTTTTGGTCATTTGGGTGGCCATATTGTGCTGGCCGGTTGGTCGGCCTCCGGGCCGTGCCAACGGCCCCAAATTTATCTGTTTCCAGAATACATGCATTCTGCCCAAGTACTACGCCATCTTTTACCTTAAAGGAAGTCTTGAGATGGTGCATTGCCCTCCTCAAATTGTTTCCGTGGTGTAGTATTTAGTCCATTTGAAGTTGTCTCCCTGCAACTCTCGCCACATCTCCTACACTTCAATGTTAGCCTAAACAAACTTAACCAAGCACAAGGGGGCAGGCTTGAAGAGAAAAATAAGGGAGCAGGTCTGAAATTTAACAGGAGGCGAGCAGAGGGAGGGATGCGAGGTCTATCCGCCTCCTCTTCCTCACCCCTGCGGGGAGGTATATGAAATCGTGTCTTCCCCTGCATAGTTCTGCCTCAAGAGTTTTTAATCACTAAATCTTACGTATTCTGCTTTATCAGTAAGCTTTCTTTCGACTTCAATGAATTTGTTAGTGACGGCAAATAACTAAAACCAGCTCCAATAAAACACTTAAAATCGTCTTTAATTTATCGTCACTTCGAATTTTAAACTATTTGATAAAATAAACTATTGTGTGTAAATATGTTTCTGTCATAATTTTCTACTCGAATTTCCAATTAGGTACGATTTCGGCTTGATTTTAGGAGAGTTGGTGAGGAGCCGCGACAGCGTGTTTTCCGAATTGTTGGGGTGTCACCTCGCCACTCGATGCGGGTATACGCATGTGGTTGTACCTGCTGTCGTAGGGGCTGAAAGCTCTGTGCACTTGGTTGGTAGTCGTTTAGTTTCGTGGCGTTGGTGATTCGGACTGACCATGGAGTGGTCTTTTCCTCTTTGAATGCACAATTTGGTATCTTGAAATGCTGTTAGTTGCTTGTGGTTTGGCTAGGGCAGCTCCACTCCGCTTGCCTTTAGCTGATACTCAACCGACCGCATTTTGGCCGTTAACCGGGTGCACTAGCCTCCGTTGTAGAGACGAGGAGGCTCATGTGGTTGTGGAACGTTCTCGATGCGAACTATCTCGACGCTCTCCCGACCCGAGTGGAGCAATTTTTCCAATGGTACCGTCAAACATCTGAAACATTTGTGAAGAAGGTGCAACTTAGAAATCACCTTCAATCTGCCATCTCGCTGGCCTTTCCCAGTAAGTTTGGTGCATGTCGTTAGTGTATTCTTTTCTTTTATTTGAATTTAGTTTACGTTCGCAACACCAATTCGTTTCATTTATTTCCCTGCCATCGTAGATTCACGCGTTAGCTTGTTTGCCTGAAAGCATTTGTCTACCTGGACTGTACTCACTCCTGTACCCACCACCTGGCCTTGTCGGGCCATGTGATAGCCCACCAAACTATTTATCTCTGGCGGCATTTAAGCATGCCTACATCTGATAATGATTCTTTTTACATTGCAGCATCATATGACAATTCATTGCTTCTAGTAAGGGCTTTTAAACATCCGCTTCCCTGTCCATCTCGTACTCATTCATTCATTCATTCATTCATTCATTCACTCATTCATTCACTCATTCATTCACTCATTCATTCACTCATTCATTCACTCATTCATTCACTCATTCATTCACTCATTCATTCACTCATTCATTCACTCATTCATTCACTCATTCATTCACTCATTCATTCACTCATTCATTCACTCATTCATTCACTCATTCATTCACTCATTCATTCACTCATTCATTCACTCATTCATTCACTCATTCATTCACTCATTCATTCACTCATTCATTCACTCATTCATTCACTCATTCATTCACTCATTCATTCACTCATTCATTCACTCATTCATTCACTCATTCATTCACTCATTCATTCACTCATTCATTCACTCATTCATTCACTCATTCATTCACTCATTCATTCACTCACTCATTCATTCATCCGACAGGCCGTGGTGGGACACATTAAATCTGTTGTTATTGTGAGGGAGTGGAGAAGAGGCAGTAGAGGTAGTACGAGCAGAACTGTATGCCACTAGCTTGGAGGCCTACTTGCCACGTGCCGTGAAATCGTTGCTTTCATTTTTTGTTTTGCATGTGTTTTTTTCCAGATTTCATCTGCAGCTGTAGACTGATTGACGCCAAGGTGCCAATTCTTAAGTTTCGTGATCACGAGTCGGGTATTGAGTGCGATTTGAACGTCAACAACGTGTCGGGCATTTACAACACCCATCTTCTCGCCATTTACTCCCGAGGTGAGATTATTTTTTCTCTTTTTTAGTTGTGTATATTGTGAAATCCATTGTTTACCTCTGGACAGGTTATGTTTGTGCGGAAGGAGGTTGGGTGTGGGAAGGGTGTGGTTGCTTTACCTTTCTTTTGCCCTCCCTCATTGTCTCCCCATAAGCGGGTACTAGTAGCTTTCCGTAAGGCACACATTTGAGTCTCCATTGTGGCGTTTGAGCCAGATATTTTTGTGGCGCTGAGGACTGTGTTCTTCTATGCAATGGGTATTGTTGCTGTTGTTGTTCATACGGTTGCACCATCTGTGCACATAGTGATTGACGGCCCTTTTATGCGTGCTTTATTGGAACCGCAAGTAGCTTACCATCAGGCTTCTAAACATCGATTATATGTGCCTGGTTGTGGAGCTGCAAGTGGAGAAAGGTTGCTTTGTTGTGTGGGTAGGTGGGGAGTTTTGGCACGATTGCATTGAGCTGGAAGACGACCAGTAGCCCACTTTAGTGGGTTGGAATTTCCTCCTCAACAGCCGACCCTCGGTTGTGTCTATTGGGTGTGTTTGTGATACACTGGGCGCAGAAGATGGGCATTCATGGTGGTAATCGTGGCAGGCTCAACACATACGCCCTACTCCTGATGGTCATCCAATACCTGCAATGTGGATGCTCACCTCCCGTTCTGCCGAATCTGCAAGTTGCTTTTCCAGCACGTTTTTGATTTTCTACTTATTTTGCATAAGTAGGGAGGGGTGGCATGCTTGGAACCAGAAATAGTTGTAGCCTGAATGTATGCTATTGATTGCTTATGAGCAGACTTTCTCGACTGCTGTGGCGTTATTGTCACCGGTCCAAAGCTTTACGAAGTGCTAAGAAATTTCTAGTGAGTCTAGAAAGACTCTGCTCAAGTCGTGGAAGCCAATGGCATTGGAATGCTTATGGGTATTCCTCGACGATTACTAGCTGAGAATGATGTGTAGGACATAATGCTTGAGTAGGCGGAATGGTTATCCTTCAGCCCGAGTGGGGTTCTCTTACTGGATTGTAACTACGCCTCCTGGAAGTATCAGAAATGTAACTTCTCTGCGTCTTGCAGCTGTTCTTGGGTAGCAGGCGTCCAGTGAAAGAGGTGTATGGGAAGTTGGATCTGCCTTGGAGGAAGGTACGCAGTGCCAACAAGTCCACATTAGGTGAACTCTTTGCCGGCTTCATCGCCTACTATGCAGATTTCGATTTCGCCCATCGAGTTATCTCAATTCGCCGTGGCCGACCCTCACGCATTGGGAGGCAGGTTTGTTGTCTTCCACTCCGCAAATGTGCACGTTCTGCGTCCTCCTTCAAGATTTTTGTCAAGGGTGAGTATGGGCGTTGGGAAGAAGGATAGGCTGGTGGATTGCCTTTGCTCCTCTTTAACTGCGGCTAGTTAGGCCAATTAACGTAGGCGGTGTTAATTCAATGGTGTGCTTTGGAGGCAGAGTTGTATCAAGGCAGCTTTTGAAGGCGTTGGCGGGCTATGTGGGAGAATGAGTAACGTCACGCAGGGCGATCTGATGTGGCTTTGTCATGATTTGTGTGATTATTGATACACAAGGAGGGGGAGGAGATGGTTGATTGATGTAGTACACAAAGCCCATGATTATTATCAAAGATGATTTTACTAAGTGATCGCCCATTTGGTGTGGTTGTCATCAGTGCTCCTCTTTTGCTTCGACTTCATCTGTCTTGTAATGAATGTTAAGGCAGAACTTCATTTGCATTTGTGTTGGGGTGACATCTAGGATTGTGTGGTGCTGTTGTTGTCCCCGGGGCTTAGCATAGACTTGAAGGCGAGGTGGATGGGGTGAGGTGTTCTGTGGGTGTTTGGCGTGAGCAGCAACGGTTGATTATTAGCCAAATGGGCGTTCATGGTGTTGATCGTGGCTGTCTTTTCACATATGCCCTGGTCCCAATGCTCATGCGCTTCCTGTTATGCCGAATCTGGACGCTCGTCTTCTAGTAAGCCCTCGATTTACCGGCTGTGTTTTACTACTTACAACCAATAAGTAGGGAGGGGTGGGTGTGGTGTGATTACTTGCTCCACCTGAACTACGTTGAATGCGGGTATGGGCGTTGTGGAAGGGATTTGAATAGAACCGTAGCTTCTGCCGTCCCTATCCGAGCTTTGTTAAGTTCATTCACTTGGCCGGTGTCTTTGTTGCTGTGGTTTGAAGGTGGAGTCATGTCTAGGCTCCTACTTCAAGGATTTGAAGTCGAAGTACTCGTAATTTGGAGGTGCATAGGAAGGGGCGTGAAGGGCTGGGTGAGTTGCTAGCGTTAGTGGACGTTGAACAAAATCAGCAACTTCATGGAGGCCGACTCGATTTGGTGTTGATGTTGACGTGCACGGAAGACATGGTTTCACTAAAGGGCCTTATTTTGGTCGTATTGGTTGCTGCTCATCATGCCACTATTCCCTCTCCCGCTTCGATAGCGGCTAGCCTTCCTGTGAGGGAACTGTTCTGCACCTCGTTGGTGGTGGTGCTTGGCAGCGCTTTCGTTTGGATTCCTGAGTATGACGCCCCCTGCTAGAGGAGATTTGTGGCCAAGGCGCAGGTTTGGGGGTAGAGCCTAGAATTGTACGTTAGCTTCCAGGGTCGCATGTAATTGAACGCGAAACGAGGTGATGATTTACTGCGTATATTTTCCCCAATGCGGGGCCCTTTCGCAAGGGCGACGCTGCACGTTCCGTCTCTGGTGCGACAATTTTTGCAGACATTCAAGACGCCTTCAGTCGTACAGATGAAGTATTGCGGGCAGAGAAGCCTCTGAGTTTTGCCTGGGCGGACAGTCGCCTTCTACCGTTATTTTTTCCCACCGCTCCCGTAACTTCTCTCTTTTAGCCCTCTCATCATCCAAATTCTTGATGCGCGCACAAAGCGAACTGGCTGTGGATCTGCATGTGGAAGGTGTGCAAAGGCAAGGTTTGTCATGCCTCCCTGTGTTGCACGCAATACATTGATTGTCAAGTAGTGGGATGCCCCATCCCGTTCTGGTGGGTGCTTTTAGTCGCGCAGACTTCTTCTAGGTCGCATGGGTAACGTGGAGGGGGGAAGTGAGGGATGATGGGTTCCAAGCTGGAACCAAAAGTGGGATGGGGGAGTTCACGACACGTGATTCAGTTGATAGCGGTCGTGGTGGCACCCCCCTGTAAAGGCACACGATCCAAGGCGATGGCCCGACGGTTGCATCATCGAAGTGTCAGTGTCGGCAGTATACGATCGCGCGATTCACGTGAGACTCCGCAGTGGTGGTTAAAATGCGAAATGAAGCTAAAAGATTGGCGCTAGCTCACTAGGGTGTTATTGAGTTAGAGATAGGCGCTAAGGGGTAGACGGGAAGAACGACAGGGCTGGGGCGCATCTGGTCATGCTTCGCGTGCCATGGGTAGATGGACGCAATGGTTCGCTAGGTCCGCATGTTCTACGACGAAAGATGTGGAAGTGTACTTCTCGGGGGAAGGTGTCTCCAGCTATTCTTGCTGTGGTCCCGCACAACATGGCGTGCGCTTCTGACTGCTTCACTTTAGAAAGATTTTAACTGCAGGACGATCTTGCGCAATGCTGGGGCTTGAAAATATTGTCGACAAGCAGTTGGGCCTTGGATGACGGTTCGGTTGGTGAAGTTACAGAGGTGGGGCTTCTATAAAGCGCTTCTTAGTAATGGTGGAGGTCCAACGAGTAGTTGATGTATCACGCATTAGATTGTGATATCGTAAATCTTCGATAGTTAACACATTGCCACATTGTTGCCGCTTTTGTGATTCTGCACCACAAATATCTTAGAGAATTAGAAATGTTTTTTTGTCTACTTGTATTTTAAACTAAGAAGTTTTGCTTTTTTTAAAGCTTGGCTAAGCGTTAGTTTAATTTATTATTGAGGCTACGTAGATACTTGCGGAAGTTGGTGGGGGGCCACTCTGCGCGCGTTCCCGGCCGGCGAGTTGCTTCTTTGCTTCGTGGCCTGACTACTGACACAGGCAAGTGTGCGCGGTTGTCCTTGCTGCCGTGAAGGTCAAAAAAAACTTTGTACAATTGAAAGCAACGGTGTAGAGGTGTTTTATCGTTATTGGCTTTGGTGGTCTGAACTGCCGAATGGCTACCTTTGTTCGTAGTAAATGCACAATTTATGAGTCGGTGAATGGTCTTAACGCTATGAAGGAGCGGTCCAATCAACTCTAATTTTCTTGCTCACAAAATACGACCACTTTACCTCACTTTGATCGGCATATCGTCCCTCGTTGTAGGGTCGAAGACGTTCACGATGGCACGGTTCGGTCTCACAAGGAACTACCTCAGTGATCTCTCAGCCCAAATTGAGCAGTTTTTTCAAAGATCCTGTCAGGCATCGGAAACACTTGAGAAGAAAATGGAAATTAGCAATAATCTTCAGTCAGTTATATCGCGAAACTTTCCAAGTGAGTTTGTGGTGGTGTTTTATTAACTCCCTTTTCGTGCAAGTCAGGTCCGTGTACATGATTAGCATCTTTGTCTATCTCTATGATGCTCCATCGGATCCAATTTTGCTGTCCTGTTTTATTCATTGTCAAGCCTTTAGAGATCCCCACGTCCACTTATCTAAATTCCGTTCATTCCCATTTTCATCGTCGATTGCTTTGAAATGCACCCTCTGTCACCACTTGCTTCAATAGTTAAACATATTTGACGTGTATCGGTACATTGGACGATTCGTTTGTGGCCATGAATCTATTTGTTGCGCGCCTTTATTTGCAAATCAGTCTGTTGTCTCCAATGTTTTCAGTCTCTCATAGTTACTTTATCCATCCTTCACTTGATTATTAAAATATGGTGGTTTTTATCACTTATCCACGTCCTCTTTTGTTTGCCTCTGAGTGAACTCTCTCCATTGTGCAGATTCGAAACTCTTCATTGTGGGCTCGTCAATTAGCGGCTTTGGATTTGATCGAGGTGACCTCGATTTGTGTCTTGTGGTTATGGAAGAGGCGTTGGAGAGCAGGGAGTATGCCTGCACGGTGCTGAGCGAAGTCAGACCTCTTTTGCTTGACTATGGTGAGTCCTAGTTGCACTGGCTACCGCCATTAATGAATAATTGAAGCAGTATAATAGGACGGTTGTGACATACTGACAATTACTTTATGTCGGAAATGCCTTCCAGGAGATTGGTTAAGTGCTGGAATGTAACAGAGGACTGTGTGGAGGGAAGCTGCTACTAGTATCGATTAAGGCATGACTCTGTGCCTGAAGGCTGTATCGGTAGACACCATGAACGCGTCAAATTCAGCGTATGATGAGCACTCTCTCCTCCAGGTTCAGTCAAGAACTGCAGACTGATTCCAGCGAGAGTGCCAATTCTTAAGTTTCGTGATCGACAGTCGGGCATTGCGTGCGATATGGGCGTCAACAATGTGTCGGGCATTTACAACACCCATCTTCTCGCCATGTACGCCCGAGGTGAGATTACTTGTTTGATTTTCCTTGCATAACTACCACTCTGAAGCAGTGTTGGAACAGCGATGGAATGGTCATTTACCCACACCTTATGGGAGGTCAGTTTCTTACTGACTAGGTCGCGGAGCCCATTGGTCAATTTTTGAGCCAATCACCTTTGTGCCAGGAATGGTGCATGCCTTTCACGGTTGGATGGGAAAAGGCGTTGTTGTGTTGCTTTTGCCTCACACTATATGATGCTGTCAATTGGCACTCACCGCTTTCTGTGGAAAATACTTTTGGGCTATCCAGCTATCTGCGTTCTGTTCCCTTTACCCTTGTAGAAAGCTCTCGACTATCGTTTTGTACTCGCTTCATTGCACTGAACGTAAACCTCTATCAGGTGTAGAAATGTCGGTTATGGGTTCATTTTTCCCGCCTGACTGTTCACTAACAAGTACGTGAGTATTACGACAGCACACTTTGCGGAAGGTTCAGAATTTTATCATGAATGTGATGAGGATCAATTGCCTGCACACAATTAATGAAGGACATTTAGGAATCGTAGATTTCCTTGTTTGCAGTCGACTCCCGTTTGCCTCCCCTCGGTGTATTCGTGAAACACTGGGCGCTAAGGATGCGCATTCACGGCGCCGATCGTGGCAGGCTCAATACATGCGCCCTGCTCCTAATGGTCATCCAATACCTGCAATGTGGATGCTCGCCCCCTGTTCTACCAAATCTCCAATCTCTCTATCCAGTAGGCCCTCGATTTACTAATTGAACCTTGCTACTTATTGCTAATAAGTAGGTAGGGGTGGTTTGCTGTGCATTCCAGTGATTACTTATAGGTGGCCTTTATCGCCTGTTTTGGTGTGAGATTTTCAATTGGCAAGATACTAGGTTATTTCTGGTTAAACTGGAGATGCTTTAGTCAAGTCGTGGAAGCTAACGACATCAACGAATAGTACTGCTTGCTAAGGTAAAATGGTTGTCCCTCAGTTTGTGTTGATTGTGCTTTAATGAGTGCTTGAATTTCTCAGAATCCCTTTGTGATTGTGATCACACTTTCCTGCTGCAGTCATATTATTCGTAATTTTTCTTCCTAATGCGAAGTCTTTCCAGAAGGGATGATCTGAGTGGAGGCAATATAAGTTTGCGCTTCATTTTTATGGACGTATCAAATTTGCAACTCCTTCACCTTTTGCAGTTAACTTTCGACGGTGAATGTCCGGTAGACGAATTGGATATGGATTTACAGCTGCCATGGGATGGGTTGTGCAGCGTCAACAGGTCTACGTTGGGTGAGCTATTTACCGGATTTATCGCCTATTACGCGGACTTTGAGTTTGATCAATGGGCCATCTCGGTTCGCTGTGGCCAGCCCTTTCCCATCGATGAAGTGCCTTCCTGGTTTGCAACATTTCGAGGAAGGCGAGGTCGAGGCAAATACAGGATCTTTATAGAGGGTGAGTAAGGGCGTTGTGGAAGCGGTTAGAACGAAGACTAGCCTGAGCTTTAGAAGTGCAGTGTTGCTGTCGTACATGGAAGAGGTGACGTGCTGATGCAGCATAAGGATATTCTTGTTGCCGTGGTTATTATTTAGGGTGGCTTCGCTACGTGGTCTTCTTTTTGACCGCTTCCCTTGCACTTGCCTTATTCCTTGCTTTTCGCTATAGTAGGGAGTATTCTTGTCTATTGCCATAACTGTTGAGGTCTTCGAGGTGGTAGTTATATTGGTGTTTGCTAGCGTTTCCATTTGGTTCTTCGTTGGTCGAAGGATGGCGCCTAGGATCATTTCTGTGGTATACCGTTGACATGAGGCAAAGTTAGGAGAGCGAGGTTGTGTTTCCGGACTCCGATTTGAGTAGTTGCTTTGAGAAACGTGTCGCAAGTTGGTCCCGAAGGTGGACTCCCTATATTGCTAGTTGTCATGCAAGAATTTGGGAGGTCCTCATGCAGTAAGGCCGGACAGTTTGATTACACGCAGCAGATGTCTTCTTTCTGTGTCTGGAGGCCGGTGTATGGAATAAGGATGCTTGTCTGCTTTGAGTTTGTTTGCTGTCGCAGTCCCTCATGCAGCATTCTGACTGAAGCCTCTCGCTTTTCCTTTGTACTTATCTTTGCGTCGTGGTGGCGGTGGCGGTGGGGACTGAGGGTGACGCGTTGAAGTGTCGCCGCGTTTACTGCACATTTTCCCTCCAATGCAGAGCCCTACCGTAAAGACAATGTTGCGCGGTCCATCTACCGTAAAGATGTTGTTGAAACGATTCAACGAGCCTTCAAGCGTACAAATGAATTTCTGCGTGAGCGGAAACCTCTGGAGTCCCTCTGGATGAAGGCTCCCCCGCCATCCACTGTCTCGAAAGATGTTTGCGTCAAGAGGAACTAGGACGATGCTTGCTTTCTGATGTAGCTTTTACCCTCTTATCTTTGGATTCCCACCGTCTTGTTACTTTATTTGTTATTGTACTTTTTACCAGCCGAAAAGAAAGGCGAAGATGGCAGAGAAGGACACAGGAAGGTCCCCTTCATTCAAGTGTTAACTGATCAGCGGTTATTGGCGCAGATGGGCTGTTTGGAGCTGGGAATGCAGATGTTGACAAGGGTACGTGAGCAGTCGAACACAATTGGGCTCTCTTCGATGATTGGTTGGTGTTTTTCGTTCACCCATTCCTGTTTAGTTGGTTAGTTGGTCAATTACTTCATGGAACTACCATGTGGATACCCAACTGGGTTGCTCAATGCATGGACGGGTGGCACAGGACGTTGGTGGGTGTCATTAAGTTAGCACTGGCAACAAACTTTGTGGCTCACAGTGATAGATGGCTAAGTGCTGAATGGGTAGGCAATGGTAGGATGTCCTGAATAGCAAAGTGGAACAGGTATGCACCAGAGGATTTGGAAGGGAGGCATCACTCAGATTTGGGTGCTTGCGTAGCTGCGTGCCTAGACTGCAGGTGTGAAGTGATGCGTAAATGTGAGCACTTCCTGGAAGAATTGGTAGCCAAGGCGATTGGTGGGTGTAGGGGAGTTCAGAATTAAGGCAGTTAAGTGACCGTTTACTCGTGTCAGACATGTAAGTCAAGTGTTATATGTTCATGGGCTAGGCATCAGCTGCTGCCACCTCTGTCTGGTGTATAGCAACTCTTCCACCTTCTCAAGTGATGTGCTTTCGATTGGATGTCTCTGGTTCTCTCTCCGACAATCTTGGAATCGAACAGTTCTTGCATGGACTGCAACAATCTTTACCATGCAGTTTAAGTTCATTCCCTCCTTCAAGGCGTCTCCCATTTTGCGCTCTTCATTTCTTTAGCTTGGTTTCTGTACGATACAGTTGACCAAATCAGTGTAGTGCTCCTATGGCCATGAAGGTTGTCCTGTTTTGGGCGAGTACCAGTCCATGGCTGTTGGCCTCAGAGGGTGATGCAACGCCCACATTGGGCTTCACTGCCTTCCCACCCATTGCCAATGCTTTTTTTCCCCTCCAAATCAACCGTTGGCTTGATTACTCACTTACGAGTAGCTGTGACTGAGTGGGGGCGGGAGAGGGGTTTGAAGCACTCGACAACTTCTTCGATTGTCTCGAGGTCACTGCAGCTGAGGGTGAGTGATGCAATTGGCTGGCGGATCGGTAGTGGACACACGGATCGAGGAGGAATTGGACTTGTGGGTTGGCTCGGAAGGGTCGAGTGGCTTGGAGGTGGATAGACGACTTGGGGAAGAAAGAGGTATTTGTGGATGAGGTAGAGGCGAGAGCCGCTCGGTGGATTGTTCGAAGTGACAGAACTTCGTGAAGGCGAAATCTGGATCAGGGATGTACTTGTAGGTGGGTGGGTCGGGGAGATGTCTTACCGGACTTGGTGGAGGGTGGGGAGAGGCGAGTGAACGCGTGGTCCAGAGTTGCTACTACCCTCCCTGCCTGCTAAAGAGCACCTCTCCCTCCCTTTCAAGTGTTGCTGCCAAGGAGGATGCAAATGCCAAATGGGGGTCGATACGGTTAGTCCATTTGCCTCCCATCATTCGCCATCATTCATCGCTATTTCTGTTGATTCGCTGTTTGGCATTCTGCTGCCTCAAAGCTACTGACTGATTGCCGATCACCCTTCTCATTCCCTCTTCGGTTAATTCATTGTTTGATCGACCGATATTGTCTTGCATCTCAATGTGCCAATCTGTCTAGCGCCCCATCTAACCCCGTCGCTGTATCGTTGTCACCTGTCTGTCCTCTCCTCACAGCAACCCACTCAGCCATGCGCACTCACACACACACACACACATATCTGTGGCATTTGTGCTGACCTTCTTGATTCTCTTTCTCTCATCACCTGTGAATGGTTTTTAATCCTTTCTCCACTTTCTTGCCTGCATAGCCTCTTCTTTCTACTGTTAATGTAGGAAGGAGTCGTCTCAAGGCGGTGGTGGAGCATTTGCGAGTTTCTTCCAGGTCACTGAACCGCTGAATATGACCGAGGTCATGAGCACCACGCCTTTTACACCTTCGGCTTTAGCTACTTAGAGCGGTGACTCTGGAGTGTGTTCCTGCTCCCTGCCAGTGGTACTTTGTCGTCTGGTATTTGGCGTTGGGGAGAAGAAGGCCTAGAACACTGCCTACGACAAAGCGAACGTCCTCTCTCATCCTCCATCTTAGGCCTTTGTTCTCCCACTCCACGTCTCGTCAACTCACAGATCACTCACGAAACGGCACGGAGGTTTTGCTCTGGAAGACGCTTTCCCCCTGCGTGGGTGAGATCTTGGTTAAATGCATGGTGGAAGTATAATCATCTACTGGAGCTCTTCTTTTAAAAAGTGCAAACACATTTTGGCTAGAAATTGTCAAGCTAGAAAGATTGGCATGGGGATGAAGAAACCTCATCCTTCCTACAATCTGATTTAGTGCTCATGATTAAAGACTAGCAATTCACACTTTATTTCACGGACTTTTGTACTATAAAGACAAAATTCCAAAAGCACTCAGTGTGATTTTGTACAGGCTAACAATTTCTGCATAAAATACCCACAGTTATCCCTGCGATCGCGTTTATACGCTGATTCGTTCTCTTTGCAATCGCCAGACTGGTGCACACAGACCTCGGCATCGCTCTGAACCCTTTATATCTTCCACGTATTGTTCTCCTCGCCCTTGTGGTCGACAGATTGAAGCGTGTAATAACCCCCTGACAATCACCGCCCGCCCCTTGTATGCACCACCTGTCACACTGGTGCCCTCTCCACCTTTCACGTCTCTTTGGCTCGCCATTGATAATATCTCCTGTTGTGTCGCACTGACAATTGCATTTCGTCCAGCCTGACCCTAACCGGAGTCGCGCATTGTCGACATCGTGTATGCCGAACCATTTCATTCAACAATCACTGCCTCCTCCTCCGCCACACCCATCTACACACTTCTTTGCCCACAGCCTGCCAACCTTGATTTCCCGCAGTCGCTGTCCACTCAGTTGACAGATGAATGGTAGGCAGGCTGGACACGCCTCCACGATCGCCAGTGCTGTCATCTCAAGTGCCCATTCCTCTTGACAAATCCCCTTATTCACCAAAACGCTGACTCTGCATCATCCAGGCAGTCAATTTAGTGCTTGCCTTTAATCCGCCATTTTGACCTTTTCGATGCAGAACACTTGTGCTTACCAACTCTTCCATCTTACATTCCTCTGTCCTTTCTTTTCGTGCAGCAAGTAGGGTGTTTTTTTCGGATAGACGTCGTTGCCGGTTGTCGGAAGGTTGTTATAAATTGTTTGATGAATTAGACCATCCGTTTGATCCATGCTTCCATCCATCCATCCATCCATCGATTGACTGTCCCGATCTCTCTTTTCAGTGGGGCCATGTAATCATGTTTACCGCCCGCCTCTGTGGACCCGGCCAAAAATTGCGAGAAATACTGGAGGCTGAAGTTTTATCGGTGGGACCCAGCAGTCACTACCGTTTTCACGACATCTATTCAAGTACTTTGCTACGGAGATGAAATGGAGACGTCTCCGGGTTGGAGGTCAACAATACCACCGGCAAGCAAACATGCATTCCCCGCTATCACCTCCTTCCCATCTACCTGTCAGCACTTTTGATATTTTCCGCCTCTTGGCGACAAGAACGATGCTGCTACGGGTTCTGGTGATGGAATAAGTGAGAGGTGGTCACACGGCTTCAAAAAAGAGTTCAGCACTCTCCATCTTCCTCCATCCGTATCTCGCCTTCCTTCTTGAGGCGAAACCTCGGTTCACCAGTGCCTTTGTGGATGACAAGAGCATCCAATGGTTGTGGAAGAGCTTGGAATGCGAGTTGTCAAACAATGACAGGTGGACAAGAAAACCGACCAAACATAGGTCAAATAAGAAGGCAGACGAACTGCTTTTCACAGTTCGGGTGCCTCGTGCCAATACCTGTATTGTGTCATTGTCAACGACCGCAGACGTGTGGTGGAAAGGGGGAGGAGCCCTCTTCTGCCTTTCTGACATCTCCACTCTTCTTTATTCGTCAAAGGAAAAAGCAAATTTAAAAAAATAAGTCATTGAAAAGGAAGTAAAAAAGCAGTTTTTATCTTTGTTTGGAAGGAAGCAACAGGCTTGCAAAGTAGTGGATAACAAGGGACACTAATTCGAGACCAGAGGAGGTAGCGGACTAATTCCCAAACGCTTAAACAACAGAGGAGATGGGGAGAAGGGAGCACACTCATTTTTCACGCACCTTTTCGTCGAAGAAGGAAAGCGTTAAAACCGACACTTAAAGCAACTATGCCTTCTCTTCCATTAATGTAATCGTATTTCGGTGAAGTGAAGGCGAAGACTACTTACAGAAGGCTTCAAGGGGCATCTGCGCTCGCATAGCTTCATCCGTACGCCTGAAGGCTTGTTCGACGATTTCAACACTGTAACGATCGATGGGCAGAGCGGCGTTATCTTCGGTGAAGGGATCTACAGTGGGAAAAACACATCTACCAGAGCAATATTTAGTTTGCATTCCATTTTCACGGTCTTCGCCACCATGCTGACGCCAATAAACTTCACTGATAGTCAACCGCCCTCTCACAGTGGTACTGTGTCACAGATAGGTGACACAATCTGCCCACCACGACCATCGCCGGTGAACCAATCAAAATTCACCTTCAGGAACACCTCACTGCATGCCCATCTATGCTAATATTCACACAACGGACCTTGAATCTTTTACCTCCACCCAAATTTCCAATAGCAATAACGATAAGCCCTACGACACCATCCTTTTCAAATTCGTCGAGCAGTCCAAAGCGCCATCCCCTAGGGCAAGGCCTTGACCACAAATGTCCTCGCGCAGTGCCCTCGCAGTACCTCTGTTCCTGTCTCGCCAGTTATTACAATTCGCAGGCAGACTCGTCACTTTTGAAGCAGCAGAGGAGGGAGGAATAAAGAGAGGAACAGCAACAACTACGCCCAACATAAGACCGCGACATGGGAGTCCACGTGCTACATCAACCTACAACCTCCTCCTCGCACGCTAACATCGCTGATGACAATTACCCAGGCAAAACCACGCTCAGATGCTTTACATGGCATTACTGGTCCTCTGGTTTTACCCGCTACCCTCTGTATATGCTCGAGATGAGAGTACCCTGCCTTCCAAACCAGGGCATCAAATGAGTAACGGTTGAGTGAATGAAAACAACAACACGAAACCCCTACTCACCTTCAGTAAAGATCACGTAAGAGAGCGCAAATGGTATTTGATAGCAGACAGGAAGTTGTTTAACCTTCTCCATCAAAGAGAAGGGCTGGCCAAGGCGAGCCGAGATGGCCCATCGGTCAAAATCGAAGTCCAAATAGTGGGCAATGAAGCCGGCAAAGAGCTCACCCAAAGTGGACTTGTTAGTACTATGAATCCGACCCCATAGCAGCCGTAACTCCATGTCTACTTTCTCCACTGGACGCCAGGATTGGAAGAGCTTCTGCAAGAGGTGAGGAAGCTGGATTTCAAAAGCATTAATAGTTAGCAGTCGCTTCCAGAAAAAAAGGTGTCATATTGTCCCCTAGACTACACTTTTGGATGGGGAAGACTATGGGAGGAATAGCATAAGGTACAGTACAAAGTCGCCTCTGAGAAATGTAATTACAACCACGGTGGGGTTCTGCTGACCCCATTCATGCATTCGAGAGAATTTCATTCAAGGTGAGGGATGATCATCCCACTTTCTTTATTATCATTCCATTCAGCTTTTTGTCAACTAGAATTGCTTGATAAATGATTGCGGACTTTCCGATGCCATGGCTTCTACGACTTGAATAAAGCTATTCCAGTCACATCAGAAGTCATGCAGCATGTCGCAAATTCAGAATACGATCTATCCATCAATCGCTTTAAGAGCAACCGCAAATAAGTGGTTATTTGAGAGCTTACAGGGAAACGAGCTTGCAGATTCGGTAGAACGGGAGGTGTGCATCCACATTGCAGGTATTGGATGGCTATCAGGAGGAGGGTAAATGTGGAAAGGCGGCCGCGACTGGCACCGTAGATGTTCATCTTTTGCGCCCAATCCTTCACGACCAAACCGAGTGGAAGCAACCGAGGGTCGACTGTTAAGGAGGATATTCATACTTGTACAACTCACTTCATAAGCAACTCGTCGTCTTTTTGATCAACGCAAACGAAAAGACAGTCACCGTCTTTAGCTGATACGTTCTTGTAACACTTCGGTACTAGCTGAGTAGCTCAGGCGCCGGAAAGCAGATTGGAATTTCGAAAGCATTTCCCACAGAAGGTCACTAATGCTAAATGACAGCACCATTGCCACATAATGAAGCAGAGTACGACAAATGCAATCCAATGACACCTATTTTTCTTACAATCTGGAAAAGCGCGTACTTCACCGCATACGTGATTGGTCCAAGTGTTAGCCAATGAACTACGCCAGCCAGACAGTGAGAAGCCAATCACAAGGGAGGATGACAAATGGGGATCCATTTCCACCCCAACACTGGGCCGCGATAGTAAACAATGAAAATTACAAATAATCTCACCTTGAGCGTACATGGCGAGAAGATGAGTGGTGTAAAGAGCCGACAAACCGTTTACGTCCAGATACTTCATTCTGCAATCTAATAATTGGTATGCTTGCGGGAATCAGCAAACAGGTCCCTTTGAATTCTACAAAGTGAAAGAGAAAAAAAAAATGAATAAAATCGTGTTCACAGCTATCAGCGATTCAACTTTCAAGGCAGTAGCGCACAGTGCTGTTCGTACCGCGCCTGCTATCAGCCTTTACCTCAAATTATAGTGACAGGTCTGGTATACCTCATAACAACCCGCAGGACATCCATTGTTATAGCAGTGGCAATATGGGCAAATACGAAGGCGATCTCACTTACAGCTAGCTATGCATCTTCCCCATTCTTACTACTTTCCCTTGCGCTAGTTCTGCCTACTGATTACCAACGTAACCAGGTCGGACCGGTTCCATAATAGTACCTCAAAATATCCACTACCATTATTTACCCCCAGAAGTCAATGGCCCAGAAAGATAGCCTAACAGCACGGTGGAGGACAGAACGGGCGGCACAAGAAACTACACTTCAAATGATGCTCGCGAGTAACAACCCAGGACACTACACCTCTACATATCACAAGGGTCCTCCACGCACAAAAAATTACGGCGTTTATGCAACACAGCCGAGCGGATACTGAGAACTACTGTTCTCACAAAATGCCACGTTTTCGGGACCGAAAACTGCACTTCGCGTTCGACACATTCCCTAACGAGCCCGAAGAGGGCTTCTGCAGTTGCGCTACACAGCGCACTCAAACTGTAACTACTCGCTTAACATTCACCATAATTTTGAAAAAAAGAGTGAAACAAGGACTCACCTCTTTAGAAACAGATATGCTTCCGCAAAATGGTAGGAGCTTAGAGAGAACCCCGACATCTCTAGCCTAATTAAAAGGCTCAAATCCAAGTCGCTTTGATTCAAACCAAATCCACTGGCTGAGGAACCCACAATTACGAGCTTCGAATCTATGAAATAAAAAACTTTAACACATTAAACGGCGAAGAGAAGGAAGATTCAGTGGGTTGTTAACAAAATATTTAACGAATCACAAGACGCATCGAACCTGAGGGGGTGGGTAGATAAAAGACCAGATAAGTAATGGGCAAGTGTGTACGAGATAGCAGATAGGTGGGTTTGTACACGCGTGAATCTTATTCGAACAAAGGTTGCACAATTTATATAGGTAAGGAATCGGGGAAGAATTCAACATTCATAGCTAGACCGATTCACATGCGCACCTATGCAGTCTCAGCAATGGGCAGAACGACACTGGGTAGTGATCTTACGCCAAAGCGTGCAATAATGGCCATCACAAATGGACAAATCTCCTATTTATGTACACAGATCTAAAAAATGCCTATAAAGCGTAGCATAGGTCAAACTTACTTGGATAGGATTGCGGACTAATTGAGTGAATATTATCTTTAAGTTTTACCTTCTCTTCTTACCTTCTGCGTGTCTGACGACTTTCTAGGAAAAATTTCTCCATTCGGGCCGAGATACCGCCTAGGTATTTAGGTGCGGGATCGCTCTGCGTCACCGTAGATCTCTTCGTCTGTACAACGTAGAGCGGCAAAATAAGACATCTGGTGTGGGTTGTTCAGATTATCCGCCCCTCCCCTCTTTCTACCCAGAAACCGTCACGACTACCCCCTAAATCACAAATTGCGTAGTCACCATGGGCAAAAGTAAACTATTACAGGCCTGAACCACCAAAGCTATCAAAATAAAACACTGATTTAACAGAACTTGGGCTACAAGGAGAGAGACACTCACCGTTGGAGAGTAGATGCAACTGCGGCCCTGCACCAACCTCCTCAAAGTCACCTTGTTGCATATTTGGTCAAATTAAAACTTGATAAAAAAAGAATAAACAGAACTATTTTAACGCATTTGTGAAATAAATTTATTTAGAATTTTTTTGCTTTTTTGTTTAAACACGCGGTGGTATTTTTACTAAGGACGATCTTTGACATCATTATTACGTATGTAGCGCCCCGAGACTTCCTTTAAGGTAAAATAAGGCATAATAATTGGACAGAATATATATTCTGGAGACAGAGAAATTGGGAGCTGTTGGCACGGCCCGGAGGCCGGCCAACCGGCTAGCACAATATGGCCACCCAGGTGACCGAAACCGGCAGTTCGAGCAAAGTAGTACAACATTTTCAACGCTCTACTAGCTCGCATCACAACTGTTCTGGATAAAAAGCCACTTAAAAACAGCGTTCTCCTATCTTTCCTCAAACAAGATTGTCTGACCTTTGCTGTATCTCGATGCGATATCAAAAGAAAAATAATCCCTGCAAAACGCCAGATGCAGCACACTTTGGAGTGCGTAATACGCCACCGACTCGAAGGCTTGTGGACGATGCCTCATTGTAACAGCAAGACAACTGCCAGAGGTCGTACAAGCTTCCTTCCGACAGCAACAATTTAATGGAATACATTTCCTTCGTCGAGGAACATGGGAGTATGAGCAGTTCGCCGTGCCCTCTCCACCTGCTATCATTTCCACAATGCATGCAAAGCAACGTTTGTCCTTTCTATCACAAAACACTTCTTTGGATTTAAACGTCCTCCATCCACCTGTGATTCAACAATCTCCCAATCTACCGCCGCCTGACATGCAATTTCTGGTTGCACGGCGTGGCAATAAGGCATAGCGCAGACGCAAGGGCACCCCTCGTCTGCAGATAGGGCTAAGCAGGCAGTCGTCAAAAGGAATAGGTGTTGTCAGATCCTCCAGCCCACTCTAGGTTCCAGCTTGGATCTCATTCACCTTCCACTTTGCACTGCAGTCTAGCAGGAGTCGGTCTGACCGGAACCAGGCTAATAGCACTTTTCAGAACGGAGTAGAAGGCCTCACCACCCATCAACAAATGCATTGGATGGAATACAGGGAGGTGAAACAAAAATTTACCTCAACACACACCCACACACAGACTTGGAATTGTCGTTTGGCGCATCCATCGTGGAGATGGGATGGAGGAGATGACTAGGAAGAAATTCCACAAGCAATGGCATTAGAACTCGTCTACATAGTGCCTATATCACCTCTCCCACATTCGCTCTTGCAAAATGGGCCAAAAATCGCAGATTTGTACAGGATTTGATAATAAGGGAACTTGACAGCTGCTGGAAGAGGAGAATCTTGGAGAACTTGTGTGGTTCTGAGGCAAAGCTTCAAGGCCAGACTGCAGAGAAATAAATTTTCTCCTTTGCATGATATAGGGGTGGACGCACCCTTCTACGTCGAACATTTCCCACAACTGCTTTGTGACCAGCACAAAATACCGTCCTCCACTCCCTTTCCACTTCTACCCTCTGCGCCTGCAAGAGGGAGCGAGAAGACGTTCTGGAGACGAGTTGTGAGGCAGCACGCCTTGCTGTTGCCCTGTTTGCAGGTCTTGACATCATCCAATTTGAAAATCATGGATTTGATAGACTCCACTCGTACACAGGAAAGAAACACCTTCCAGAGCAAAATTTCCACGCCGATTTGTAAATCTGCATTAAGTTAGCGAGATTGTGGTACAAACTCCTAAAAGTGTCTAGAGACAATCCCACCGCGAAGGTGGGCTAGTGTTCGACAGCTTCCATTTGGTATTTGCAACTCCCCTTGCTGTAGAGCTGAAAAGGGGGAGAGAGATGCTGGATAACAAGCGGAAGGGTTGGTGACAGATTGCCATTCCAGAATGTTGTCCTCGGCTGCCAAATCCTGGACGATAAATTCACCCGCCCCATTCTTCATTCAATCCACCCCTCCCACATTCGTCCTCCACTTCACACTTTCAGTCTGGGAACGCAGTGCTCACCACCCAAACCTGACTAATCACCCACTTCTGGATCCCCTAGTGCTTACCTGACTCACTCTGCCTCCGTTCAGCGTGCATGCATGCATCCATCCATCCAATCACTATGCACACATTTCCAGCTGCAGTTTGTTGCGATCACTGACCCTATAACATCATCCGCCAACGTCCTGTGTCACCCGTCCATGTATTTAGCGATCCAGTTGGACAGCTGCATAGCAGATGCACGAAGCGATTAATCAACCAACCGAACAATAATGGGTGAACGATAAACCCCAACCAAACACGTGCCAGTCGTAAAAGATAGCCCAAGTGTGCTCGACTGCTCACGTACCTCGCACCAGTATCTGCATTCCCAGCTCCAAACTGCTCATCGGCGCCAACAACCGCTGATCAGCTAAGACTTGAATGAAAGAGACCTTACTGCGTCCTTCTTTGCCATCTTCACCTCTCTTTTTGTCTAATAAAAAAGCATATTAACAAATAAAATAATAAGTCAACAGGAATGTAAAAGATAAGAAAGTTGGAGCTACAGCAGAAAGCAAGCACCGTCCTAGCTCTTATTGATGCAGACATCTTTCGAGGCAGGGGATGAGGGGAGAGCCTTCTCCCAGAGAGACTCCAAGGGTTTCTCCTCACGCAGAACTTCATCAGTGCGTCCGAAAGCTCGTCGAATATTCCCAGCAACTTTTTTACTGGAGATGCACAGCGTAACATTGTCTTTTCGGAAGGGCTCTGTATTAAAGAGGGAAAGACATGGAATAAAACTGTGCTCGATTTGCATTCGAACGTAGTGATCCCTTCATGCGACACTCGCGGTCTTCGCTACCATTTCAACGGCGCAACCGACCAAACTCCCACAGTGGTGCAGCGATGGGTTCCACTCGGGAAGCCGCATTGGCTACTGAGGCAAAGGAACTTATGCAAAGCACACAACCATTCCTGCTTCTTTCGCCAAACACCAGAATCACACTGCAACAGGCGAAGAGGCCATCAAATGGGTGCCAGGACCAACAAATCAAAATCCACCTTTGCAAACACCTTGCTATACGATCCTCAATGCAGCTATTCATGCCACAATCAAAGACTATACGACCTCAATTTTCTGACGCTAGTGTTAGGAGCCATCATTTGACTACAAATTTTTCACCGCATTCAGGAAATCAAACGGAAGCATCAGCAAGTAAAACAAACATCGAATTTGACAGCAATCTCCCCATGGTACCATTCACGGGAAAGCCCCTCACCGTCTAGGAAGAAGAGCAGGAAATGGCCAAGAGAAGCATTAACGACTGCGCTCAAGAGGAGGCCACGTAGTGGAACTAGCTTTACTAATAACCACGAAGGGATGGACATCTCTATGCTGCACAACAATGCCACGCCTAAGTGCTTTACATAGCTCCACCGATTTTCCTGGCCTAAAATTCCCTATTTATGTGCGTCAAAGTAAAAAACCTTCGCCATTTAATGCCTTAAGTAGTAACCTTCTAAAGCACCGCCCAAGGGGGTAAACCTAACGGACCTCGGTGAAAGGCAAGAGGAGTCAAGTGTTTACACCAACCACTTCCACAACGCCCCCACTCACCTTCAATAAAGATCTTGCATTTGTACCGAACTTGTCTTCGTTGAAATGAAGCGTGAGAGCTGAGCTCGCCATCGATGGATAAGGGTCGGCCATAACGAATCGAGATGGCCCATCGGGTAAAATCAAAGGTGGCATAGTAAGTAATGAACCCGACAAAGAGCTAACTTAGCGTTGACCTGTTGGCACTACGCATCTTGCTCCACGGCAGCTTTAAGTTCATGCCCACCTTCTTCACTGGAAGCACGTAATAGATTAGTTTCTGCAAGAGATAGAAAAGTCAGGTAAGTGATGCGTCCATTTAGCAGTAGCATCCAAAAAAATACAACACGAACTCCTTCAGAACACATCCACATAGGCCACATCTCCTGGACAGGGTTCACAACAAAATTGATGTTGAGAAGCACTCAGCTGCAACACAACACCTCTTCTAGCATGGAATTAAAGGAAACGAACCCGTTTCTAAAATCACTACATCCCCCTTATTCTCGAATAACATTTGTCGGTGAATAACTATGGGTCTTTCAACGTCAATGGCTTCCACGACTTGAATAAACCTGTTCCAGTCACGGCATAAATCACTCAGCATTCCACAAACTCGAAATCAAATCCTCGCAGATATCAATTTTGACACAAAAATAACACCATAACAGAGCATGAAGGCTACTCAGAAGCACTCAAACAGTAATTCTAGGTTGCAACAGACTACCCCTCGCTACTCATACGTCATAATTAGTAAAGCGCAATAAGCGAATCGAGAGTTTAAGGGAAAAAGAGCTTGCAGATTCGGTAGCACAGAAGGCCAACATCCACACTGGAGAAATTGGATGAGCATCATGAGTAGGGCATATGTGGAAAGCTTGCCATCATTGCCACCATAAATGCTCATCTTTCGTGCCCAATGTTTCACAAACATGCCGAGTGGACGCAACCGAGAGTCGACTATCAAAGAGGAAATCAACATTTCTTCGACCAACTTTATCGGATATGTACACACCTCACAACACATTGGCCACCTTCTAGCTGCCGTGCTTGCAGCTAGTTGGGTTGGATGGGACAAGCGCAAAACGACAACTAGTCGTCAACAGATGAAGACGAGGAAACCGATGTAAAGGTCTCGATAACGCAATATCCTTTATATAAAAAAGAAACGGCAGCGTTCACTTCATGAAGAGAGACCTCAACTCCAGCCAGCTCAAACACCACAGACACTATATTGAAAATTCAAAAGCATTCCTTATGGAGGACTGCTAATTTCGGCTGATAAAGGCATAATGTCACAATGAAGTAGAGCAAAAAAAATGCAAACCAATTACGCCTTTTTCCCATCCAAACCCCTTTGGTGCACTTGCAATTGGTCCAAATTTCGGCCGATGGGCTTCGCAGTCTATTTAGTGAGCAACCGATCACAGAAGAGGAGAGCAAATAGAGATACATTTCTGACCCAGCATTGGGTCGGGTCAGTAGTTACACAAGAAAAACCAAAGAATAAACCCACCACGGGCGTACATGGCGAGAAGGCGGGTATTGTAAACGGCCGACAAATTGTTGATGTTCAAGCCGCACTCAATACCGGACTGTCGATCGTGCAACTTGAGAAGGGGCACTTTGGCGCGAATCAGTCTGCAGCCCTTCTTGAAGCCTGGAAAGAAACACGCGGAAAAAAATGGAGAGAAATGTCTTCACGGGCCATAGCGAGTAACATAGAGTTTCCGTCATGCCAATTCTACTGCCAGCCCATCCGCCCTCTCTACCCTCAGATATGATACGACCCACCACGTCCTGCGAGACACTCAATGGTTTTGCTGGTGAATCCATTCGAGGAGATTAGCAGCAACCAAACTCATGCCTAACTACACACCACATCCATGATTGCCTCCGCCGATATACCGTGCACCCACATAACCAGTTTCGACAGGTTACATAGTAGAACCTCAAAATATCTTATCTGAACCTGCCAATAGCCCTGAGGAGCAGTCGGACAGAATGACCCCTCAATTGACTGATGAAATGAGTGGCATCTAAAGGCACTACACCACTTCACCTCGCAAGGGTCTCAGTGACGGTACTCACTACATCTAGTGCATCAGTTAGACATTCCGTATCTCTACATCAAGAAATATTCCCTCCGTACTAAATGCCAGCACGCAGTGCTGGAATCAACTCCTCCTGACCCCTAAGTTTTAGCCAAGCCTTTTGTCTCCACAAAGTGAACACTTTTTTAGAGGGGGGGGGGAAGGGAAAAAAACTGTGCCCCTCATTCTAGACACCACTTTCTGCGGTGCCTACCCCAGCGTTTAAGCCGTCGCCTCAAGCATCGTAGGACGGGCTGGTTCACTTCTTCGTCGGTGATGGTAGCCAGTAAACACAAGCAGCAAGTGGTTGTTCAATACTTACCATACTTAAGGGAAAAAAAGTAGTAAAGGTAGGACGCACCAGCTTGACGCAAAGCCGACATGATCTTTCGCAGCACCGAGGTGGCTGAGGCACCGTTTTTGGCCCCCTTCGATGAAGATTTTAGCACGAAATTGAAGTCACTTTGAATCAGCCCAGTGCCTTTCCGCGGCTTGTCTAAAATGCCGAACCCGGAGACAAAATAACGGGGTGAGATTAACAAGAGACAGAAAGAAGAGAATGTGATAAAAAAGTCGCAAAAAAAATTGAGTGATGATGAATGGATGGCCCAAAAGACATGGCACCAATGGAACCAGTTCAAACGGGTTCCATAGTGGGGGACCTCAAAATACCTACTTCCATCGTACCCACAGCTGTCAGTGGCTCAGACAGGCAGCCCGACAGTGCATTCGACTGAGAGATGTGATATGGCATGAGTGATATCCCAAAACACGACATCTCTTCACATCCCAAGTATTCGATAGACATGACGCTCAATGCTTTCCTTGCGGTAGGTCCCGTGTTCCGTGCGTTTCGGGTCTTAGCGTTCAGGAATCACCCAACCGCGGTACTTATGCAACATGACCGTCAGTACTTCCACCAACCGACTCAGTGCGTAATGCACTAAATGCAGCACACTGTGCCAACACAAAACGACTCCTGAGGCTTCTGACTACACAGAGCAGCAAAAGCTACATTCCACTTCCCACGCGGCTCACTGCTACAGTTGCGCAGTACCTACTGCAGCACCAAGCTCACCACCCCAACCATCGTGGGGCAGGCTGCTTCACTCCTTCGTCAGTGATGGTACCCACCAAACACAAATAGCGAATGATCATTTGATAATCACCTCATTTGTGAAATTAAAACTCACTGCCTTGGGAAAAGTACGACAATAAATTTCGCTTCATCAAGACGGCAATTCTAGAGACTTGTCTGACAGCTTTTGAATCTGCAAGGCACAAATCTAGACTGCTTTGATTCACTCCAAAGCCGTTGAGTGAGGAGCCCACAATGTAGAACTTCAAGTCTATGAGGTGAAGAGAGATAAGTGAGAAACAAAAGAAAGGAGGGGAAAAGAGATTACAACTGAAAATTGACAACGAATGGTGTGAATGAAGACGGCTGAAGGGATAAAAGGTGGGACTGTGAGTACAGAGTGCATACGAGATGAATGGATTAATACAGCACGAAATTGAAATAAGGCAGGAGATTTAGTAGTTTTCAAATGGAAAGTGGTCATCACATGAATAAACAACTATCTCACTCATGTCCGTAGACTGGGATTGGTCAAAAAACAAATTAATGAGCCAACTTTTCCTCATACTTGCCTGGAAAGACGTTTTAAATGATTGAATGAAGGGAATTTTTAAGCTCCACCTTCATCAGATACGTTTCAGAAGTCTGGCGATTCTCTTGAAAGAACTTCCCGACTTGGATGGAGAGAGCATCGAGATAGTGCACTATGGACTCACTCACAGCCGTCATGGACTCCGCCATCTCTACAACGAGGAGCGCTGTGCTAGGACGCTTGCTGTTGACAAAGAAACATGGACTGCTCAAACCATTCTTCCCCAGACACCCAAATTAAACAAAAAACCAAACATTCCCAGCTAATTGCCCTTAACTGCACAAAGTTTGCGGCCTGTTCGGCAGCAGGCACAATCGCATACACAAGTGTGTGTCGGAGGTCAGACCGTTATTAGAGACGACTCACTGTTTAGAAAACAACGTCATTGTGGCTCCACACCAACTTCCTCAAATACACTTTACAATTAGGCCACAATTTAGTCGGTAACAGAGTGTACTGAATTAGTCAAAATGGCATTTCCGCCGGAAATCAGTATTTTATTAATCAAATAGAATGGTTATGGCACCCAAATACACAATGCTCAGACAGAGGCTAACTCCCACTCTCAATGCTCAATGAGCAACACACCGCCCCGCCCCGTCCCCCCCCCAACTCGGCTCGCCTTTTGGGTGAAAGACCTCGATATTTGTCCCGTAACTGCGCTTTTGCAGTGTTGACCGACCCTCAACCCGGACCCGTAACCACAAGCCGCCCCTTCCCCTTACGTCGACGACACGTACTGCACCCAAGCCTTGTCTCTCTCCGCCCCCCTCCCCCCCCAGAAATAACTCCTAAGACTGCGACTGTGTCGAAAAACAATGGAAGGCCCCTAGCTGCGCGAGATTTCCTCACGGATGGAAACCCCTCATGAGTCATCGGACCACCACCACATTTTTCCATTTGTTTTGAGGTGTAAAATTTGACCATCTTGGGAATGCACTTGATAAATAATGTAATATCAATTCTGCCAGCACAAATGCGGCGATTAACGCCTCTCCCAACACACTGAATCGCGCAACCGCATATTGCTGGCACTGACGCTCACCCACAGTCATCACGCGCCTACAGACAAGATGAAACGGATGTCTAGTGAAGCAAAAAAGCCTTTTGGATTTGATGGCTTTGGAGAGAGGTGCCATTCTAGTAGCGTCAATACAACTGTATGCAGCGTCCCGAGACTCCCTTTAAGGTAAAAGAAGGCATAGTATCGAGGCAGAATATGTATTCTGGAAACAGAGGGCTTGGGGGCTGTTGGCACGGCCCAAAGGCCGGCCAACCGGCTAGTACAAGATGGCCACTTAAGTGACCGAAACTGGTAGTTCGAACAAACAAAGTATTACACAGCCCCTCTCTTCTTTCGAGCGTCGTCCCCGACGCTTCCCATGGCCAGCCTCCCGTGTCAGCTATCACAACGTAATCAGTGCTGCGAGAAGCACCCACGAGCTAACTGTGCCAGCCATCGAGATTCGAGCGCATGTCTTCTTGTAGTACCATCAATTCTGCGTAGCACTCGGTGCAGCAAATGCGCATTTCTTAGTCGTCCTCTCCCACGATGATGCGGCCCAGTGGAAGATGGGGATACGAACCCAAGTTTTTGGACGAATGAAGGCACACACAACACATATTGTGATTCCAGGCTTTTCTGATGCCGTGGAAGAAATTAATAGCTTCCTTGCAGAACACGGGAAAGAGGGAGATGCCGAAGCTGGACGTCGATCTCAGCCCTTCTGTTACGAGATACCTGAGGTTCTCCCATCCATAGCACATGCACTTCTTTCACACCGCCAAAGTTTGTCAGAAGCGGCATGGAGCAGGATAAAATCCATCAAAGTCGGGTCCGCTTTCCGCTGCCACCAGTGTAGCGTCCCGAGACTCCCTTTAAGGTAAAAGAAGGCATAGTATCGAGGCAGAATATGTATTCTGGAAACAGAGGGCTTGGGGGCTGTTGGCACGGCCCAAAGGCCGGCCAACCGGCTAGTACAAGATGGCCACTTAAGTGACCGAAACTGGTAGTTCGAACAAACAAAGTATTACACTGTAATCGGAGCACATGTTGTGAGTCCCTCCAGTCCACCCTTGGTCTCTACTTGGATCTCGTTTCGCCCCCACTTCACATATGAAACCTAGCAGAAGATTGCCTGCCCAAGTCCAGGCTCATAGAATTTGCCAGAACGGAGTAAAACTTCTAACTATCTATCAACCATTGCATTGGATGGAATACAGGGGAATAGTACTAAAATTCACCTCAACATACCCTCCACACGAGGGTGCAGAACTACGTTGCTTGGTGCGCTCATCATAAAGGTGGGGAGGAGGAGATGAATAGAAAGAAGTTCCACAAGTTGCATCACCTTTTCCACATTTGGTCTTGCTATGTGTGCAAACAACCTCAGATTTGCCCAAGATCTGATTAAAATAGGGCGCCCCCCTCTTTGCTGCACTTTTTGTCAAATAAGTACGGGAGGGAACTTGGAAGAGGCACTAACAGGCTGTCTGGTACCGAACCCGAAATGACCTCGAACGAGCTAAGAGGACTGCAAGAAGCTTGCGATGACTTGCACATGACTGAGCGAAGTGAATAAGACATCGAAACGGCACGAGGTCTCAAAGGATTTCACCGGTCGGGAATTGAAAAAGCAGAAAATAAACCACCGCCTTCGCCCCTGGTGGCGCAGCCGCACTTCAAAGTGATGGAAGACGATGAAGACTACTCCCAGGGAGAACCCATAGGCTTCTGCACCCGCAGGACAACACCTGGACGCCTGAAAGCTCGTTTAATACGCCCGACATCTTGCTTTTCTAGTGAGGGAGTAAGCAACGTTTGCTTCAAAGATGGGATCTGTAGTGGAGAAAACGCACTTCGGTGTGACCTCCACGGAAACAATTACCACATCGACGTCAGGACGAGTCACCAATAACCAACCATTCTCTTACAGTGGTACTGCTACTGACATGCTCAAAACTACGTTCAGATGAGCTGCATGACGCTATCAACTTCCCTGCCCTTCCATTCCCGCTTCCATGCGCATCCAAATTGAAGCCGCTCTGCCCTAAGGCATTAAGAAGCAAACCAGACACCACGTTACCTCCAAAGCATGGAGGCATCAAATTAAGACCAGCTAAGTGGATGACTACAACAAACCTTATTGAAAAGCCATACTCACTTCGCATGTGGGTCGGATGGGGGGCAGCGTGCCACGTCGATGGGTAAGGGCCGTCCGCAGCGAATCGAGATAATCCATTGGCCAAAAGTGAAGGTCGCGTAGTAAGCAATGAAGCTAACAAAGAGCCCACCCAACGTAGATCTGCTGGCGCTGGACATCTCGTCCCAGGGCAGCTGTGTATCCATACCGACTTTCTCCACCAGACGCCCGTCGTCGAAGGCATTCTGCAAGGAGTGAAGAAGTTTGATTCGCCCATTTGGAGGTCAGACCACATCTGCTCAACAGAGACAGCGGTAAGGAAAACACTAACAATTGCACAAGTCCAGCACAACGTCTCCTAGAGGAGGGATTCTGACCATCCTACATGCTCACTTAAAAAGGATTTTACTCAAATTGAGGATTAAACATTCCACCTCATGACCACAGACATTGCGAAACCAATGTCTTCCACGACTCGAGCAAAACTATTCAAATAATGGATGAAACTGCTCAGTATGTTGCATTTTCAAAGTAGGAACCGTCCATCTATCCATCAGTCACTGTTGAGCCGATGAAAATAGCATCATCAAAAACGATAAGGCCTATATGAGGCCTAAATCTTTTGAACTCTCAAGAGACTACTCCGCTACTTATATGCAATAAGTAGTGACCCTGTGGCAAACAGGGAAACGAGCTTGCAGGAATTGGAGCATCAAGAGCAGAGCATATATGGAAAGGCAACCACGGCTGCCACCACGAGTGTGCATTTTTGTGCCCACTGCTCAACAAATGTGCCGAGTGGAGGCAACTGAGAACCGACCGTTAAAGGGGGAATATGTGCCTCTCAAGTTCTTCACTTATTCGGTTGTATGCTCAACTCTCCAACACACAGAATAAGCAACTGGTCCTCTTCGAACTCAATCTAACTGCAATGTAATTCGCTATCTTCCATCACCATGCTGCCGGAACATCCTCAAGCTTGGAGGTGTGCAACGGGGCACGAAAAAAACACACAAGCGATACCCAGAGGCTTGATGAAGAGCTACGTTCGGTTCAATGGAGCAAGCATAAAACGGGAGTCGATCGCCAACTGCGCAGGGGAAGAAAACAGCATAAATCGCCTGACAACACAACAATACCCTTTTTGAAAATGAAAAGTAGCAACTCCTAGTTCATGAAGAGACCTCAACGGTAGCTAGGTAGTCCAGGCACCTCAGCCACCACCTCGGAGTTTCAAAAGCACTTCCAATGGAAAGCAAACAACGCCAACAAATAGCATTAAGGCGATATAACTGAGAGTAAAATTTTCCCTCCACCCAACATGGAAATAGGTCCCAACATTGATTCAGTCTCACCTCAGGCGTACATGACGGAAAGGTGGGCGTTGTAAAAGCCTACCGCGTTGTTAACGCCCAAATCGCACTTAACGCCCGACTGTCGATCAAGGAACGTAAGAATTGGCCTCCTTCCTTGAATCGGGCTATAGCTCCTGATGAAGCTTGTAAAAACGAGTTGAACGTAAATGAAACGTTACAAGTTCGCACTCTACAACAACCGGGGTTTCAGGCCAATGGCATACAGTCCTGCTCATGTCGATTCTACTGCCAGCCTCTCCGCTCTTTTCTACCCTCCCAATAATAGCATATCTGGTATGCCTCACCACGTCCTGCGGGACCTCTGATAATTTTGGTGGCAAACTAGAAGCCCAACAGCGAACACGTGCATTTCTACCTACATGATTGACAACTCAAGACCGTACACCTCTTTGCATCGCGGGGGTTTGATGGTAATTGCACTCACTCCATTTACTGCAGCCGTTCAGCGTTCCGTGCATCAGAAAGAGCGTAGAAGAAGCTCCTTTTGACTTTTACGGTGTGGTCGCGACTTCTGCCTGCAAAGAAATAAGTGTTTTCAGTTGCGAAAAATGTTCTTCTCTATAGACACAGTCCTCCGTTACACCTAGGCAGCACCTGCTTCAGCACCTAACGCAGTCTAGAACAGACTGTCTAACCTCCCTTTTGGTGGCATTACTAAGTGCACCGATATTGCGAATTGTCGTTTAGTATTCACCTCATTCGCGAAAAAATCGGTGAAACCAAAACCCACCACATTTGCGCAAATCCATGTTACTTTGATCCAATCCGAGGCCGTTGATCGAGGTGCCCAGAACGAAGAGCTTTGAGTCTACACACCGAAAACATTTTAATGAAAAAAAGGGGAAATAGATGACGAATCTGATAAAAATAAGAAATAGCGAGGCGCGTAAAACCCAGGGCGATGAATAGATGGTCAAATAGATAGGGAATGGACACATACGTCCTAGTGGGTGAACAGAGAGTGGGCAGATTTGTGAACATGTGGATCTCTTTTAGGGCAAGGACAAACTATGAATAGACTTACCAACATATATGGGGGCGCATAAGTACCACCATCGATGAATCGTTGGCTGTGGTGATACATATATCGTGTAGAAAACTAGTCAATCACTTAGCGACAAGAAAAGGTCTTTGAAGGGCAGACAATGGGTACAGGAACTAATAGAATACAGGCTCGTCATTCCTGGATGGAACAACCAATACGTAGGTCAATGAACATCCACGGACCACTAAATCCACATCAAATGGAACATTGATTATCATCACATAAACGGGCAAATATGCTTTCGTGCACACAAGCCTAGACTAAACAGGGAACAAACTAATGAAATACCTGGAAGTTTCGACGAGATAAATGATTGGACTTTACTTTTAGGCTATGACAGTTTTTCGCGAAGAACTGCTCCACTTCAGCCCAAAGAACATCAAAGCAGTTCAATGTTGATCACTCGAGATTGTCATAAGTACTGTCGTCTCTAAAACAAGAAGCAGTATGTGAGGGCTGGTTAGGCTACCACCCTCTAAAAGGCTACCACCATTATTCCGATTACACGTTATGTATCCACTAAGGATGAAAGTAAATCAGCACAATCATCAGCACATGCTACTGCATAAGCACCTTCGTGCCAGAAGCTAGGCCACAGATAGCGACAGCAACCCATTTAGGAGTAGGCGCATCAAAGGCTCCACACCAACTATCTCAAATAGCATAGTCATAAATAGGGCCTTTTTAAGTCTAGTGCAAAATGCATAGTCGTTATAAAAAACATTATAAGGTTGAAAGGATTTCAAATAATACTCGTTACATTCTTGAGCCTCAGAACATTGTGTGGGATTGCCTGCCGATATTTGTATTAAAAAAGTATATTCTTCTTATTTAAGGCATAAAAAGGTCTTAAGGTCTGCCAGTTCATTTTTTTAAAGTGTATTAGATAGCATCATTTCTTGACAGCATTACCCTTCATGGAATGTTAATTTGAAAATTCGGTTGCCCATTATAAGCACAAAGTATTTTGAATGCATCTGCACCTAGTGATGCTTCTTCAAGCACATCTGTAGTCAATGATTACTCAAGAAGAGAACACCATCACTCGCAACGTCGACATCCAAAGTGGAAGACACGCCGACCTCATAGGGAGCGTTTCTATCGAGTCAAACTATCAGCGTCAATGTCAACACCGTCGAGAGAATTACAGGGTACCTTAACACCCGACTAACAGAAAAGGCAAGTCGATGAAAGAATAAATCTGGAAAAGTTCATTTCAAATAAAATGAGGAGTCCAGTCACCCAACTAAAAAAACAAATGATTTCAACTGATTCGGTGGAAAGGCCAAAACGCAAGACCACACCCGAGTTCAGATATCACAGCCAGGATTCAGCACCATTGGTAGGAGCAGCAGCAACAGCAGGAGTGGCGAAGGATTGAGAGTCTACCAAACACTGCCATAGTCTACGCCTCCTGGTCGTGTCGTCATTGGTGAGGGAGGGGAAATCGAGTGGCGTGGACTCATCATAACAGGGTTGGTGAGATTGGGTTGGGATGTCGAACTGCCAATCACGCTGCCGAATGACTTTGTGGCGAGAGCTCTGGCTCGACTCAAAAAACTGCCACCGGAGTTACGCATCGTAGCACCAGGACTGGCTGTTGCCGCAGTATCGAAGGTTGTAAGTCGTTCAGAACGAATGTTTCGGGTGGGTGAATTCCCATTCACCTCGAGGTACTGCGTCATGTTGTCCTCCAGAAGGCGATTTCGCAGATTCGACAGATTGGTGCGTGTTTGAGAGAGTTCAGAGTTAAGCTCCTCGATTTGGGCATTCAACTGATTCTGCTCCATGTTCAAACGCACCACTTCCGTACGAGTGTCTACACGAGCGCATAGGAAATACCGAGTTAATTTTACCTATCACAAGCACGTCAAACCAAGACCACTTCTCCATTCAAGTAGCCGTTCCCATCGACCATGTGTTCACCTCCCCAATGACGATCCAATTCAAATGGACTGCAATCCCAATCCCACACAGTGGATTGCATGGAAAACGCTGCTGAAATCACGTAGGATCATCGCATTGAGCTCTGAAGAATGTCTTGAAGGTCCGCTTCAATCACAGTTCTGGATGCAGTGTTTAATGCTATCCCAATACTCTCTCCCTCAATTTAACCTTGGACAAACTTGCCTGTCAATTCTTTTAGACGAACCCCACTGACACTATACCACCTCGCTTTTCTTTCTTAGGGTTGATTGGATTCCACCGACAGTCTTGAGACGACAATTCAACGGGAACGCAGTTGGCATGGAGCTCTGCAGAGCAGAACACCTCTAACCCTTCACCTGAGACAATGCTACTCACTTGAATATTAGTAGACAGGCGAACCAACTATGCCTTCAAGGATAAACCAGAGGAATTCCCCCTAGAAGGCTTGCCTGCGCACTTACTTATTAGTCGTTCCTCCAATAGATTCGCCAGTTCGATCAATTCCCGTTTTGACATGTCTAATAAAGAAAGAAAGCAAGAGAGGCGATAAACAAGATGAACAAATCAACACAGAGAACAGGACAATTCAGGCTTAAAACGCTAGCTGCCATAGTCACGCATGTGTGACGCTCCAATCGCCTCGCCTCTACTTCTAAAGGGCGTTGGAATAAAGCCGCAAACACCACCAACTCACCCTCCTTCGACTTCCCGGGACCTTCTTCCGGATGCAAACCATAGGCAGCCCCTGTGGGTAGGTTCTTCGTCACCGATTTCCCCGGTGTTGTCGATGTCTGTGTAGCAGGAAGACCCCACTCCTCCTTCACCATCGCCTCCGCATCTGTTAACACGATTATTCCAATGTCATAAGCAAACCACTTAGGAAGGAAGGGAGAAGGCATAATTCCTTTGACTCACAATGAGGATTAGGCTCCAATCTGGACTCGGACGGCTTAATTATGGGTCGTGTTTCTGGTCGCATAATCGGGGGATTCGAAGAACTGTGTGAGAGCTTGGGCGCGTCCAGAGGCACTGCAATTCAAATATCACATCAATTTGACGTGGATGAGGGGAGAAGGCGGTGTGCAACCACAAACACGAACCAACGAAACAGGAAGGTGCAAGAACACTGAATGAGAGTGTGTAGGTGCTAGGCTTACTAGAACTACGCAAATCGATACAACTCTGAAAGGCGGTGTGGCAATTCCCCTGACTTCGGCCACGAAGTCTGGCGAAAGCAGACAACAATTTGCGTCGAACGCCCCTCGGCTTTGGAGAGCTAAAACTGTCTGAAATGAGAGACGACAACGATTGCTCAATCCCCGTCCCTACATTCCATAGAACGACCAGAAGAACGGTCGTGACTTTCGCAATGCTAGGCGATGAAATTGAGGGACGTCTCATAGACAGCGGGATGGATTTCGTACCCTTCTACATGATGAATGGCACGAGGGATTTTGCGTCGATCAGACGTCCAGCACTAGGCCACCTTTTCATGGGAGTTTGCAACTGCTGTTATGTGCACCGAGAACGGAACCGCCACCATCAAATACAAGGATGTTGTGTTGAAGGTGGCTACATCAATCAATCTACTGCCTTGCTCCTCAGTGGCTAATTGTTCCGCCATTTTGCTATGCATAAAATGTTATGTAAATGCGAATTGGTTTCCATGGCGTCGGAGCTTATGCCTTCGCTCACTTGGGTACACCTTCAGCACTATACGTTACCAGTATTGCCTGCCGTCTTGATAAGCAATGATAACGAGGTTGGATCATGTCAGTGGTCTCCGTCATGCGCACCGGCTGCTGGGAACAGTGGAGGTAATAGGGCGGACACACTTGTCCATTACTACAGCCGACAGAAGCAGTAATACCGACACAGTGGTGTGGTTGCAGTTCAATTTGAACGGTTCCGACTTCCACCTGTGCTCGCCACTCCTTTTTGTGCCCATCGAAGTCTAAGGCACCATCAGAGGACAACCCAGACACTACATTGCTGATAAGGCTCACGGCACAAATGTCCGGTGTTTGTCCACAGCTCGATTGCTTTGGATGGGTGATGTGGAGGTTACCAGAAAAGGCCAAACATAAGTTCTGCATTCGCAGTGAACCGGTTTGAAATTGCGCCTTAAAAGAAGGGGACCAGAAAAGACTTGACATTCTCCTAAGTGGAAAGAGCAGACCAAAAACCATGCATTCCCCACTCTCGACTTTTGGAACGTGCCTTCAGCAAAACCTACCAGATGCACAACAAAACAACAGTATTTGGAAGTTAATCAAGGAACACGCTATACGGACTGTGGCTAGTTGAATCAGAATCCACTTGAAGGCAAGTGCTGTGACAACTGAAGTGGAAGAGTATTCACCAGGGGTGCTGAGGACAACAGGTAAGACAACCTGTGGAAGTGCGCTACACTAGTGATCACGCGGACACCCACAGTCGCCCCACAAAAAAAAATTGTGAACAGGCAAGCAGTAGTGGACAAGATGGTCGTAGGGGGACAGAACGACATCTCTCCAAATTTACACGCCTTAGTTACCACTTGAGTGGCATGGATACCACATCAAACCCTACAGCCTTCCAATCTTTCCGTACACCACCAGTACGGAGGCACTTTTCAACGCTAGAGGATTTAGGAGAGGACTTGCGGCGACTCAGCAGTACACTATGGTGAGGCCAAACAAGCATGCGTGTTAACATCCCTCTCCTCCTATCACACAACTCAGCAAGGAAATAAAAAGTGAAAAAAAGAAGCCGAAGGACAACGTCACTCACCTTTACACTCCTGCTCACACCGACTGCCATCGGGGCTACACAAGCAAATAAACAAACAAACAAGTTGAGCGATTGATACTACTCAAGGGGAATTTCAGTAGACGACTCAAATGGTTGTGACAACACACCTGGAGCGCCGGGAGCGTATCTTGTGGCCGAGTTCGCTGAGGCTGATAGAACTGCGAGACATTTTATTACGCAAATGCTCCACCACCGCCTTGCGACGACTCCTTCCTACATTAACAGTAGAAAGAAGAGGCTATGCAGGCAAGAAAGTGGAGAAAGGATTAAAAACCATTCACAGGTGATGAGAGAAAGAGAATCAAGAAGGTCAGCACAAATGCCACAGATATGTGTGTGTTTGTGTGTGTGTGTGTGTGAGTGCGCATGGCTGAGTGGGTTGCTGTGAGGAGAGGACAGACAGGTGACAACGATACAGCGACGGGGTTAGATGGGGCGCTAGACAGATTGGCACATTGAGATGCAAGACAATATCGGTCGATCAAACAATGAATTAACCGAAGAGGGAATGAGAAGGGTGATCGGCAATCAGTCAGTAGCTTTGAGGCAGCAGAATGCCAAACAGCGAATCAACAGAAATAGCGATGAATGATGGCGAATGATGGGAGGCAAATGGACTAACCGTATCGACCCCCATTTGGCATTTGCATCCTCCTTGGCAGCAACACTTGAAAGGGAGGGAGAGGTGCTCTTTAGCAGGCAGGGAGGGTAGTAGCAACTCTGGACCACGCGTTCACTCGCCTCTCCCCACCCTCCACCAAGTCCGGTAAGACATCTCCCCGACCCACCCACCTACAAGTACATCCCTGATCCAGATTTCGCCTTCACGAAGTTCTGTCACTTCGAACAATCCACCGAGCGGCTCTCGCCTCTACCTCATCCACAAATACCTCTTTCTTCCCCAAGTCGTCTATCCACCTCCAAGCCACTCGACCCTTCCGAGCCAACCCACAAGTCCAATTCCTCCTCGATCCGTGTGTCCACTACCGATCCGCCAGCCAATTGCATCACTCACCCTCAGCTGCAGTGACCTCGAGACAATCGAAGAAGTTGTCGAGTGCTTCAAACCCCTCTCCCGCCCCCACTCAGTCACAGCTACTCGTAAGTGAGAACAGCGGAAGTATGGTGGCAGGAAGGAAATGAAGAGGAGCGCAAAATGGAAGATGCTTTGGAGGGAGAGATAAGCTTAAACTGCGTGGTAAAAATCATTGTATTCCATGCAAGAATCACTCACTTTACCGCTCTTTCTATAAATTAGAGAACAGGTTCATTTACAAGGATTTAAATGAAATTTGATTTAGAACCGAAAAATTATGCCGCCTATTCTTTGGATCAAATCTATAGTCGTGTTTGAAAACGACCCACCCCTTCTATTGTCACTTCTTCCCATCTGGCTGCCCGGTCATACCTCCCTTCCAGCAGTGCTGTTTCTTCCAACCCTAATCTAATCACTTCTGAACGCTCAATCTACCATGGTCAACCTTGCACTTATTAATCAAATTCCACCCAGCCTCACGCCTCATTGTCACAGCATAGCTTGCGCTCCTTGTGTGCTGCACAATCACACATTGCTGGTGTTGACGCTGTGATTATGCAAATGGAGAAGTGATAGAGCATAGTGCTCATCTAAAGACAACACCTGCTTACAAATGCGATAAAACCTCCTTTTTGTGACACCCATCCGCATATTTAGCAGTCCGGGTGAACAAGTGCATAGCCGATCTTGTGGAATAGTTAACTATTTACCTAGCCAAATGGATGACAGTGGAACGGTTACACCAACCAAACATCCAACGAACAAAGATTGGCTAACTGTTATTGACAGCTGATGTACCTTATGACAATATTTACATTGCCCTAGTTACTCCTCTCGTAAATGCAAACAACCACAGGTTTGTCAAAGATTTGATTTGAAAAATAGAACCTCCTTCTACGATCCTGACATCTTTACTGTTCTTTTTGTTTAATAAGTATGGGAAAGTACGTGTAAGAGGTCTCAACAAGTTGAAGGATACCAAAGTCGGAATGACCTTGAGCGAACCAATACGAGTGCAAGGCGTTCGTGATGACCCGCATAGGGGGTGGATGAAGTGTAAACGATATCAACGTGACACGAGGTCTGCGAAGATGACACCATTCATGCATCACCGCGTCCTTATGCCATGTTGCTCACCCTCTAGTCTATTTTAGCACCACTACCTGACACTGAGGAGGGTTGAGTGCTAGTTAGTGTGAGTCGCTCCAACACACACAGCCTGCGTTATTCACTAACGCGTGATTGAAAACTCCCACAGTCACTTAAACCGCAGGCGATAAAATAGTGTGGTGTGTACTCTACTGCGTTATCAACAACGCAGTGCCAGGATCATCCTATAAAGGCGGTACAAGACGTTTGCGTTTGGAGGTGCCTTTGGCATAGACGCACACCCTCTGGTATCACAGGTAGAAGCTGGAATTGCGGTGCCAACTTGTCAGTGATGCTATTGCTGCCAGCTGTAGTGAGCGACAAGTGCACCTGTCCCACCACCTCCACTGTTTCCAACAACCGGTGCGCATAACAGAGGCCAGTGGTGTGGTCTGATCAAGATACCGTTGCTAATCAAAGCAGCAGGCAACAGTGGTAATGAGTGAGTGAGTGGGTGGCGAGGGGAGGGTAAATGCGTACGTGTGCATTGACACGTGTATAGAACAGCGTGTAATGCTGACGATGTGCTTGTGTGAAAGAAGGCGTAAACTCCGACACCATGGCTACCAATATGTGTTTACAAAAGGCTTTGGGTAGAGCAGAATAGTGTGCTTCTCAGTCACCCAGTCACTGAGCAACGGGACAGTAGACTAAATGATGTGGACCTATGTCGACCTGTGCTGTGTGTACGAAACAACCGTCGCACGCTCCCATGAACACTTGAGTAGTGGGTGGAACACCAACCTAGTTCTGGCCGTCTAATCGATGCAAAACCTCTCGCGGTGCCGTGTGGTATCGACACTGAGTTAAAGGAGCGCTTTGACGTAAAAGGCTGAATTTTTTGGATAGTATCAACACCTATGACAAAAAGTGGGCACTCACCTTCACCACGAGAGGATGTGGGGTTCGATCCTTCTCCCAACCTTCCATTAAGAGCTGGTGTTGCTAAGGTCTCACCCACGAACAACGAGGGCGTCCGTCCTGATTTACTCTCCATCCCACCGCTATCATCTTCATCCTGCGACGCGAGCGGATTATAAGACTTGGTCGCAGTTCCAATTCCTCCACCGCCCACGCCATTTAAAAGTAGAGTCGATTCGCCACCTCCAGCACCGCCGTCTAGAACACCTCCAGTCAAATCCGACGCTCCAGTCGTCCAACCCATGGGTCCAACACCCGGATGAGAAGAGATTATCGAAGCTCCCATAATCACGGAACCTTCTTCCGGTTGCTGCCGCTGTTCTGTCAATCGAGATTGGCGTGTAGAAGAGGAGACGTAGCTACCGTTATCACCACGACCGTGTACGCGATTCTTCATGTCGCGGAGCTTGGCCCCCAAACGTGAGTGACCGTCGCCAGTAGAAGGTGTCATGGTGGAACCACTGAGAGATGTGGTGATTAATTAAGTTACTCAAATTGATTACATTGTTTAAAACTAATTACACGGCAATGGTGGCGTTTGGAATAAAAGGATCACTATTCAGACTAGAAGATCTTCAAGGCAGATTTGAGGTATAACCCAATTGAGCAACGAATTCGATTTCGCTGAAGACTTTGCAGAATGAAGGCAGTCCACTGAGACTCATAATGGAGGAAGTATTGAAGCCACCTTTGACCTTCTCTTTTGCAGTGAGGTAATCAACAAACAAACCAGTACCAAAATTGAATGAAATAAACTCTTTACGGAGCATCCTTCTGCCCTGGGTAGTACAAAGACTATGAGTCTTCTCAACAAATTCATAAGTGACCTTTAACCATCAACTACCTTGTGACGGCTTTTGTAAAAGAGTTGAGCAGTTAAAACGGGAGGGGGAAAGTTCCCAATTCTTAGAAAAAACCCCAACTGAATAAAAATACTGGAGGCGGAAGAATGTGGAGCACACAAAGCTCTAACAGCTACTAACGCACTGCTCCTCAACCGTCGCTAATGCTGTTTAGAATAATTTTAAGTAGGCAGCACATTTCGCCTTACTGCTGCTGTGATTTGAGGGTAGCTCCGAGGTGAGAGAGTGATCCACGAAGTGTACCGTGTTTGGAGTGCAATGACCCCGAGGCAGCCACCGGAACCGTGCCCTCCGGCCAATAGTCGAGGACCCATATCCAAAAGGAAAGCTGACCACAGGGAAGAGGGTTGTGTTTGGTCGGTTGAAGTTCGCGAACGTGGAGCTGCGAAGTCACAAGGGCTGGTGGTGGCGCCGGCGGCCAGGGCAAGTCAGCCAGCGAGATGATTATTTGGCCCACTTCGCGCTCTTTCCCGTCCACCACCAGCATTCGCACACTGTCCACAGGCTTAGGTGTGACGCTTTACAATGAATGGAAAGGAGAATTGCTCATCATAAATATGGATGGGATGAGGTAAAATGGGCGAATAGATGTACAAGCGAGAAATGAACCATCCACCACTCATGATAGACAGAAATAAGTTGAGAAGGTCTAGCCGCTCAAGTTGATTAATGACTAGAAAAAATGTGTGAATCATTGGCAGGTGCGTAGGGATGAAAGGTGAAAAAGAGAACACATCTGATGCAATAGTACTGTCTAGTAAAAATAAATTAGCCTATTACACGGCCCTGCAACACACCCACACATAACAAAGGATCACATGACATCACGCGATGGATTTTCCCACGCCCTAGCACTCACATTAGCACTTCACAATCCCATCGTGGAAAGCCATCCTGTTCATCAACGATCCCAGTAGCTTGCTTTTTTTCTCCTCCGATAAAAATCACACGCCACCTACGAGTCTGCGGAGCTACAAGGGAATAGAAAGGCAAAAAGAATCGCCTACTCTTTTTGCTTCCGGCCACACGGTAGTCCAAATTCCTCCCATCGTGAACTAAAAGTATAGAAAGCAAGAATTTAAAAGTTTAAGAGAGGGATAAAAAGAACTAAGAAGCAAACACTTACCAACAATTTTCACTGAGCGCGGGAGGCAAACCATTTTGCTTCTGGTAAAAGTTAAAAGATCGAAGCATAATGTGAGCAAAGCAAGACAAAGCAGTCAACACATAGAGAGCCTAGTTTTTACAACATACACAAATTAAAACGAGTCAAAAGAGTAGAAGCAATATGCAAAAATAAGGTGTGGCTTGCAAAAATTATTAAGGAAATATTGAAAAACTGTAACCGCCGGCAGGTAATGCAGAAATTTCTGAATACAAAACATAGATACTAAAATACAGGCCACTAACCCAGGTTCTTCCTCAAAATAAGCCAAAGGCACAAAACAATGACGATGGAAGCCCCAAGAACACGCTCAGCAGAAGTATTCACGGCTTTAAATGCGCACCAAAACTCAGACCAATGCAATAGCATCAATATTACCAAATCACAAAAAATGCAGATAATTTTTAGAAAGGTACTGAAAATTTTTTAATTTTTATGTTTATTTACGCAGCAAACCCTAATTCAAATCTAAAAGCTATGCAGCATTGTGTGATTTTAATCATTTACAGTTTAATTCACAAAAAATATATTTGCTAATATTATAAGATTTAATACTGTTAGACATTTGCCCAGGAAGGCAACTAAATTGACCAGATACGAGGCTACCTTTTATAAAAGCAGTCCCCTAAGAATCAAAATTTGCCACAACTAATATTTTTTGCAAAATAAACATCATTTGACGTCTAGATCAATTTTTTATGATACGAAAATGCATCAAGTTGTCTAAACGAAATGCTAAATTAATGAAGAAATTCTAACCTACAATGTATAAAGTATTCGCATTTTTTCCACAAAATTTGTCTTCTGAAAAACCACTTTAAATTTGGCAAAGGCACTAACGTAATGGCGAGACAATTCCAGTACTTTTGGCAGATGCAACCCTGCAGAACAGGTGCTCAGGTCTACAGATCTACCGCATATTTGAAGATAAGAAAAAATCTTGAAAATGCTAAAAGCTTGATGCCTTTGCTTTGGAGCAAGTGATACTATGATATGTGCTCATTGTGAGTTAGCGATGAGCTGTGAATAATGCGCGATGTTTAGATTCGTCTCTAAATTAAATGATTTTCTAAGTTTGGTTATGAGTGCACCGACTACGTTGTGATGATTGGCACGCAGCGGTTGATGTAGAAGAAATCAGGTGTGAACATAAGAAGCAATATTGTCGACGACTTAGACAAAAGAGATCGGTTGAGTTACCCTAGTGTAAACCTCGGATTAGCTAATACACCTTTTTTAAGGTTATCAAGCGAGAGCTTTTATTTTATTCAAATTATGATATGGTTAGCACTGCCTTTTACATATGTATGGACTACTGTAGCAAGTGTGGGTGTTTAATTCTCGGTTCTGTTTTCAAGACCAAGTTTGGCCACATTGCCTTCGGCGTCTGTGCCGTGCAGGTAGTCACCGCTCTTCCTCTTTATTTATTACACTTATTCTGTGCATGTACACCATCCTTGTTGTCTTTAGGGTTGCCTCATGGTTCTACACTGCCATCTAAATTCGCCACCTTGCTTAATGCATAAGTTAATGTGACAGATTAAAATGACTCAGACAGCAAAGTGTTAGTACGAAACTCTGTTCATCTAAATTCCGGTTTATATCAGGGTTGCCTAAATAAATGTAATGCTTTAATCATGTCAAATGGTCGTTTGGCCATGTTAGTAGCCTAGATTTCTCTAGTAGCTGAATCTATCAGCTGCCATTGTAATACTTTGCTTGTTGGAACTGCCGGTTTCGGTGACTTGGGTAGCCATACTGTACTAGCCGGTTGGACGGCCTTTGGGCCGTGCCAACAGCCCCCAAGCCCTCTGTTTCCAGAGTATGTATTCTGCCCCAGTACTATGCCTTCTTTTTCCTCAAAGGGAGCCTCGGGACGCTACAGCCATATTATTACGTCTTCATTTGCAGTCGGGAAATCTCCAAGGCTGTAGTTTGAGTAAATTGCCGTGCAAATTTAAAAGAAGGACATCTTAGCGAAAATTTTATTGCCCTGCTAATATTTTTGAGAGTAGAATTCCGCGCAAGCATTTCATTAATGTGGCTTTCGAATTAAAATCAAATGTGGTACCAGTTTTGCTTAGGGATATTTCTTACTTACTTACCAATCCATCCATCTTGCACGTGGCACTTTGTCAGAATGTATTCCAACGAACATGAATTATACTACGCTTCACCTTTTTTTAAAGTTTTTCGCTATATTTAACGTCTGGTGGTTTTTTTTGAAAGATAAAGCTTGTAATGAGTAACTAAATGGTTAGAAAAAACTGCAGTTTTACACGAGTTTGTTTTAACTAACAAAATTTAGGGCGTTAGGGTCAGGTACTCCAGCAACCGCATCGCCGCTGGACGGAACACATCGAGGCCATTTGTGGCCGAATAGTTGAGCTAAAATTTTTTACTAAAAGGTGGCAACCGTTCTTTGACAATTCCTACTTGTAACTCACCCTTTCGCCGCGTATTTCGTGCCCACAGACAGCGACGTTTGTCTTAGGATTTTGGAAATGCTAATAGCCGCATAGCGCACCTACTATTAAAAATGCGACTACCACCCACCTCTTTGCCAACTTTACATCCACGCGTGCGTCTCCTCTCATGTTAATTGCCAAAAGGTGTGGATCTAAAACTCATCGACGACCCATACCTTTCCCTTACACCGGGTAAGGGGACGTTTGAGTATCCTTTCATGTAATGGATACATCTATGTAAGCGTTTCGGTTTTATCACCCCGACATCCCATGCAAGAACAAATGTTTTGGGAGAAAAAAGAGCTTGAGTCACCAGCTACTGGTAGGTTTTATAAGAACTCATTTCAAATTTACTAAATTAAACTGTTTGAGAGGGCTAAGAGAGATTGACTAGGAGTAGTTCATTCCAAATCCCATCTGAAAACCAGGCTTAGGTAGATGCGCGGGACAGACGACGCCAGGGAGTAAGGGTGAGCCAGCAAGGGGAACGCAGTAGTTGATTTCGAGGCGAAGAGCACCGGCAAATCGCAGAACCAAACCCGCTCCCATCACTGACGCCGCGGTTGCTTGACAAGCGGAGGAAAATCGGTCGCCAGAGGCGCGCGCCAGTCTCCATTCCCGTATCGGATCGGCTAGGAGACATCCTTGAATTTGGAGAGGGGGCAGTGATAAAAATCCTTTTTAGACAAAAATATAGCAGAACAGCACCCATTCAATCATGGTTCTTAATGCTCCCGGAGGTTGTGGTAATTATTTACTCACCGAGCACTTCTACTCAGTAGTTGATGTGTTCCCGTTCTCGACACTCAGGCGTGCATCAGTCCCGTCTACATGTCCATAATCAAGTACTGATCATGTCCGCTCACCACAGACCATCCACCATCCATCTGAAGCACCAACTCCTCTCTGAACCTGTTGGCTCAGAAGCAAGAGAGCGGCCAAGGCCGAGGGAAGTGAAGGGAGTCATCCAAAAGATTACTTGTCATCTAACTTCTCCCATGTCAATCGTATCAGCCACATGACCCATCTTCAACTTCAAAAATTTTTAAGATCGGAATAGAGCGTACCCTGGAATCCGTCTCTAGCTCACCTGTCAAAGTGAAGGCATGCAGTCTCGCGAAAGAAGCGGCAGTGTTTGAAGTGATGAAGGGTAGGGGAGTGTAGAGGTGGAGTCCAGCAAAGCAAGAGGCCAAACCACCAGTAGGACAGCTGGGGCTTTCCGAGACCGCGCCCGACTCATCCACACTACCGCGGTTCAGAGTCAATGGCACCAACTGGGGCTCGCACGGGCCTACACTGTAAAATTTGTAGCCTCGTAATTCCATTGGACCGCCGAGGAAAAACCGATCGACAGTTGAAACCTGGGCATGCAAAAGATCAAGTACTTAAAAGCTGTCGCCGCATTCGGGAAAATTCCTGAGAACGCCAACAATTACTTGACAAGCGGAGGGTGGTTACGACAGAAAACCATCTGTCATACTCCATCTTAAGACAACCTGACTCACCTTGTTGATGCAGTCTCAAGAGAGCCTTTCCGCTTCACCCCCCCGTACGCCTTTCAACCAATTTGGAGGCCAACTCGTAGGAGGTGAAATTCATTTACGAATAGTTGCCGTCCCACATGTCATTCCATGACTACAAGTCGTACCTCGATTGGGCGTATCACGATCTGGCTGAGTGATGGCTGTCCTATCAGCTATATAGTCACAAACAACCACACGACCGCTGAGTGGCACTTCCAGTTAAACAAGTAACTTCCACGAATGCTTCGTAACGAATAGACACCGTGAGGTGACCTGAACGCCCGATCTGTGCTGTACTAAGCTAGGCTAAGGTGAGCTGAACCAAAACTACTAAACTAAACTGGCACCAAGGCGGTGGTAATAGTGGTGGACAATGTGGATGATGAGCCGAAAGCAGCTACTTCAATAAAGTGAACAAAGGAAAGAAGGAAGAATACGATAACCACATCATTCCATCCATCTCGATTCAGTGACCCAATTCGGACTGATGACCGTCCATCTGCGAATCTAAATTAATGCAACGGAGATGGATGAAGGGACAGAGGGATGGCTGGCTACCTTTACGAGCAATAATTCTCTATCGAGGTCGCACTAATCCACATCCATCTATTCGGATGATCAAAAATGAACCAACGTCTGCTAATTAGTAGTCGTTCGGTTAACCGAACGCCCTGGTGGATGTCATGATACCCGCATTGTGATGTCTAACTGTCGACTAAATCGGGGTACACGAAATGCAAAAACTGTACACTCGACCTTATATTCTCTCAGAAACGACATCAGCTATCCACCAGCAACCACATCCTATTCGCTGCTGCAAATTAACTCGATCCGTTTCGTCGCAAAGCTTAGTGGAACACACGGTCTCATTTCACGCTCCAATAACCTCGCGCACGAATGGGGAAATCGGGCACGCATTCATGCGGGCGCAACCCTAGGTCGTGAACATTTTGAGGGGGGAGGGGGAGATCTAGTCTTCAATAAGGCGTCACTCACCGGATGGCCACTGAGAGAATGCACCAATCCCGCGGATAAGGTTGCTTCAGCGATCAACCAGTCGGTTAGACGAAAAGGCTTTTGCAGAATGCCCTCCAAACGCAGCTGTACCGATCTCTTCTCATCCGATCTAAGCGGACACAAAAAAAAACACGCAAAAATGCATACTTCCGGAATTTGCCCAGTAGATGAAACAGCTGACCACTTGGACGGCTACTACTGGACGAGGTCTGACTTAGAGTGGCTTCTCAGTCCTTATCAACATCGTCAAGATAACTCTACGAGACCACTGTACCTCGAAGTATTTATTAAGTAAGCAAACTATTGCAGCCCGGTAGTGGTTCGTTTTAACAGCTCGTCTGATCGTGTGAACCTACCAGTCCTTGAAGACTTCGGCAAAGCTGTCTTCCCAACTCAGTTCGATTAACGCCCCACCAGCCCTTCTACTCTGTCCCGCTTTAGTGTCTTGAGATGGAAATAAAAAGTCAACAGAGAGGCTATCTTGGCAACCAGTAAATATCTCATCAGTACACTGTAATAAAATGGTAGAACCTGAAATGCCCTTAGGCATAAAAAGAACACAATGGAATCAAGAGCCTTCAGCACCCAAAGAACTATGCACTTACGGAGCTGACGTCTCAAGGCCCACGGCAGTTCGTGGTGGTGGAGGATGTAAAAAAGCTAGCTCTTGACTCAGACGGAGTAACGCACCGCTCTGTGGAAGTATTCGATCATCTCGAGAGTCAACTTCCAAGGTGTGACGGAAATTGGTTTTCAAGCTGACGCCGCTTTCTAACCTTAAGTTGAACGGTGTTGACAGACCTGTGATTTTCGAGAAGAGAAATGGGTTGCTTAAAAATGGCGTGATTCGAGACAGAGCATCCGATAACCAGCAACAACAACAACAACCGTATCCTTAAGACGACAAGCAAACACAACGGCAGACTATTTTATAATTACAAAATTCGTGAAAATAAAACTTGCTTGACGCCTCAATTTCTCTCCAAGCATTACTCCAATGAAGCTTTTGAACTCCCCATCGAGAGAGAGCGCTAAGTTCAGCAAAAATGGAACTTTCATTACGCAAAATCTTTGACCACCAGTGATCATAGCTGCAGTCAGAGCCGCCAAAACTCAATTTAATGTTGGGATTCCTCTCAAAGGGCTTAGTGAAGGCGGCGAATCTGAAAACCGACAAATGCTCTATTTTCCCTCAAAACCCACCCACCTCATTTTCGATGAATCACTTCCTACGCTTCCCTCAATCTCAAAGCGTTCACCTTTCCTAAAAATATTGTTCAGGGCATAATATCCACCCATTCGCATCGATCCGTCAGTGTTAACTGTCCATTGGGCTTTCAAATTTTGGGGTTTCTTTTCTTCAACAAAGATATTTACCTAGTCGGCAACATGTGTCGATGAGAGAAACGATACCTTATAAGCATCTGAACGAGTATTCTGTTTCTCCGTATCAATTGAAATTTCGCAAAACTTAAAAATCTGCAAACCCAACAGCAATGATTTGAGGTCACTCGAGTTATCCAGCAGCTCACGCATATTTTTGGATTTGACTAGATGATGGAGCTAAAAGGGAATAAAAGGAGGTAGCTTATCAAACCTGCTTTTTGAGAAAATCGTGGTTCGTTTTCCCGAGGCCAAAGAATGAAACAGCTGTGACATACACCGGAATATCTTCGGCGACAAAGGTTTCATCGTATCCCATGACAGAAGCAGACTCGAAAAACGATTGGTTCAAGCGCAGAACTTTAAATTGTTGCAACACAAACAGTTCATTAAGGCAATTAATATACCACACATAAGATAGCAACATTGTTTTGTTAATTATAGTTGTGTAAAGCCCAAACTTATAAAAATTGTGGTTATCAGACCAGTTATACGTATACATCAAGCCATCCCGCATCCGAACATTTTCGACTTAGATATTCCGTATTTATCCTATCCTTTCTCAGATGTTTAATTTTAACAATTCATATAAGCAATTATTATCCTTTTTAATGTACTGTCACATTTACGGGCACTTTTAAGCACATTTTTTTGAAGAAATGACGAGCATTTCCAGCATTTCAATTTCTGGCAGTTTATAGTGATTTTGGATTACTTACCTTACAGAGTATGTGGTCAGGCATGCATAGCCTGTAGTACTTTGTTTGTTCGAACTGCCGGTTTCGGTCACTTGGTTGACCATCTTGTACTAGCCGGTTAATCGCCCTTTGGGCCGTGCCAACAGCCCCCAAGCCCTCTGTTTCCAGAATATATATTCTGCCCCAATACTATGCCTTCTTTTACCCTAAAGGGAGTCTCGGGACGCTACATTGGTGGTAGCGGAAAGCGGACTCGACTTTGATGGATTTTATCCTGCTCCATGCCGCTTCTGACAAACTTTGGCGGTGTGAAAGAAGTGCATGTGCTATGGATGGGAGAACCTCAGGTATCTCGTAACAGAAGGGCTGAGATCGACGTCCAGCTTCGGCATCGCCCTCTTTCCCGTGTTCTGCAAGGAAGCTATTAACAACTGAAGCGACACTAGCCGTGAACCTTAAGTCCAGTGCAACAGCCAAGGAGGATCAGTGACGTTGTGTTCAAGCATCCTCTGTAAGTTCTCTCTCTCTCCTGTTCTTAGGTGTAGAATGTGCAGGACGCCATTCGATAGCATCGTTTCATGCTTTGTACACTTGGATCACGTGCATCCCGTTCCTATGAGGCCCGGTTGCCCCATTCGCTCAGG
>MIEF01010549.1:0-285696 GCA_001870725.1 Taenia solium | reverse complement strand
ACCCGTGTGCAGAGGCTCCTCACTGCCTAATGCGAGGTCACTCGTCTGTTTCGTGTTGAGTTGGTTTGTTTCGGTTACCATTTTTTTTCTATAGTACGGAATGCACATTTGTGTTATGAAATATTTTTTGACTTTTGTTTTTTTCGTTAATTATGATGTTTTATTCCTTTTTGAAATTCTACTTTTTTTAACTTTTTTTACTCTGATTCTAGCGATTGTCTTTTTATTTTGGTTTATTTTGCAAGAATAAACCACTTACATTTGATATCCAGTGGTGATGTTCACTATATGAATGAGAACAATGCTGAGAATGAAAACCTTCATTTTTTGAGCTGCAGTTGATAATGCTCACATTTTTTGTTCTGCTCTCTTTTATACTTGATATGGGGGGGTATAACCAATCGTTTTTTAATTCCTTTTTTTCTTGAATCACATATTTACACCTTGAAGAATATTGTAATTGGTTTCTATCACAAGTTCTTTGCGCGCACCTTTCACGTGTTGAATTTGCGCAAGCAGGGCGCCTCATATTTTCTTTTGTTGTGATTTCTTGAAAATCATCTGGAAAACTTACGCAAAATGCTGAAAGAAGTGATTAAGGCAGTGGAGTAAATTGGTGGAGTCTGGGAAATTCAAAATCCCAGCAAAGTGACCCCTAATCTATATCAGGTACTTTATGACCCCATAAATAGGAAATACCTGTATTTTTTTGTGGAATTTAGAAGCTCTTTACTGTAGAGACTCAAAGTTTCTCGAAAGATGAATGAAAACGCGATGCTTAAGTAGAACATGCGTAGTTGACCTAAGGAAGTGGCCGAGACTACTGGCATGGCAAAGGTAAAATGACGGACACCCAAAATGGCTCGCTGTCATAAGTAAGATTTAAACAAACATTGGCTTGCAGTTAGAATTACGCTAGTATTATGAACAAATTATAGCAGGATTCGCTTCATTTTGCACTTTTTACCAAGTTGTTCAAATCGTTGTAAATCGCCTCGGCTAATAACTGTCAAGCCTTGTGGCATAGGCTCAGGTATCTTGGTTCGGCCTTTTTCATCACAAAACTCTTCAACATTGGGTTTAATGAGCTGCTATTTCAAAGCAATATTTGGCACATGCTAAGTTTAGCCCTTTAAGGAGCGTTTGATGGAACGAATAGCGCTAGTTCCATTCCTGTGTGTTTGTGAACTGAGCCATAGTTTCCCTCGCTGTTCCTACCGCTATCCTCCGGTAGGACTAATTTAGCTTCATGAATCCAGAACAAGATCGTGCCGACAATGAGAATTGTAAGAAGTAGGCGAATCGCACATTTGTGGAGAGCACTCAACCTCAGTCATTGTTAAATCAGATCACGAATGCACCACTTGTTTTGCTGCTCTAACTTCGAAAACTAGTTCCCCTGTGCATAACACTGACACTGCACGAAATACTACTCTTTGTTGTGGCTAGAAAAGTAGAAGAGTTTATAACTTTTTAAATTTTTAACAATCATATCAGATGAATTTTATCTTTTTTGGGACTTCTTTGGAGACAAAAGAATACTTGATGCTCGGATAAAACGTATATGGTTGAATTGCAGAATAATTTGGGGTTAGTTCCATGGTCCAGAGGCTAGATTGCTCGGTGTAGGTATTGTGCAGGAGCTTCCAAGAGAACGTTGCCACAGCCAACAATTAAATTAATTATAGTCCCGAAATTCACTCAAGTTTTGACACTCTTAGGCGGTTTTTAGTGGTCGTCACTTCTTGGTCAACAACAATGCCATCAATAAGTGCTAGTAATACATATTTCTCATACTTTTTTAACCGTATACAACTGCACAGGGGCCTACGACGAAGGGCCAACGCAGTCATGTGAGCATGAGTTTCAAGGTCACGAAATCCACAACACAGGTACATGAGGAGGTTGCATAAAAATTCGTTTGTTGGGGACTCACTTTTACTCACACCATTTGGGTGGAAATATTCACCTCCCAATCACCTAATCGAACCCGATGACACTCATGGGAGAAAAAATTTAGGCTGGTGGAATGAGTCAGGTGTCATCGTAAGAGTCTAAGGAGATGGATTTCACCTTGTAGATCATCCCTCGTGAGAAAAATGTGTGAATTAGCTCCGTAATGCATAAAACGTGTTTGTTTGAATGCGCCTTCTAGGTAAGAGGCAGTCAGAGAATAAAAAACTCGTGGCGGATCGGACGTCATTGCGAACCAAGGAGAGATCGTTGTCTAAATATGGTTTTGGTTTCTTAAACACCCCTAAACGCATTTTAGTCCTAAAAATGTTAAATTAATGTTACTGCTAAATATGCTCCAATGCACACATTCTTAGAGTTAAAAAGCAAAAAATTTGAACACTGAGGGACTGAAATTCCAATCGGATAATTTAAACTCAATAGGAGTTGGCATTACTTAAAAGTTTAGCAGCAGAAGGGATTGAGAGGTAGTAACACGTCGAATCTGTGCTAGGGGCAAAAGAAATTATAAAAGATGCAACAGACGCAGAATTGATCTGACCCAAAAGCTATAAGATGATATTGCTCTCTCTGTTTCCACCTCTTTGGGGCTATGTTGCTCGCATGACACTTCTTACTAACAGCCAGCACACCTTCCGTTCAGTACCAACCGTAGATCATCAAAAAGAAGTCTATGAAGGGGAATTTATTGCTACACTGGCAATTGCAGTAGTAGGGCAACACTTTAAGAGCAACGAAACTTCAAACCTATGGACCTGGGACAACAAGTAAACATTACATAAGAAGGAGAATGCTGTCGAGACGCCTAAAAAAGAGTTATTTAGGATTGAGTTGGTCTACTGCATCTCACTCGCAAAGAGGAGAAGCCACATCATTTCATCTCGCTATTCGCTTCCCCAGTGCACAAGTCTTGAAAAAATTGTTCTGAAACATGCAACGGGTAGAACCGTTGATACTACTTAGAAAGTCGATCCATGCACACAAGTGGTCTTTGGGAAATTGATTTGGCATCGAAAGGAAATCGGATCATCCTGGCTTGAGTCACAAGATTTGAAAGGGGATGAAGTATGACTGCTCTCGCATTAAAAGCCCGTTCTTCATTCGCCTTAATGCACTTGCTCACGTGTGAGGTATCCGCCGCTTCTAGGTGAAAGCTAAGAGGTCCCCGATGAGATACGCATTCACTTTGACATTACAATGCGCGTGAGCCAAGCAAATAGATTTATGTCTCACAAGTAGCCTAACAACTTCTGGATTTGTAGTTTGACAGAAGAAAGAGTAATCCATTTGCAGAATCCATCTTGAATCGCTGCTCAAACCGATTTAATGCGCACTTGTGCAATTGCGCTGTATCGTGATGCATTTGTATTTGATGCCATCAGCGGGTGCCAGCTAACTTCTAACTTGCATACCTGCTTCCACTTTGCCCATTTAATAGCATTGCACTATAAACCGTGTTCCATTTCAGCTACTTTGCTATTCATCGCAAAGAGGCATACCTCGAAGAGAAGCTACACACCGACGAATGAATTTACTAGCGAGAACCCAGTAGGCCGTCCAACATGGTCACTTTTCCCATATCCATGTCAACATGCTGAACTTCCTAGTAAATGCAATCAATGCGGTTTCAGGGAAAATAACAATGTTTCAAATCAAATGAAAAGTATGTAATGCATGGCTGCTAGGAGGAGTGCTGCATTATTAGCCGCGTTGGTTTGTTACTCGGTTTAGCATCAATTTATCGGATTTGTTGTAGCGACCCGAGACTTCCCTGAAGGCGAACGGAGACACAATAGTTGGGCTGAGTGTGTACTGTCGATATGCAGAAGAGCATGGAGGTTACGGGCCAAGTCCGAGGACTGAGCCGTCCCGTGGACGTACGATGGCTTCGTTCCCACATGCCCTTCAACAAAGCCGGGCCTTAGGCAAGCAGTTAACTTAGTGCGTAGCCCACCTTCACTCTTGAGCATTGTCTTCGACACGACTCTTGGTCGAACTTCTACGTCAGCAGTTACAATGGAATCAGTTCTGTTAAAAAACCCACCAGCCATCGGCTCAAGTCATGTGAGCTATAAATTAACGCATTTCATGAGTGTAAGCTTAAAGATCACGAATTTCACAACATAGGTATATGAAGAGGCCACATGAAAATTCGTATATTGGGTACTCACTTTTACTTGCACCATTTAGAGAGGAAGATTCATCTCCCAACCACTTAATCAAACCCAGTGACACTCATGAGTGAAATGAGTCAGGTGCAATTATATGAGTCTACGAGGATTTATATTACTTCTCAGGCCATACCACTTAAAAGGGGATTTGCGATTCAACTCTTTCATGTGTAATGCACATTTGCCTGGATGCCATTTGTAGGCAAGAGAACGTAAGGAAGTAGTGCCATCATGGTTAAGAAGATGATGCTGCTACCCTAGGAGGTAACACAGTCGAAACACACTTGACCCTGACACCTTCCTACCCCAGAAATTGTTCACGTCAAGTATCAACCCCACTGGAAATGCAATTTAGAACATTTGAATGCCGAAACTGGTTTCCGATGAGGCGAATTTAGTTAAGGCATTTAAATTTTTATGTCTTGGCAACATTACTCTACTCTATTAAGAAGTGATGCACTGATGAAAGGATCTGCTAACGTGGTCCTGGTAGAATTATCAACTTGTTCACCTTCTTCGCTTTGGTGCCAGCACTCTAGAATTATTTGCGGATGCAAACAATAGGACTGTGTCCTAACATGAAAGGACTGTGTGATGGATAGCTTTTAAAGTGGGTGGTTCATGAATAATCACCTTGATTTGTTACTCGATCACTTTGCCATTAGTTAAGCTCCTCTAGACTTCTCTGAAGGCGAAGAATGGCATGATACTAGGCGGAATATATTTTGCTGACATACCGCAGGGCTCGAAAATTACCGATGTGGACCGGATGTTAGGCTTTTCGGCAACGCAACATTAAAGGTACTCTTTAAGTAGCTCGTCGCAAAGCCGAAAGTTTAACTAACAACTAAAGCATTCTATTGTTCCCTTCTCTTGCTAGTAAGTAAGTACTAAAATACAATAAAAATGTGTCAATTTCATTAACTAGAAATGAATACGAAAGGGTGATTAATCAGGCTGCAGTGGGAATTTACTGCTATGAGCACGACACAGTCGGTTTTCATGGACGAAAATGCTAGATAAGTTCATATGGATTTAGTGATAAAAAATTTACTGACTTTTGTAGCATCTTAGGCTAATCATCACCGCAAGCTGCAGCCCTTTTCCAGCAAGATACAATTTCGCCACTTTCGCTTAAAGCAGTGTCACTTCCTGAACACTATTGAGTTGCATTATATCGGTTGAATGAATCTTGTTCGTGCTTGTAATTCACCCTTCATCATGTGAACCATTCATATTGCAAAAATCTGTCAGTAAGCGAGTGAAATTTGTTTTCCTTAATAACCTCCGTGGATCTCCCTTTCCTATTGATTAAAATCGAATGTCTTCCAGGCAATTGTGCATCTTTAAGGAAGCATTCTCCTCTAATAGTCTATTTTATGAAGCAGTTTCTAGACGATCTCTTCTCTTATCACGCCTCCCCCAAACGCTTTACCAGAAAGTCTACATGAACCTCCTCCTTTCCATTTGGCATTTCAATGAGATGAGGAATCCAAGAAACACAGAAAATGGTAGAAGTGTGTGAACCATGTATGTGGTTTGTAATGCCTGTCCACAAATTTATGAAGTTTAAAATTTTACAATTTTATAAAAAGTTGTTGCAACGGGCTGTACAGAAATGTGTGTCAACGTTTTTGGCCTCCTGATGGTATGTGCTGCATACGCAGGTAATTTTACAGGATTAAGGAATCTAGACGATGTAGACGATGTGCAAATGTGTCCATTCGCTTCCAAAACCTGCAAAACTCGCAGTCAAAAACGCTACTAGGTAAATTTAAACCGACAGTATTAAATAAAATATCTTGACGCCGTTGTACTCGTACTGAGTGACATTGTTGCCAGACCATTCCGGTGGCTTCAAGCCCTGCTCTACGTCGATAGTGCATGTCTCCTTTCGTCTCCAGGGCAATCTTGGAGCACTGCATTAGATATGCTTTCGCATAGCTATCAGGAGCCCCTTCCTATTGTTCTTGCACTATCTACTATCCGTTGCGTAAATTTATGCGTTTTTGACTCTTACTAATGATTAACCCACATTCCAAATAAGATACTACTGATTAGTTGGTTATGAGGTGTGATTTTTTGATTCCCTTTAAAATTCATTTCAAGCTGGAGCTTTTTGCAACTTTGGGAAAAAGTGTAAAGACGTAAGACCCAAGTTGGTGATTGCATTGTAATGTGGCAGTGAGCAAATTCGGCTCTTCGTTTTACACCTCTCTGCCTGAATTTGGGCTGTCACATTTGAGCGGTTTGAAAAAAGTTGTAGGCCCTGGACACGAGGAGGCTGTCAAGTCCGTTCCTCACTCATCGTAAACCGCTATCAAACGTTTTACGAAACCGAAGTCGAGAAGTAACAGGTGCTTTCGATGAGTAGTTGGATAAAGTAAAACACTGGGGACTGTATGAGGGTGGAAAAGGGTCCCAAGGATAAACCGGTGTGAAACATGCGTCAAGTCAAATGGGTCCGCTTTGGATAAACCTTCTCAAGACTAAAGTTTCGTATATGAAATGCACCCACTGTGAATTGCCGTTTTGTCCTGAGCAGTGCAAGGTCATCAGCCACTGCGACCCTCTTCCCCAATACAGTTTACAAAGAGGACTAGACCAAGGATAGAATGGAACCGGTGGGAAGCATCGGTGAAGTGAAGAGCGAATGCCTTTCCACATACAAGGGATTAGAATGGCTGACGTTGATGGTAGTAATGTTCAATGAGAGAAATTGACGAAGTGGGGAGCGGAGAAAGATGCTTACTAGAGGAGCACTTCAGCCTCTGTAGGCTGTAGCTGCGCAGTGGTACGACCTCCATTGCGTGCCAGTAGACCCTTCACTTTTCCGTAAAGAAAACCAAGAGTTAAACTGCCAACGTGAAATAACTGCAGTGCACAGCATGGCTTTCCGACTTCATGATGATCGCCCAGCCTATCTGCACACCAATAATAAAGTGTCCCGGCATCAGTGGACTAGAAAAATGTTCGACACAATTCATTTCATGCGCAAAATCAAAATCTCCCCAAATGATACCTAGTAGGGAACCGGAGACCTCCTTGAAGACAAAAGAAAGCATAATACTTAGGCAGAATACATATATTTAGTAAACAGAAAGGAATCGGGGCTGCTGGCATGACCCAGAGGCTAGTCCACCTGGCAAAGGCAGTATGGCCGCCCAAGTGACCGTAACCGAAACCCGCAGTCAAACAAATCGAGTATTACACTGAGTAAAACCCCATTTCTGGCCCCCTTTGGAGCTGTATTAACCCCATTTAATTCGAGGCAGTAAATGGGTCGCAAACCAGTCAAGCTTCCCATGCCAGAGGAAGTCGCAGACAAGAGGAGGCTAATGAAGATAACGCCACACTCAGTGTCAGGGAAATCGAACCTCTCCTCGAGCACGAGATTCGAATTGCATTCCCACCTCTTGCCTAAAAGGTACATTTAATAAACATAAACATTACATAGCTCCCTTGGTTTTTGAGCACCGTCCCCGATGTTACCATCATAAATTGCCTTTAAACATGCCGTCGGGTGGATTTCTTTTCCCTGCTAAAATTTAAACTTCATCTTCGTAGCCGATCGGCTGGACACCTTTGTAGGGTCCCATCTTGTTGTTGCTGCCTGGGCACGGAGTTGTGCGTTGCGGACGAGGTAGTTTGTAGGTGAGAGAACCTTCATTACTCAAAACAGATCATTGCTCTAAGAGTGGTAGAATTTGCGGTGAGTTCCAAGTGGGGGAATAAACCTGCACAGTTGCACAAGATCTCCTCCGCGGTGGACGTTACTCCGGCTGTGTCCGTCGTAATACTCCCTCTATACGATATAGGACACCCGTAAGTGTCCCTTTTCAGATACGATAAGTATTCAGGAGCGCTATTGGTTGCCATTTCCGTGCCTGATAGGAAGATATCGGAAGAAACTCGTATTCCGCAGCTTGTGAGCATCTTTAACGGTGAGACACCAGTTGACGTTTGGACCGTAACCCTGTATGCTATGAGAGCATCTCCTAGGCTTAAATCCCAATCTTCGGGCTGTGTACCCTTAGAAAAGACCCTTAGTAGCCCGATTAGAGTGCGATTCTTTCTCCCTCCCAAATTTCTTGCATAGTTCGACAAAAAGTCGGATTTCGAGGTTAGGACCTTGGGTCGCTGTGGCCCAATTTGGGCGCCCAGCGCTGACATATCTGCCAACTGAAGAAAATTAAAGCGAGCGTTTCGGTGTCTTGCCACTTCATGGGTTCCGCATCGGCTGCTTTCGTGAAGCAGTCAACAGGAAAAAGAACATACCGGTTCCGCCTCTCAATGGAGGACAGTGGGTCCATGGTATCCATGCAACTTGAAGTTGCTGCAAGTAATGCAGGTCAAGCAGAAATCTAGCACGTCTGGGGTAAATGAGGACTACCAGTATTCTTTGCTCGAGGCACCTACCATCTTTTCGCCCACATAATCCAGTTGTTCATGGGACCCTTGGAGAATTACTTGTGCTGACGAGCCTAAGACCACCACTTGGTACCATAAAACTTCATCTTCCAGGAAGAGTTTCGACTATTCCTGCCACATCCATTCGGACGCCTTGCTGGACGAGATCATCCCTTCTGCTGTAGGCTTATAGTTGGATGCCAGAATCTTCTCTTGTACCAGTACTGTGTCGGGATCGGTATTCAGCGTTCTTCAATAATGCTTGGTAGAATCACTAGAAAACAGCGTACTCGCTACAAGGTTGTCTGTTTCCGCCGAGATAGGTATGTCCCGTATTGAACTGTAGTCATATTACTGCCGTATCAGCATGCAAATGAGCGGTCAGTCACCTTCATTGTTTTTAACCGGGATAGTTCTTGGTGACACATCTCCACTATGAACTGCCTCGCTACCAAATAGTGCCTGTAGTGCCTGACCATTGCATAGAGAGCGAACAGCTTACGATACAGCTATATCACTCGCGTCCGTATCCAGTATAAAGGGCGGGGCACTGGTTTCTAAGTTTGGCAAGGTCAGGATCAATGCAAAGCAGAGCATTCAATTAAGCTCTTTAAAAGCCTCGTCACGACTCATTCACCAACTTGAAATTCTTTTCGCCTGCGTTTAGGCTAGATTATGCAGCGACCTGACGACCCTAGCAAGCCTTTGACAGAACGCCTGTAGCAGCTTGCCAAGCCAGGGAGACTACAGAGCTCCGCCTGGTTGGTTGGTGTCAGCTAAATTTTAACTTGTACGACCTTCGGCGATCGCCATCCCATCTGACGAGACCGAGGGTTGAAGAAAACATTTCATTGGGTTCAGAACCAATACTGCCTCTCAGGGTCCGGTACTGGTTTCAGATTGGCGACATGCTCTTAAATATCTACTAGAGACAAGATTTGCAGCACTCGAGTCCGAAGGGCATCATCAGCAACCCATAAAGCCCGTTTAGCACTATAAAAGACGTCTTATCTCTGCCTGTTTCCGCCACTTCCACTTGCCAGCATCCGGACTTTAGGTCCGGCGTGAAGGAACACTTTGATCCATGCAGGGAGTCCAGCGAATGGCTTATGTGGGGTAACGGGAGCGCGTCCTTCTTGGTTACAGCGTTCAACTTCCTACAATCGATGCACAATTGTAGACTACCATCGCTTTTCTTTACCAGTGCTATCAGAGAGGCCCATGACAGTTTTATAACCTCAACTCAAATCATCTCTTCAACTAGGCGATTTACTTCTTCCAGGAGAGGCGGTACGCGTCTGGGTGGTTACCAAATGGGTCTGGCTTCGCCGGTGTCTATCGTATGCTTGACATTGTCCGATCTAGTTTCGCGCCTTGCCATGAGAACATATTGGCGCACTCACTCAGTAATGCACGATAGGCGCTAACTGTGAGCAAAGACAATCCAATTTGTTCATTAGGATAGCTGCGGTCCCGAAAATGGCGCCAGAGATGTCGTCCGCGCCTTTTCAGTCTCAAAACAATCGCATTTGTTCCATTGCATTGGTGAGTAAAGGTACCTCCAACAAAATCCAGAACTTCTTTGACGTTACGACGGAAAACAACACCAAATATTACGTCCCAAGATAGTTCTCTGGATATAATAAAGCCTACTGCCCAGGTTTATTTCCCAATGCAGGCGTTTAATAACGTCTCCTTCCATCATCTCCCTTCTACTGAGCGCAACCTCGTAAAAGAAACAATCCAAATCTTAGTGTGAAGGATCCGGAAGGCTTACAGGTTTACTATTGACCTAGTCAAGAAGAAAGTTGCATTAACGTCCTCCTAGTTTACCTGGGACTCGAATAAATGAATGAAAGCCATTTTGGCGTATACTGGATAAGAAAAAGGACAACTCACCTGACCTTGGAACGTGGCGTGGAGGGGCCTACCGTGGTGTAGAGTTTGGCCATATGCTGGACGTCTGGGACAGCGATGTTACGCGGAATTCCTGACGCTTTCGAGATGCGAACACGACTAGCTGGCTGAGCCTATTGATCTTTATGGTGTGGAGTTTCCCAACCATGATGGGCGGTGAGCCTTAGAAGGCACGCTCTGTTAGGTATTGAAGGTTCCTATCATATTCCTAATCATCCTCTTAAGATTTTCGGAGGCGATGGAAAAAACTCTTGACAAGAATCTGCTTCCGCTGGTCGCTGACAGGCTGAGCTAATGTCTCGCAGGATTGGCCAATATTGAAGTCGTGGGAGACCCCGACGTCTGCTGCCGCCGAGAACAAATCTCACGGGGGGCAAGAAAGATAAGCGAAGTTCTTTGCCACTGAGAGTACAGATGGAGGTTGAATCCAGCGGTTTGGACCCATTCTTCAAAGTCCATACCGCATTTGAGGTAAGGAAGGTCTACATTAATCTCCTCTTCGCTGTAACTTCCCCTGGTACGAGAAGACTGACTGGGTTGCGGCATAGTTGTCGTCTCAAATGGAGTCAATGCAGTTCCAGAGGGGAGGAGCTGGAATTAACACCCTACCAAGCGCCGGGAAAACAGTCCCTCTCACCTAAATGGTTCGTTTAAAGAAGCATAAGCATTGCAGTACTGATTTGTTTTTTACCATTGCATTTTAATAGTGAAGTAAAGGCAGCATAAATTCATGTTATTTTTCGAAACAAAAGTAATGTGATCTCAGAGTAATAAATGATTTGATATGTGGGGCCAACACAAAACTCGGTTAAACATACACTTTTGACAAATTTTCGTGTTATTTTGAGAAGGATTTAATATTTATAAATAATGTTATGCGCATCAATTTATGAGTCGGCTTACATGGAATCTGGCGTGTTAGGTCTACTTATAGCGAGGCGCGCGTCTGCCTGTTCGGAAATCATGTAGATGTCTTCAATTAAGTTTTTGCTTAGTACATTGTTTAACGCTAGATTTTCTGCTCGTCGCAAAATGACTCGTTCACCCTAATTTAAGGATTGATCGTACGGTCTGCATCAAGTGTAAAGGTGGATTTGGGCCTCCTGCACTCTTTGTTCGTAAGGACGATCCGCCTCTATGCAAGTCAGTTATACTGTAGAAGCCCTACTGTCATGCCCTTGTTTTCAAGAACTGTGCCGTTCTAAATGGATTGTTACGCATTTCAGAACCTGCTTTCAGGCTGGATGCATGCACAAGTTTCGGTCATCTTTTGGGAAGGCAAACATCATTAGGAACCGGGAGGCGGTTGCGTTGGCCTTTTCAGGTGGCTCTTCGTCATTAGCAATGCTTAATTTGGCGAAAATGGTGAGTTGACGTGTTCTGAGTCGCAGTTATCTTTTATCGTCTGCTTTTTTGGCCTTCCGCATTACCATTTTCTTGCTATGTGTTCATTTTTTAATGCCTCGTTTGCTGTGATGCTCTCAGTTTACCATTGTGTCCATGCCTGCTTCTGATGCGACACCACCTTTCACTGCTTAGTGCCAAGCTGAGACAGAAACTCGGAAACTACGCTTTGATCCAACGGTTGTCTGTTTATACGGTAAGTTGCCAATTTTGTTTGTAATTGGACAAGTAGAAGTACCTTCTTATTGAATAATACAATTTTAGATGCTGGACAACCATACCCCGAAAAGCAGGAGGAAGCCATGAAAGATGCAGGCTTTGAGTACCGGATTGTGAGAACAGATGAGGTTTGATGAGATTTATGTCTTTTCTTTGCTCATAATGCTTGTAAACGGATTGACGGATAGTGCTTTTGCACCTCTTAGATCCCCTTCACTAAGAAAAACTGTAATTTCGACGGTTCGACTCGCATTACGAATTCTACTCTCACAGCAGCCGAAGAGACGTCGCGGTGGCAGCGTTTACAGCAGTTAATGACCTACACATCTCGTGTTCTGGGTTACAAATACCTTCTGGTGGGTGATAATGCCAGCCAGTTGGCTGTTCATTGTCTTGCCGGCATTGCCCAAGGTCGTGGTGGAACTGTTGCGACCGAATTGGTAAGCTTCGATTTTCATTACCTATCCCACTGTTATCGTGTTGGTAATCTTTCTGATAAGGCATTTGTGATGGCGGTCTATGTTTAGCTTCCTTGGCAGTAAAGATGGCTAAAATTTCTAGCATACCTGCAGTAGCATGCGTCCCTTGTGGGTTGAATTCATTGCTCAGCAAAATGTGCAAGTAAAATAGCAACCAACTTGTACTGGTCTTTATAGCATTTTTGCGCATTCTGGGTCGTTTTGCGAATCTCCCCAAAATGCTAACCAGCTTGTCATGATATGTTCATATATTGTTGATTTTATCAAGGTTATCATTTTTAGAACTTCTTCGCGCTATATGATTGGCGCGTTTCGGAACCCTTTTTTTCTTGAGAATGCTCACCTGTATGCAAAATTTCATTTTTAGACAAGGAATTTTGTGTTGGTACCTGTTTTGTTCCGTTTGCAAGATGTCCAACCCTTTGCCATCCTTGTTCGATAGAAATCGTGACAAAACTATTTTGACCCATTGGTCGAAGTTCTAGACGCTGTGTTCCTTTTGTTTGCTTCTCCCTTGCATTTTTGGTCTGCTCTAGTAAGTTATCAAGACTTGATTATGGGTAATCGCTATGGCTTTACCAAAAATATTGGGAGCGTAAGGACTTCGAGCATCGATTTGAGCATCTTATCGGAATGGGCTGGTCGCCATGGTTACTGTGGATTATCGTACCATAAAACCTTGATTACAGGGCTTCGCCGACACACGTTACAATGAGGTGACTGTTCTGCGTCCGATGTACAACTTTCTGGTCAAGGAGGTGGCGCTGTTTCTCCACTTTGCTGGCCTTGACGCGGTAGTAGAGACGAGCCTAAGTGCACAGCAGAACCTTGTGTACGGTCCAGGCGTCAACTCAATTCAGCGTCTCACACAGGACTTTATCGACTCCCTCCAATTTGCTGGGTACCCCTCAACCACCATGGCTATTCTCAAGTAATTTTCTATCCTCTCCAGTACGAATGGTATTTCCTTCATGGGTATCAAATTAAGGTCAATTGGAGTCTTTTACTACTTTATACTTCATACTTAGGGGTCTGAATTTGTAACTTCACAGTTTATTTCCGAGCTCTGGATCAGATTATCCATGTTGTCTCACGGTCTCTGTTTCAATATGCATGGTGTGTCAATCTCCTGCACACCTAATTGGGTTGATTTGTCTTGTCCTTAGCATTCTCATGATACAAGAAGTGTGAATCTTCTACTTGTAATTTAAGTTTTTAGCTTTGGCAGGATTATGATTAGCTTCCGTTTCAATGTATTTGTTTTGCGTGCGAGATTTTGCGCGTGTGGAAACAGAATACGGAGTGAAAAATGAATGAAATCTGTTCAGGCCTTTTTGCTGTCGCACCAATTTGGTGTTGCCGTCAACGTCATTCTAACCTGTTTAATAGCTACTTCCTCTTTCATTTTCTAATGACGGTCTTTTAATTGTCTTAGTGCTGTCTCGAGGACACTCTCATCTGACAACACGTCTGATCAATGCTGCACTGTTTGCTATGTAAGTGAAATCACGATTTTCCCGATATTCGATGGACAGGAAACCTTCTATCACGATATGATAGTATTCGCGTATTTTACTTAACTAAGTGACCGATTTACGGGATTGTCAAATGTGTATTTGACCATACTGACCAATCCAAAATGTTTTCCTTTGACGCAATTTTATTCATTTTGCAAAATCCCCCAGTGATTCAGTAACAACTTTTTCGCCTCCCATAGCAATGAGATGTGCCATTTCAATTTACCAAACGAATGGTTCATGTAGGCAATTTTTTCAGGGTAACCCAAAAATCCTCTTCGCATTTGGCCTGTTTGCTAATCTGAACAGCTTTGCGTGATCGTTCCGAGACCTGCTGAAGACTTTTTTGTAATTCGATTGTGGGCGAAGGGTGATTAAGTTTTTTTTGTTTCTTCTGATTCGTACTTGTTTATTTGGACTATAGACTAGCTACGAAAAAATCCAAATGCTCTGATTGGTATCATGGTCACACTGCGTTCTTTGCGACTCCTCAGTGGGGAAGTATTGGCACAGGGAGTTCTTTTCTAGGTTGCACACCTATCAAAAAGCCGCGAGCCCTACATTTGAAGGTACCTCTGATGAAAGATGCCAATCGCTATCCGACACTTTAAAACGGTGAATGAGCTTGCATTGTTGCTATGATATGCCTTCGAAAGCACTTCATGTGAAAAATGCTAAGTGAGGATTAATCTTCCATTTTTCATACAAGTTTCTAGACTTTGAGCTGTCGTTTCTGGTTTTTATTTGGATCCTTATTCCCCTTTACCATTATTGACAGATTACACCCTTTGGTTTTGCATTTCAATTTGTTGCCATCAAATTAACGCCTGAAGTGCATCCAACATCTGCATGCCATCTTTACTGCCACTTGCCCATGTCTCTATCTCATTCGAATAAACGAGCCGCGTTTAAAAAATGCTTTAGAATGATAATTTTGGAAAAAAAGTATTTCTAGCGCTAGGTGTGGTCTTTTCATTCGTCCAGTCTTGGTCTCAACAGCATGTGAGGTCGTCGTTTCTTCCCCGCTATCACGTTCATTTGGCCCATTGACAGGTGTGGAATTTGAAGTTGTCGTGGAAATCGTAAACATTGTCGTACCTTGGATGTTTGTATTTTTGTCCTTTGTTGGTATACGAAAAGGCTTATCGCTCCGATGTACTAAACCTAGCTTCTTCAAAGACCATTAGGCTATCCTAAGAAGCCTATATCTTGCGACTTTTCACATAATCTGAATGAGGAATGGACTTTAAAGCATCATATGTACTTTGAATAACCTAAGCTCGATTTACGCTAATAGTTTGGATCCCCCCATTTCTTTTGCCAACAGGCTCCACTACCGTGTCCTGATCGGGAAAACGACTCGGAAGAAACAGTTACAGCGCTATCAGCGTATGAATTCTCTGCACGGATATCAAGGAATTCACAAACTGACTGCAGTTCTGCCTCACCATTATCCTTTTCTCCACCTACTTCCCCCACCTTATGTTCTTGCTGCTTGTCTAATCGAACCGAGCTGCAAAGGGCTGGTTTGTGGGATTAATTTTCATCAAATAAATTCTTTCACTCAAATTTTTTCTTGATCTATTTCTGAATAAGTGTTTTTACAACAAAAATGTTTTTCTCCATGCACCTACTCCCTATTTTTTCCGGTCGAGAAGCCATAAATTATTTTTGAAAGGTCACCGCATTTTGAAGTACCTAGTCCTTCAGTGCGGTGATGGTCGTGTATAGTTACAGGTTTGCTTCCTTGTTGGTTACTAGTTGAAACGTAAAAGAAAGTCGCCAAATTTCGGACCTAATCAATCTGTTCCTTCGCCTTGGTTATTCCTATCGAGTGCAATATTTTCCATCTACCTGCATATTCAAACTCTACATTGCTTCATTTGTTCACATAGAATCGGGTGTTTTTGCCGTCACACCATGTTTTTCGGATTAAACCCTATTTTTTTAGCAAAGTATGACCACTTTCTTTTGTTTTCGTTCCTCCAAATTAGTTCTTGACTTGCGTTATTTTGTGCCTGTGAAACGCCCATCTCATAGTCTTCACTACTCAATGAAGCCTTCATTCACCACTTTCTGCTGCCAATACTTCGTCCTTTTCTTTGGCTTCTAAATATTGTTCACTAAGAGCGATGCAGCTGGGTATGTTGTCCTTTATAGCCGCATCCTATTTAGATACCATCTAACAACGCCGCTTCTACTTTGATGTTGAGTTGCTGCAGTGGAGCTGATTTGCCAAACAAAACTAGCATTCGCGTGGGGCAAGTAAACATCCACCAAATATTGTTGCCCAGTGCGAACTAGCCCGCAAAAGCCTGCACTTACCGTTGATTCTTGGCAGAATATTGCGAGTTAATGGGACAGTAGTTGCCATTTGTGTGTATGTCATTGCTTTTAACGGGTAGTTGTGTGGAGCTCGTAACTCTGATGCCACTTTAAACTGATTTTGTAGCCTCAATGATATTTTCCTTCGCTCAGCGGAGGCAGGTGTTGATGTTTTGGTTCCCTCTAAGGAGAGGTGGGTTCGTTGTCTCAAAAGCGAAGCATTGAGCAATTTCTGAGGAATTCATGCACTGCGATTGATGGACGAATCACTCATATGCTTCTGGACTCAAGGTGAGTAGTCTTTCGTCATGAAGTGCACCTTCGTCCAACCTTTTATTTGCAATGTTTGTGCTCGTAACAAATGAAAATTGTAGTTTAAATGCTTTAACTGTGAATTTGTCACTATTTTTCGGGCTTTTTAAATGTTTATTGCAAAAAGCATGGTAATTATTACGAGCCTTTCGCAGGAGAATGGCAATTGCATGTGTTAATGGAAGCAATTGTGCCACTTTAATGCTGCCTCACAAAACAATTATTCGTATACTTGAAACTTCTATGCTCAAATTAACTGATACAAAGGCCAACGATATGCACAATGCATTGAGCCGGGCAACTGGATTTACAGTCGTCCACTAATAATGCCTCATTATTTTTTTCCTAATAATTCTCACCGGTCATCTTTTAGTCCGTGCTTTTGGCTTTCGTGCTTTTTGTTCATTTAATTTAAAGGCAGAAGCAATATTCAGTCCAGTCGTGTAGATTAAAGCTTAAGTCTTTTAAAATTGGCACTTCATTTGATTTACAAAGCCATAACTGGGCATATCCTTTACGTGCAACATATGTTCGGAAGCTTTTAACTCTCTAGTGGTACTCTATTGATGTGGCTAATTTTTTATTCATATGCGATTTTAATAAAAAATTTTGGATTAAAATCCTTTTTATGCTCTTTTTACACGCGACATTTGCAGAGTTAGTGGCATCGGCCCACCCTGAACGTGACTGGCGACCGAGGCTATCTCGCACCTCATTTAGACTTGTTTTATTCGGGGGGAGTCGGTGATCGCGAAAACGAGTAAACTATGAAATGTGAATGCGTTCGGCATAAATTAGAATGAACATCGTTGCCCAGGTTGAGATTATGTCGACATTTGAGTCGGACGATTTTTTTTCTGTACAAATAAGTTATTTCGACGTCTTCGCATCATCATTCGTTGCATTTATACTTCCATAATCTAGACCTGGATCAAATCGAGGTCTTACCGTAGAATATTTTTATCTATTAATTGCACCGGATGTTTTTTGTCTCCGACTTTTATCCCCATTGCTAAGCAAAAACACATTAAACAACCTCCATTACTTCGCAGAAAAGCTGTTCTCTAAGTTTTTACTAGCTCTAGAATCAGCATAATTTTCACTTGTACGATTTCGTGCCTCGGGCATTGGCCGAAATCAAAGGTGCCACCTGATTGGTTGGTCGCTGATCAAATGATTCGCGATCCCGACAAAATCTATTGGACGTGCGAAGAAGAAGTCTTAGGGACAACAAGAGTAGTCACTCAGCTAGTCAGTTTTTTTCTTCGATGCCATTAACAAGGCTTTTCATAATCGACGTGACAATACTCACCTTCGCCGGTCTTTCGGGCCTGCTTTCGCTGATCTGTTTCAGTGCGACCATCCACTGGGCTATCAATACGAAACCGGAATGCGAAGGGTGTATAGCCGAAACAGAGAGCCGCTGCTTATCAAGTACGTCTCAGTCACTGTAACCCCTTACTTTACTAACTTTCCTTCGAGGACCCAATTGTTTAGCCCACGTGACGTTTTTTTACGAAGCAGTAATCGCAATTCTTTACAGTCTTAAATAGTAAAGTTCAGTGAATTTCAGAATGATTTTACTGTCTCTCACGTAGGTGATGGTTACTACCGGATGATGATTGAACCTTTTTACTGGGGAGAAAAAAGACTCGATAACGGTAGAAAGATGTGAATTAAGGAATTAAACTTCCATTCGTATGAGGGCTGTTATTTCTTCCTTCACATTTCCCCCTTCACATCTGGTCAGACTTGGTACGCCACGATACGAAATGTTGTCGTATTTTTAACAAAGGGAAATGGAATTTTTTTGTGTTTATGGGAATTATGCAGGCTAGCTGGCAAAATATTGAGAGTCTGAAGTTAAGCATTTATTAATAATGACGTGAACTATTGTCCGGACGTATGCTGAATTCGATATCATCGAAATTATTTAGTCGAAAATACCCGTCTGGTATTTTGGGATTGTTAGTGTCGTGTCTTTTCGTCGACGCAGTGACCATGTATTGACTGCTAGATAGTCATTCTTATGATGATTCCGGATTACTGTGACAAAATTGATAGCCACAACCCAAACATGAAGTCCTTAAATATCGGGTGGGCGACAATAAAGTGCTGTAAGAACCTTAACCTTAAATGTGTTGATTTCCCTAGACGGCGTACTTTAGCGATGTTAACTGATCCCTATTTCTGTTTAAAAGTTTACCCTCTTCTTACTGTAGGTCAATTACATTTTCGGCATTTCAATCTACTAACCACAGTTAGCTAAATGTTTTATCACACTGCTTAAAAAGGACTCTTGATTTCCTCCCTTTAAATTGCTTTTAAATTAGGTGGATTATTTTGTTTCCACGCATCTGGTAGTGGCAAACTAAAGTTGCTCTTGTGCGAGTACACTTTTGCCTCATCGCTGCTTACCACCAGGTTAGGTTACAAAAAACTACTAGTTGGTGAAACATCCACCAGTTCGCAGGATTCTTGCCTATCATTGATGCTTTGAATGATGCATGTAGTCTAGAACACGATCACAACAAACGTCTTTTTTCTGAAGACCCTTTTGACAGGAAAATGAAGCACACACCTAGCTTATGACACTTAGCATTTGGGGCATTTCAACTGTGTTCTACTACACTCTTACTCGTTTGGTCTCTGCTTTACAGGAGACGTTTTGATCTGCAGTTTTTAAACTCGCGATGTAGTTTTTCAATTATCTCAACTCATCATGCCGAAGCCTTCTAGCCAAGTGCATTTTGTTTATAAAAAAGGTGGGGCACTTTTTTGCATTTGCCATGATTTGTTACTGTCTCTCAGTATGCGTCTTCTCCCGATCATGCAAAATGAGTGGTTGAGGAAAATTTGTGTCCCGCCCTAATTGTAATAAAAACTGTTATTGAAAGCGGCTTCTCTTGTGTTCTGAACTAGTGATCTGTACCTTTAAATACAAAATTAACACTAACTTTCCTGACATATCTCCGATTGAAGAAAGCGTTCCCTTTGCCAGCTCTGGAATCAGAATTTTTACTTTCTTTGATGTTAAAAGCAGGTTTAATTAACAATATTTATTGAAACTAACTAGTATCCAAAACTGTGGAACCATCAATGTTTATTGATGGTTTGGTCTTGTTGCAATACTATAGATTAGAAGGTACCCAACGATTTTGGCCAAATGCCTTGCATATGAGCGTGAACGGAACTATCTCAACTAAAGTATTCTTCTCCCTGGATTAATTGTCACTAGGTCACCAAGTTAAAATTGGATTTGCTTAGTGCTTTGCGCTTGGAGGTTATAGGTGACCTCGACTGTAAAAGCGTGTAAATGTTTTCGTGTCCAGAGTAAATTATTTTTCCACTGCATGGCTGGCCATTTTATCACTTACTGCAATAGACTTTTTTTCGCGCAAAAACACAAATTAATAAAGAGGATGGAGTGAGCTTTTTACCGACAACTATTCCCCTTACCTAAGTTGAAAGCCTTGAACACGTCAAGGGTGGATGCAATTTGATTAAAATTCATTCTCCTTTTTATTATGGTGAGGGCGAAAGAAATTTTAAGGTTCAGTAGCCTTAACTCTAGTATTTTAACCTCTGGAATACCACTTTAATTTTACAACACATCCGTGTGCATCAGCAATTCACAAAGTTTTGGAAGAAACTTTTTCGATATTTTAAGGAGGATTCCCAGGCCAGTACCATTAAATGTTTCATATCTCAACGGAGAAAAATAGGAGGAAAATTCCTTTTCACTATGTTTAGCTAGATTTTAATAAGATTCCCTTGAAACATACAAATTGATCGAATAATAGTGCGTATATAGCGCCTCGGAGACTTCCCTGAAGACGAAAGAGGGCACAATACTCGGGCAAAATGTGTTTTCGGCTACTAGCACGGCCTGGACCCTATACAGCCTGTCGGAGGAACAGTGGCGGACCCCCTAAGTGAACTTTTACCGAAATCAGGTCAATAACTCTTTAAAGTGTTACGTAATCTCTCTTTGAAGTTTCGCCCCAACGCTCCTCCTGGTCAACCATTGTAACGTAGTCAGCACTGTAAGAAAATCACCACCGGTCAACGGCATCACTCATTAAATTTCCGTGCAGCTGAGAAGTTACTTGACCCCAGCGTCACTGATCCCTCTTGACGAGTCTACTAGATCTAGAATTTTGTCCTGTTTGGGAATGTGTTGAAAGAAACTGGCGTATGCAGGTCACCATGCTTATCCTAGGTAAACTTATCCAAAAGCAGGGTCACATGAAAAAGAACGAGGTTTAAAATAGTTTTTTTTTTTTTTTTGAGATAATGTTTCGCGTTTATTTCTCACTACCACGTTGTTCTTACTTCGGAGCTGCTCAACCATATCTATCTGAGTTATATTTAGCTAGCAGAAAGGCGAAAGAGGTTTCGCGTGCTCACATACTTGATCTCCATACAGTAATGGCAGACATTTTCGTAACTTTTTTTACATGGTTCAGTTTATAATAGCCTTCCTGGGGATCATGGGACCGGGGTGATTGCCAGAGGTACGCGGCACTTTCACAGATACTTCTTCCGCCCTGCTACGGTCCGTCACCCCGAAGTATAACTCAGAAGATTTGTCCCTTAAGAACGGGTTCACTTTCTGCTGCCACCGTTGTAGGGCTCAGAGACTTCCTTGAAGGCGAAAGAAGTAATTACACTCGGGAATAGTGTATATTGTCGGCGTAGAGAGGAGATTAGGGCTAACGGCCTGGCCCAGAGGCTAGGTCGCCCGTTGGAAATACAATGGTGGAGACCGCTAAGTGACTCCGTCACCATAACCTAATGTTAAACAAACAGCTAAAGTCTCGCACACATGTAGTTTGAGTCACATGTGGAACGCGTTTTTGAGAGTTGCATTCTCGAAGCTATTTCTGCTTCTTCGATGACCCTTGTTGTTAAACGAAACTTAATTGTTCCTCTTAAGTTTACGGGTCAGATGTTTATGTTAGTTAAGAAAATACACCTTAAATATCTTAGTCTTATTTTTATTCGGGTTTTGGGTGACAAATTTTGCCCTAGACGATAAATGGACTTCCGGAAGGAGTTACATGGCCACACTTTAAATCGCAGTGCGGGGAATCGTTGTGAGCTCTTCATAAGGCAAATATGGCGACCTTAGGACCTCAAAAACTCCTCTTTAAAATGCAAACAGCCTGGTTACGATGCATGAGTTTAAGATTGGAAAATGCTGATATATTTTTCCAAGTGCGTTTCTAGTAACTTTTGGGTACCTGGGTCTATCAGTGATGCAAAGATATCCATGACTTGATGCTAAGTATCGATTATTCGTTTCTGCTACATGCTGATGAAAGCTATACCGCGCAAAGGATATAGCGGTCCATGGGTTTAAAAGTTTGTCTCTTGCACAACCTTCCATAGATGAAAGACAAGTGAAAAGTGGAACGTGTCAACAGATGTGGATCTTGGCTTATTTTTGACCGGAGGAAATTGACTTCCTTATGCACAGATTAACAATCCTGCCTCAGCTAATATTCGATCTCATTAGCATAATTGCTATGAGTTCGGGATACCACCTTTTAGCCGGGGCCTCGGTTGTGCCAAAATTCATCGCCCTCGGTTGTGGCTGCAGTCTGGCAGCCTTTGTCATTGGAGTTCTGCGATTGCACTTGGAGAAGATCGGCCGGCACAAACACTCTAGAATTGCCTACATCGCCCTCCTTAGTTCAGGATGTAAGTTATTTTTTGTTACTTCTAGTCAGATACAACTTATTGACTAGTGTGCCATGCTGCTTTGGACTCCCGTACCTACTTTGGTTTTTTTATCAATAGCATGATTCAGGCGTTTTGTTTTATTACTTCCCCAGTTCCTTTTGAATTTATTTCGCTTGATTCCTTCTAGTTCATAAAACAAAAGTTTGTAAATGGAGGACAAGAAAAGGGAACCAACAGCATTGATATTTTGTCATGAAATATGTACCGCATTTAGTCGACTATGCCCTTATACATTCGATTTTATCACTTGAATCATCACAGGAAGTGTGCAAAAGCCAAATAATGAAACAATTTTGGCATGGCAGAAACCATACTGATATCCGTGTCCGCTGAGCACTGCATCATTGCTCGCCGAAAAGAAAGCATTTTGCGTTTTTATGCCATGTGACAAAAGGCACAAATGGTCATCAAGTGGATTTCGATTAGAGGCCTAGATGCTATTTTATGGAGCAACGTGAAATTTGTTGAATCATAAAATAAGGCTTAAACAAACATGGGAACATATGTCGCTTTGGCTATGCTACTCGGTGTCCAAGTCTTGCATGCATTAAGGGAGTTGGACAGAATGAATTTTGGACTGTGCATAATCCTTCACAATGTGATTGAGGTGTTATATCTGCCTTTCTAGGGAATGCTTAAGGTTTTCCGCTTTAATTTAACTCTCGCTTACTTATTAGCTGTCACAAAGTTATATCATATTCAAATTTCGAGGTCGAATAGGTTTTCATTCAACGCCTCCTACCTTGACCATTCATGACAGTCCGCACTCGTCGAGATCAAATGCTGACCGAATGCAATCATGACCTCTACCATAAACTGCACCTTTCTCCCCAAATTGAAATGTCTGATTGGCTGACGCGAATCGAAAGTTCGTTTGGTTATGCGACCAATGTGCTATTATACTTTCCTAATTTATGGAGCGTACTTTGAATCAAGCGCGAATATTGGCAATAAAATTATCTGTGGAAAACTCAGGCACCAAATGAAGTTTTACATTGCGCACGCATAACAGTCTTTAAGGTATGCTTTGAATAGTAGAATCCTTTGTTGGGATTTCAGCACTTGATTTAGTTTTCAACAACTTATGTAAGGCATTTTGGTATTGTTTTAACGAAGGGTGCACGGGTCAAATCGGGGTTCCCGTGTTTCTGCGAAACAGAAAAGGATGGAATTTATTTACTCCCCGGTAATGTGTATTTCAATTCTTAACTAACACCTGGCAGGTTTTGCCCCGAAAAGATTTGTTAGTATGGCCTGTCTGACTGTCTGAGCTTTATAAAAGACGTTTAATTATTGGCTTTGCAAAATTATTCCTCTCTCACACGAGCGTTTCACGCACTGAACTGATTGTTAAGGGAAATACCTGCTCTGCTTTTGGGCAGGAACGGGACCGCCAAAGCTGAGAACGTTAAAAAAGTACAGCCATACGACATTCGAATACTTAACTGCGGCTAGGCATCCCAATACCGCATTGTGCTTGAAATTTCCTTTACGAGCGGCCAATATAAGGTTTCTAATTTTATGCTTCTGTTCCCAAGAAACTTTATACCTTACCACTCGCTATTGCATGAACACATCATCACTACTGCTTGTCATCATGATTAATTGTGTCTGGACTGGCCGAAGCGGAACGAAAAATTCTAGTTAAATAAGTAAGAGGATATACTTTCTGCGGTGGGATCTCTTTATGTGGCTACTTAACCACGAATCTTGGTTTGTCTTGAATGCGCTCAGGTTTATCACCTAACACGTATTTACTGGTTATTTCCGCTTGTTCAAAGCTATGTCAATGCTAATAGCCTTGGTGATATGGGGTGACACGGCAGCACACATGTCTACCGAGGTAATCGAGCAACGACGGATGGGCTTGCTGCGGAACTACTTCCGTCTACTGAACGCTAATATCTACGAGAACCGCACCGCCTTGGTGCATGTGGTGACAGAGCACATCGCGGCAGCTCGGAACCACCTCACCGATGCCTTCCTCATGGGGGCCTTCCAGAGCCTTTACCTTTCATGGCCTTTTGGGGTAGCCGTGACCTCGGAGATCTTCCTCTTCATGGCCACAGTGCTCTACCTTACTCGAAAAGACTTTAAGGCGGCGCCTCAACAATTTCCCGTTTAAAACCTCTCCTTCTTATTATTGTGCCTTCATCTACACTTCCATCTGCTTTTTTGGTCTGTAGATTCAGAATTTGCAATGTCATTACTTTTTATATCCGCTACCTTTGTGATTTCTCTTCATTATTGTTACTTTTGTTTCTTATTGCCATCCGTGCTCTTTCATTGGTACAAAAGGGTTTCATTTATTGGAAACTTTTTAAGGACACGTTGTGCAGACCACTTTTTCCCGTCTACCATTTTATTACCTACCATAGTTTTTTATTGACTCGATTGGATCGTATCAAGCAGGAGTTAACTTATTGCACTCATGAAAAAAACCGCTTTGTAGTCGAAGCACGGTGTTACTTTATGGCCCCGAGACTTCCATGAAGGCAAAAAAGTCATAATGCTCAGGTGGAACATTGCCGGATGCCGGTCGTCCGGCGAAGGTGCAACAGCGTCAGTCCCATTATTGAAATTGGGAGCTAAGCAAACAAATTCAATATTACAATATTGTCGCCATGACAACCCGCCGATAACTATATGTGCCTAAACTCTCTCCAAGTTTGCGTTGCTTTAGAAATGTTTGATTCGCATGCTTCTCAAATATCCTTTCTTTTGCCTAACCTGACTGCGAATTCTGTCTTTTTAATTCCGCTATATGTAATATTGTCATCATTTTGTATGCTTTCTGATTGTGGTAGTTTTTAGCCTTTTACTTATCATTATGATAGTGGGTTTCTGTTGCAAAGGAACAGGTGAGTGATATGAGCGTGTTCATTGCTTCCATATTGTTGAAAGTGAATTTAAGGGATTTAATTTTACTTGTAAGCTAAGTAACCATCACCAAGTGTTGATATTTAAAATGGGCTGACTCGGCTAAAATGTTTCGCATGTCCGTAAGACGTTACTTGTTTGTTTAACTTTCGGTTTTGGTAACAGGCCACTTCAGGACTTCGCTATTGTACTCCCGCTGCGCGGCCTGGGCTTTGAGCCGTGCCAGTAGTCCTCAGGCCTTTCTGTAGGTAGACAATGCATGTTCTCTCATCTTTAGCGGGTCCCGAGGCTCGGGATTGTTGGCAGCGGCAAGCGATGGGTGACAAACTGTAGTGGGACTGAAGTGCGGCATATGCCGCGGACAGGAGAATCTGTGACGATCCTCAAAAGGGGGTCTGAAAATGACGTCTGCCTTCGCCAGCTACCCCAGTCCCGTGGTCTGCAGGCAGGCCATTTACAGCAAAAGTGACACCAGACCTGAACTATCTGGAGCTGTCTACAATACCCATATGAAGATGTCAATTGGGTGAACACGCGAGACCCCCTCCACTCTTCCACCTGGCTAGAACTCAGACACATGCGAATGGGCAGCACTGAAGTGAAAACAAAGTGGCAGTTATTGTTACTTAGGTTATTGAAATGAGAGCTCTCATAGTTTTTTGAATGGTGCATTGTAACAGTAATTCTACTAACAATTTAGTTGGCGAGGATGTAACGTGGTAGCCAACAAAACTGAGAGTTAGGTTGTTCATAAAGCTAAAAAAACATCCGAGTAGTCAATTTATCCGTCATTAAAACTGCGTTTTTCAGTTCCCTTCTTGTGGGCTGGGAAAATAATTTTGGTTGATAGATGAATACATCAAGGCAGGGGAGGTGCTGAGGTGTTGACCTTCATTCAGTGCATACCAAGCGATTAGGTAGCATATCATTACCAGTCGTTGGAGCATTCACTCAATGGCGGTGAAATCCATAGCATACGGATGATCTTGACTGGCTTTGGTGCATTAAAAAAGATTTCCTTGGGTAGTGGGTTCGTAAAAGGCAGAGTAACGAAGTAGGTGATGCTTAACTGAATTTCTGGATTTTCAGTATCCATGTATGTTAGTGGGCTCCCTCCACAAATCGGGTTACAAGTAAGGCGGCCCTGTCCTTTATAATTACTTAAGTAAGTTCAGTAATAGAACTGCAAAGTAATGCGCAAATAACAATGTAGTGGACTGCAGGATCACCCCTTGTTGATATCAATGCTCAGTGAAATTCCAAGCCACTGGTTCTTGACATTTGCTTATCAATCGCGAGAAAGGCGTTTAAATGACGTTTTCATCGTTTCTATCCAACCTGTACAGTTATTTTTATTATCATCATTATTACTACCATTATTCTTATTAACTGATTCATTAAATCTATCGCATGTATTCGTAGCTTGCCCCATTCGACCTTTAAGTGTGACTTTCAATAGAAACCTAAATAGCGATCGCATTCTCGCATTTGTCCGCTTCTACCTTCTGTTTCACGCCTTCAGGTCCCGAATACTGGACCCTGGGAACCGGGTATGCGTTCTAGGTCACAGGGTTGGTCCACTACGCCCAGTTGCCACCCCAAAACTGTCGTCAAACAGGCACATTGAATAGCATTTCCCAAGGCTAGATCACATTCATTGAGTCTGCTTCATGTCATTAAATGTGATTTTATGTTTAGGATCCTATTTAGTATTCTTTTGCAATGGCTCAGAATGTATTATCGTAACCATTTTCACTTTACTCGTTTATGTATTTTGCTCTATTTTTGTAATACAAACAGCTTTTTAGCATTTTAAGACACCCCTGAGGACGAAAAAAGACGTAATACTCGGGCAGGATGTGTACTGCTGACATACAGAATGGTTTCAGTCTACCGGCAAGGCTATGGTACAATGGTGGGGCCCTTAAAGTGGCCCGTCACCGAAATCGAGAGTTAGACAAACAATCGACCCATTATACTTTTAAGTTATCCTCAGATATAGTTCAACAATTATTCCTTAAAATCTCACTAAGTCACAAGCACACGAAACGGTGTCCGTCGACGTACTTCGAACGAATTTATCAGGTGCGAAAGAAGGTCCTTTATGAAAAAGTATTTGATCTCACGGCGTTACCCTTATCGTCATGTTATGCTTGTGTTTACTGCGTTTAGACTAAATTTAAAACATTGATACACTTTTATGAAAATAAACGTCCTAACTGTGAAATAATGTGTTTTCAGATGATTTACCTCTCCACTCCTCTCACGATCGAAACAACTACTCCACCCCCTAAACGTCCTCATGGACTAAGTAGCTTCCTCATAAGCGGAGACGGCCAACGAATTATCAGTCAAGGTTGCTTAAATTGAACTCCATGGTCTCTGGACCATATCAATTGCCTCCAAGTCCTTCTACGTGTTGACAGGACATTCTGCCCAAGTACTATGATCTCCTTCGTCTTCAGACACTACAGTAAATTCCATCTATGAACTTGAAATGGCTTTCTGATAAAGTGAAGAGGGGAAAGCAGTCTGGTAACGTTAATGTTTCCGTATTTTATGCGTACAGGAATGTACAGCACAGTGAATTTCAGTCCGTTGCCTATCTCGAGTCCTATTGTAGTACATTACTATCATTAAACGCCATCCCAATGCTGCTTCAACATTGCACCTACGACAACAATTAACTATACTGCATCCAGTGGCCTCGGCAATGAGACTTAGTAAAGACAAAATTAAACCAGGAATGACCAACGTGAATTCTACGGGAAAATAGGATGCCTCTTTAAGGAGGGCTTTCAAAATAACGATTTCTGTTACTACCACTGTATTAATTGCTTCAAATGCCATGACACACTCATTTTGAGTTTGGTGAGCTTTACGGAGCATTCGAGTTTAAAATCGTGCGTCCTCTGTTGAGCAAATTCCTACCTCTATCTATCAACAATTTGCACTAACCAGTGAACTTGTACAATACCTCCAGACAACTTTGAAAACAGATGCAATGCAGGTCTTTCAAATCAAATAGTGGAATAATTATAGTAGTGAAGAAAGCCTGACTCCATCACTAGCTCCCGCCATAAAAACCCCCAAAATCCTGATGAACATTGCAACTAGACTACCAACGCTCTAATCATGCCATCAAAGATACATAAGACTAACCAATAAATTTTGGCCCATGGAATTTCAAAAAATACTTTTTTTCAAAAATTTGTCGTCACAATATAAAACTACTTTCGCTGAAAAAGTGTCTTTCAGAGGTGTTAGATCAGGTCTGCTGCCAATATTGGCATTAATAATTAACTCTGGAACAGTGAAATGAGAACAGGTGAGTAGATTACTACTTCTAGTCCTTCTTAACTATTTACTACTACGATTTGTGCTTTACCCGACTTCACGTTGAAGGCGTATTAATCTGAACCCAAAAACTCTAGAAGGGACGAATGGGAAAAAAACTGAAATGTGTGCGAAATGATGGCTACCAGTGCAGGAATGCGGAAAATAGGTTTACAAATAATTGCGCCATATTCATCTCAAAAGGGAGCGCTTCTGTAAAGAGACATCAGCCGCGACTTCGACGAAGATTATCCACCTCTCGTTGCCAGAAGCGATACAAATGCCAGTAGCGTTCACTATAGACGTTAAGTAAAAACACTAAACGTTATTGCGTATTTTCATCATTTATCGCATAATCTCCCAAAAAAACGTGTCTGTAGAGAGTTCATGCGGTACTTAGGCATTTCAACGGTGTTAAACTATACAAACACCTCACTCACGTAGGCTTACTCTTCCTCTCTGCAGCTCAGCCTTTGGGCCATGCTAATGGTACTAGCAATATAGTTCCTTTCATTTTATTTTGGCTTATTGCAACCCCAACGAGAACACATGTGCTACACTGTGAGTTCTAAACGCATACAGCATACGTTAGCCAGCATCGTTCAGATGTTTTGATACCTATTGTCCACCCACGAAAAATTAGCGCAAGGTGTGCAGAGCAGACCATTGGATTTTCAATTCAACTAGTTATGAAAATAAAAAAAAGGTAGTACACAGACAAACTTAATTGCCACCAGCAAACACATCCGGTTTGGATCAGATGGGTGCTTATGCTTTGAGGATATACTTGCGGTGGCTTATTTCAGATCTATAACAAATCCGTTGCCATGCAACGCTGGACAAAGGCCAACTTTGACTAGCAGAGGGCTCTAGCAACCAAGATGCTGTCACCCCTATACCAACTAGGGTGCATTTAGCATAACAAGCGCCCTGGTCGCCTCCCATAGTTACGGCCTTGATAACTAAAGGCGACAGAAGGTTCGAGCGAGGTTTTGGGGCTGCGTAGGCTCAATCACATTTTACATATAGGAAATAAAAGAGTGAGAAAATATGCCTCACCTTCTTTCTTGGGCAGCCTTCAGGTCAATATCATGAAGTGAAGAATAGGATTTTGCCCTTCGCATCTGCAATTGAAACCATGAGAAGCATTTTGGCACTTAAAACAACATCGACTAACCCCCCGTAAAGTTATTACAATGTCTAATTTGTGATTTTAATAGTCAAATACAGTGCAAAACACTGTCTCCCAGTTCAAAAGGTCCCACCACTTCGAACTGAAACAAGGAGTTTTAAGTACAAATGCTTTTACCCGCCCCATTTTCGAACAGTGACTACTTTGACGGGACGAGGATGAACCTTCGCATTTTGCATGATTGAAAGATAAGACTGACAGCTGGGGTTTAAAAATTCAATAGCACAATCTTACAGCGCACACACAGTTGCTTGAACATCGAGGACCTAAAAGATTAGAAGTTAACAATGCAGGGCTGATTGTGAGATTGATAGCAAGCTTGCAGGTACAGTCTACCATCGTCTATTGTATTTAATTCTCTCATAATGCAGGTGGATCGTATCCATTTATTTGTACATTTAATGGACTAGTCCACCCGAACTCATAGTGTAATCCGCAGATATAGCTAAGAAAATATTTAAAAAATAATTTTTGAAGATAAAGACTCAAAGGTAGTCAATGAACAACCTACATGGCAGTTGTTTTTCTTCTCGCGACAAGGGAAAATTGAGTGAATTTCTCAGTGGAGAATGTAAACGTTTCGGTGCATACTCCTTAAAACGAAAAGAGTGAGGTACCCAAAATCACTTACAGTAACGCGGGCACCAATTTCTCGCGACCAAAGATGCATAACTATGTCAAAATTATAACTGGATTTAAATGCAAATCCTAGTCCCCTTTGTACGGCGTACAAAGGGTGTCATAACATCTTAATGAACAAGGAGTGTTCTTCATTTAACTGCATTTTACATTTGACGAAAAGTGGGGAGCGACCGCTCAGTTCCTCTATAAGTCGAGCTGCGTAATTGCGGGTTTAACAAAAAGGTAAAGCTAGCTCAAATTTAAGTTCAAAAAATAAACCAATGCGTTGGAGATGATCTAAATGCTGGGCCTCCAGGATTTCAAGTACGTAATAACAAGGCGTTGCTTAAGGTACGACTAAAAAAACCTGCATTTTCTCCTCTGGATAATAACTCAAAATCTTTAAACAAAGTGAAGTGCGTCTAATTCGGCTGCTACAGAAATTCGTAAACTAAAGGACCTTCGGAATTAACTATAGTTTAAAAGAGTTCTTTTCCGAAACCCAGAGTAATTGATTTCATACGACTTATTAAGTGCCGAGCAAATTATGGTTACAAGCTAATTTAAGAGCAAATAAACACACTACCAGCTTATTCAACTAAGAAGCTCTGTAGATATTGTGAGATCATTTTTTATTTTACGGACTACTTACGCGGTTCCCGCTCATACTTCTAGATGTTCTAATTTTCTTCAACGGTCTCTGCCTGGAAGTAGTGGTTTTCAATATGCTATTCAGAGTGGGCTGAGTATAATGTGGATCGCCTAAAAGAGCATTTGATTTTACCCAATTTCGCTTAGTGTCAGAGGTTTCAATTTTGTGGATCTAGATCCCAATTACAGCAAAAGGGTAAGTACCATTTTCTCGGGGCAGTAGGCGCCAGGAGATATCTTCGTCGTAGTCGTAAACTCAACCCTCGGAGAGACACCCTAATAATGGCTTCGCCCTATAAACAAGCCTTACAGGAAAATCTATTGTTCGTATCATCAGTAATTCGCGATCATTCCCGACAGTATTACAGAGTGTAGGGCAAGGCATAAAGAAGTCGCGCGCGTTGCCGTCAAAGTAAGCCAATAGTTTTCCACTGTTAAAATACTCAGTCATTTGTCGTAGTTCAATAGTGACAGGGATATCTACAGAATATGAGTGAGACGAAACCAAAACAAAACCCTCTAATTTCCGACACAATTCGTAAGGAGAATATGTATCAAAGAAGCGCTAAAAAAGCAATCACTAAATACTACTACGTACCTTTTCAAATGAAAAGCTTTCCTGAATCTCTAGAGGAAAGTTTGGCAATGAGAGCTTTGTAAAATGAATGCTGTCAAAAATATTTATGTGCAGAAAAATATCGTCTCTGTTATGCAAATATGTGCCAGGTGAGTGGACCTTCGAAAAAGATGGACATGATTAAGTTAATACCTTCCCAAGCACAAGAGTTCCTTCAAACAAATAGGTTGGCATAATGTATCGCAAAGTAGTTCGCAAATTCCCCTTGCTATACCTATCCAAAAGCCTTTCACATTCTGACCTTGCACTCTTTAGCATATTAAAATAATTCCAATCTATAAATTTTTAAGTAATCAGGAAGTTCATTGCTTAAAATGTATTTGGTAGCCCTTGTGCATGGTCTACTTGCTTTAACTTCCGTTTATGCTTTTGACTGTTTTGATTTCTGTACCAAGTTCAATGCACAAATGAGTACACCAAAAACTGAATATGATGTAAACCACATAATGGAATGCTTTCAAATCGAATTTTCACTTGCAAGACTAAACCAAGAGCGAAATTATCTTTGTTGAGGAGCGCCAAAATGAATTCATTATGTGGTGCCCTTATCTAAACATTAACGTTTTTATCAAGTTTCAACATTTTGCCAGTAATTCATTACGAACATATAAATGTAACGTTTGGGTGAGAGGCGAGAACACAACTCGATGCTCGCCCTCCAGGAGCAGGTCGATCCTCTTACGCCGATAGAGGTCATCCTACAAACCTCTATTAATACCTTATCGATCCATCGTTTTGCCTAAAACAATAAGGATGTCTCAGAACACTCAACATTTTCGTACTAAAGGTAGTCTCAGGGAGGAGGAGGAGAATAAAACAATTTTACAAACACCTCAATGTCAAGATTTAATCCCAATTATAATACTTTAATTGAACTCTCTAATCGCGGGCGCAACTGCCAAAACGTGGAGCAACGATTTCGTCAGACAATTTTTAGCCTTCAAAATCGCTTTGAATTAATTGAAGCACGCCTAGAAAAGTTTCCCAGCTTATACATGAAATTCTTAGCCTCTTACTCTTTTGGTACTTTGGATCGTGTCTTTAATGAAAATGACATTAAAAATTGGTTTCATTCTGAGCGATCGTGCTTGTCACAGGATCCGGTGACTTTGGTTCCAGTTTTGCAATCACGCGTATTTATTGGTGAATGGGAATTGAATGAAGAATATTTGTATGAACAAATCTGTTGATCGTAATGTTCACCGGCGCAATATTGGTCAGTTTAATTTATGAAAACGAATGTCCAAGTAGTGTAAATGATACCGCACTCCAAATTTAGGATTCTTTATTCTCGATGCAGCTGAATCTATAAATTATTGGAGAGGTCTAGCAGGTACAGTATAAAGCATCAAATCTACCACTAAAACGCTAAGCCAAGATGACCAGCAATGCATTCTCAAAAGAGTAAACAATGATTTGTCCGTTGGAAACGTGCTTTTGTGCGTAAATTTAACCAAATTGTCCATATTGTGCAATTTTTGCCAAATTTCTACCCAAATTTAGCAGAAAATTTTAAAGTAGGTTCAAATAATTATGGCATGTAAAGCGAAGTTAACGCTTAAAACAGCAGCACTTTTCTCAAAAATCCGAACAATAAAGAAGGGCTGGAGAGATGGTTTGACTTGTCCTATTTTTCTGTGGTATTGGTCGTAAATTTGGAAGCCAAAACGATTGTCCGGGGACCACCCACAGACAGGCCAACGCGAATCCACTCCACCAGTAGGCCCCTTCCTCCCCGCGAGCATTGGCCACATTAGAGAGACCACCAATCGTGTCACCCTATTCGCTACACGATGCAACAGTCAAAATATCATTAACTATGACCTCAGCCATCAAAAACTCAGTTTCACTCGGAATAATGGGCATTTTAAAGTGTCTAGTGCAACAGTGCGAGGAGTGTTGCCGTTTCAGAAATCGTCCAACGATTGTGTCTTTGTTCATTTTATCTGGCATGAATGCGACAGGAGGTCAACCTTAGATAATGAATATAAACAAACTAAATAAATAGAATGAGCTATTCATAACTCGTTTACTAAACTTAGAACAGAAGAATATTATTTAAGAAACGAAGGTTTAACTTTGTGTTTGTTAGATATCACCACAACAAATGGGTGCAATTTGCAAAATGTCTTTGTATACCTCGTAAAGCGTAGAATGTCATCGGCCTCTCCATTCACGTTATCGTGCTTTGGTATAGTTTGCTCTCATTTCGAATCTCTTTTAAATGTCGGCTATTCGGCAGCGACTTAAGTTTGTTTGCTTCACAAACCCAGCCTAGCCTGGTTTCATAGCTGTGACTGCAGAGGCTTCTCCTGGAGCTTCCCCTCATGCATATCGTTCGATTTGGGCGTATATTACCAGCACCCATCTTCTTGTCTTCCAGATGTAGTTATAATTGTTTGATCCCAACGATGCTGAACCACTCAATGATGGATAAATCACGTGAGAATCTTTTATAATTAGGTCGAAATATTGCAACGTCACGTACTGCTATTCCGTGCAAGATTTGGAGATTACCATGAGAAAAGTTTCAAGCTACACCAAATGATTAAGTGACAGTGAAACACTGAACTTGTATCAAGCAGCATTAGGTGTATGAAGTTTAAAATTTGTCATTTTGTTGCTGTTCTTCTTCACTCCTGCATTTCTTCCATTCTGTGCTAGCTCACCACTTTCACTGTCTTGTTGGCCGTTATGCGAAACCCCATTTTGTATTGCAACTTTCGTTTTACAAGCGCATGCATTATCGGTTGTCCAAAAGGCTCCATTTTTATCCATCTGCGGTACCATTTCACTACGCTTGGCAATCACCTAATATCACCCCATTTCACTCCACTCCTCCTCACCTCGCCACACACTACACCCTCTCACACCTCTAAGGTGACCAAAAGGAAAATACGCTGCCTTTGAACCTGTGTGTGTGATAAGCTTGAGATGCAATTATGCGTTGCTAATTGTTTACTTGCTAAGACTTATCGCATTTACATGATATGAGGACTCCAGAAGGCTCTAAGTTCAATTATTGCGTCGGAAGGAGTTGTGTGAAACAGCGCAAAATCTCATGTCATCACAAGTATTAATGGTGGAAAGCTCTCTGTTTAACATGATGTGATGCTGCCTCATTCTCTCCTCCAGCCTCCTCTGCATGCCTATCGTCAACCTTCCCCTCTGCAGTCTCCTAATTACGTACCTCTTGTAATTATCAAAACGTGAAACTTACCGAAGAATTCAACAAGATAAAACCATACCAACACAGTAATGCCATTTACCGTCCCATTATATCAAATACTTATGATAGTGCTAAAATGTCACCTAAGAGGTTAATCGACGACGTACTATCGAGTCTGTTCAGTCGGCTGAATGCATTTTTGCCAGGAACCCATCTATACTGTTAGAGTAAAGCAGCAAAATAAATTGTACAAAACAGTAAGGTTTTGCTAACATTTTTTTTTAGCAAGGGACCATGTTTTTGGTTTAAGTTACCCAAATGTGCATTTGAAGGCATCCGCATTAACGTACCTGTGCACTTCAAGGATACTTTACCTTAGCGTATTGCATATAATTCCACTCTTTCTTTACCAAGTAAATTAACAAATGCAAAGCCTCAAAAGCTCTACTGTTCCAACAAATACCTTGATGATGAAGAGCCTTACTATTACAGTTGCAGCATTTTAAATATTTACCCTCTACTGGGAACTCAAATAATGCACTAAAATTTCATCGTCTAAAAATGCATGAGTTAAAATGTTTGCTGAGAATTTTGTCCTCAAGCAGGTATTTTTTTCTCTAGTTCTTCTAATGAAGGGAAACAGCATTCAAGTAGAAGGGAGAAATGAGGGCAAAGTCTCTATTTTGACTGGCCATTGGGAGACGACCAAAGTTTCGGCAACTTGTGAGGCAGTAAATCGAGGCAAAGAGGAGAAGGAGGAGGTAGAAGTAGCAGAAAGAAGTAGTTGCCTTGTGCTGTAACAAATGTCTATCTCCCTGCCGCACACCACACCTGCTTGCACTTAATTCGCCCAAACTCGGCCACGCACACGTGTGTTACGTGTTTTCGTGGAAGGGAAGGAGGGAGGGTGGAAGGAGGGAAAAGGGGATCAAGTGGCGCCCGTTGTTTGCAAGTGCGAGGACCCATCTGGGCCAGGCACGTGGTGCGGTGGTTTTAGACGCCTCTCGCCTCCTCACAAGAGGCATCGATTCGCCTGCTTCCGAACAAATGGACGGATGATCGCACTTCGAATTGGCTCAAATTATTTGAATGAATGTATCCTTATGGCGAGGATGTTGCCCCATTGAATGATGTATCATTCATCATTGGAAGCAGTGACATCTGCGGGTGTTTGTGTGCATGGAGTGCACGAAAAGGTTCGAGGTGCATTACTTTTGCTCCCGATTGAGAGAGAAAATATCGTGACATTAAACACGAGAAACACCCAAGCACGTGGCTATTTGAATAGTGCATTAGTAAAATCATGATTGAACATTGCATATGATTTTCTAAATGAATTCTCAAAGAGGATTGTAAAACTTGCAATTTTTAAAGAAATACTTCGTTTGCCTAAGTACTAATTGGCGAAATCTATGATCTTTTACCTGTGAATCAAAAGCTGGTCGGTTCTACTTTTATGAAAAGCTTCATTTTTACAGGCAGAAACAAAACACTGCCTATAACTACCTCTTAGGTCACTCCAACCGTCCATTCCACTGCACATGTGGGCTGATGATTAGCCATTAGCAACGTGGGGCCAACTCACTACTTCGAACACATTATCAGGGGAATGTGGAGGATGGGATGACGATGAGCATGAGGTCGAGCCTGAGGAAGGGAGTGAGATAGCATTGTTCTTCCATCTTAGCACATTCAAGAGTGTAGTGTAGGGTCTTCCCACCAATAATGCTTGTGATGGCATGATATTTAGCATTGTCCCACCAGAGTGCTACCTTCTCTCGACGCGTCCACAGACCTGGGAGTCCTCCGAAGTGGGTAATTTCGTTCGCTACATTTCAGTCGCATTTAGTCGTATTGGTAAGATGGGTCACAGCGAGTGAACAATTGTAATGAGGGTTCGCATCCGCGTTTCATCAAACACACACACACACACACACACACACACGGTCAAAGGCAACACAGTTGTTTTGAGGGTGTTTCAGAGGCGTAGTGGGAGTGCAGTTGGGTGGGGGAGTGTAGTGGAATAAGGAGGGTAGTGAGACGGAAGGATGGTGTGCTGATGGTAAATGGTTTGGGGACAACTGATGGTATGTTCGTTTGCTTGACGCAGCTTGAACTACAGAAAGCACTTCCCATGATAGATCAGTTCGTCAGCCAGCAAACACACTGAAATTAGTAAGTCGGCACAGATTGGAATTAGTAGCGAAGTTTGAAAATGAATAAAAACCAAGTGGCAGGATTCGAAACTTAATGATATCTCCAGCAGCACAATATGGGTGTGTGGGAATTGTCTCACTATCAACCACTCATTTGCTGTAATCAAAAGTTTCCCACGCGTCAACTTCGTATTATTCTACTAAATGTCGAAACATGGTGGTGTATTATTGCCACCTAGGAGTGGAAGGCCTAATTCCCCTTACCATATCCACCTACTTTTATGTGATTTCATCAACAAATCAAATAATTTTAATTCCTTCCAGAGGGGAGACTATGGTTGCTGATCGTACTAACCCAATTTAATTGGCACAAAGGATGAGAAGTTGCAGAATTCGCCTCTGCTGCAGATGAGGAACCGAGCTAAGCTGGGTTTGTGACGCTGATAAGCCTGAACTACTGCCAAGCCACCTGCTATTTGAAAGGAATTTCAAGAAGGAGTGTGCATAACAGTGTGATAGGGTGAACGCGAATACTAATCCAAGGTCATGATTTTAAAGTCGTCTCACTAAACACCCTTTTGTTGTGAAGACGTCTGTCAATTTTTTCCCCATTTTTTGATCGTCAAATGCAATCATAGGATTAAATCTTGTTAATCCCTTAAAATTGTTTAAGTTGCGCTAAACGACACTAGTATTTTTATGTTATTTGGGGGTCTGGAACTTTTACATATCCTGATACCTACGTGCCTGTTTGAATGCATCACTTAAACGAAGCGAATTCTTGAAGTATGAACCCCGTGACGGCACAGACTTCAATCACCCTCGAGGAGGAGTAAGGATATGCTGAACTCGCACAGGTCTAATCACTGTACCCTACATATAATATCAGAAGGAGAGTTTGCTTCTACCTAATCAGTACACCGGTCCCATGGCAAAGAAGGCCGAGGTTGAGGAAACAAACGCCAAACATGCTACATTTGGTTCGGAATTGTTTGTTCTCTTTTTGTGAATAACTACTAACTTATCTGGGCGTTATATTGTCGCTTGCAGCTTTGGCCGTGCGACAATTTTTTAAAAGGTAGTGAGAATGGTGTTTGCAGACAATTTTTTATCATGCAGAAATAAGCTTGAGACAGCATTTTTCTCACCGTCAAAATTTCAGTTCATAAGCAACTCGTCTTGTTATAAAATTAGCTTTAAGCCCACCGCCTTTGAAAAGAATGCAGCAATAAACTTTTAGCCTCAATTTTTTAACAAATGCTAAATTAATTGCAAAAAATAACTTCAGTTTTTGTCATAATGCCTGTTCAGCCTCTTATCAGCCATCTCTGACTCGTGGAGCTTATGCCAGCTCCTAAACAGCCTCACAAACTCACTATCCGCAAAAGTTTCTTTTTCGAACCAAAATTAATTGTTTGTGTAAAGGTCTGAGGGCAGAGGGGAATGACCACCGGGGCCACACAAACTGCGCATTGCCCCCAAATTCTACCAATCGGATCGCAACAACTGGACGATTAGCCGACAACCCCAGGGTTCGGCGGTGGTACGGACACTTTTCCAAAAGCGTCAACGATGTACTACGATTGTCTGAGGGCCTCTATAGCAGAAGCAAACAACGATGAGTGGAGTAGAAGTGAAGCTTTTCCTAAATACTTTTCCAGCAACTGTGATGAACATGTGGGTAGCAAAACTCGGTACACATTTTTGAATAGTTGCGCTGACGGTGAGTATTTTTCTTCTAGTTTTACAAAACTAGATCGGTTTTGGCTCCTAGAAAGTTGTTTTAAAGTGAAACAATCCCTAAACCATACACAACTTATCCATAGGGTATATTTTATCTAATAATCAAGCTTCTAAATACGTCAACCTGGGAGTACTCAAATCCCAAGTCACAGCCTGTAAATTTATGAAATTAGTTAAAAATTATAAGTGTTTCGCCAGTTAAGCTGGCAAGTAGGGGTAAGTAGCGGGTCAAGCTCTGACCCATCTCAATGCCACTTCCCATTTTCAGTGAATCTCTTGGACGGTCGCGTGTCTTCTAGCTACCCGCAGCTAAGACCAACCAAAGTTAAGGCAAGCCATGAGGATACAATAACCCAACGCTTCCTTGCAAACGTCCGTGAACGCCAAAGAACACAGTCATTGAATAAGGCCTTTGCCGAACTTCGACACATCATTCCCACTTTGCCTTCAGACAAACTCAGCAAAATCCAGACGCTTCGTTTGGCAACTCAGTAAGTTCTGGTTAAAAAATAGAGCTCAAAATGCAGTTTGATTTGTGGTAATTAACACTAAATTTATGCACAACTTTGTATACAATTTGTACACATCCAGGGGATTAGCCGATGTCAACCTCTTAGATAAAAATATATTACTACAAGTTTTCATATTTTCAAATCAAAGCGTAGCTAAATCACTTTATCCTTCTTCTAGGTACATCAATTTTCTCTCGAACCTTCTCAAAGACTCACATCATTCCTGTAATCCCCAGCTAACGGGGCTTGTCATGTCCACGGACGTCTCAGATCGTCCAATACTGCGCAAAGCACCAGCAAGTGAATGGGCGAAAGAGAGAGAAGCACCTTTACCATCAGCCATCATTGTTAGGAGCGCCTGCTCAGAAGCCATGGCTCCCCAAGAAGCTCACAACCTAAGGTTCAGTCAGGCCCTTTCCCTCTGGAGAGTAAAGGACGAATGACATAATATGAATTTGTAGCAAGCGAATATATCTCCATTAAATGATACTATTCTTGCTGCATTGAACTTTGTATTGCTTTGAATTGATGTGTCAAACTCCAATAAATATCGATATCTCGTGAAACTTGCATTTTTTTGTGATGGCATAAAATAGTTAAGCCATGAATGGTAGGTCGTAAGGTTCTGAAATTTTCAACTCTCCGCTTCAGGGATTTTCGTTTCATTTAGGTTAGTTTACTTGACATAGACGATTTTCTAAGAAATTTGGAAGTGATCACGTCCAGCTCATCTAACAAGCCCCCTATGCACCTATTCAGATCCTTAATTTCATAGACTTTGGAGGTTGGAATTGCATTGAGTTTAATGTGGCATGAAATTGAGATACTCAACTTGAATTCGGTATCTGACTTTAAGAGGACACAAATTTCATCATCCGCTATGTGTTCAAACTTTGATGTAGTGAATCCGTCCTTAAATTGTTTAGTTGAAAATCGTGAGCAAATATCTCGATATTTGGAGAGCCAACAAACGGACAATGTGAGTGAGTTTTTTTTATTTAAAGCAAATTAAAACTTGCTGTCTCGACTTAATGAGCAGACAGATTAGGCGTAGTCCAGAGAACTGTTTGTACCCATTCACGAAGAAGATCTATCCAAGGTTTGTTCGCAAAAAACGACGAATAATAGGCTATTTCATGCTGATAGGTCTTACGCAAAGATGGTAGTTCCTATCTCAACGAATTAGGCCTCATTAGAAATAGGAGCACCATTGGGAAGAAGGTGAACTGCTAGTAGGAATCCGCAGGCCTCTGGTGGAGTCAAAGACAATTCCATTGCAGTAAGAAAGGGAAATGGGTCGCAAACAATTGAGCGCGGCTTACAGGTTAATGTTACTTTATCAGTGGATGATAAAGAGATCCAGGTAATTATGATCGTTTGAGTTATGTAAGCAAAATTTCATCTTTAAATCCTTTGTCTCACTTAGGAATTTAAGATGCAAAAGTTATTTATCAAGTTCGGTGTTTTACTACCTAATTTATTTTGTGCCAGGTTCTTCGACCTTTTGTTCATTTTCAAAAATTGTTCTAAGAATGCCCATCAAACTCAAATGTATTGCGACCAGTAATTAATGGACTTCTTTCACTATTTTCAAGACCAATTTTATGGATAGAGGCCATTTTGATGAAGGGAAATCTAAACACAGTCCTTTGGCATCGTGTTCATCAAAATCCCATTCATTCACTAAACTTTCCAAGAATCCACATCCATGAAACAGAAGTAACACTACACCTGCCTGAAAGAGGTGCTGTTCTTAAGTAGTAAGTATTTATACTTTTCAGTCCTGCTTCCTTGGCATCAAAACCGTTCGAAATGGATTACCAAGACGGAGATTTAATACACAACCTGTGAGATTATTTTGGGTCATTTAGATAAATCATCATAATCAACCGCTTATTTTATAATCGAGGAAGGAAATTTAGTAAAGTGCAAAAAATATACACAAAATAACAAGTATTTAATCACTCCGCATGAATGCGTGGCTGTGATTGGGAACAAGACAAGAGTCCTGCTACTTTTCTTGTTTCAAAGCATTTGAGCTCGTATGTAGCAATGAGAATGAAGAGCCGATTGTACGCATTCCTCCTCATCACCTTAGGTCTTCTTAATCAACCGGATGATCAACGGACTGACAGTCACAGAAACAGATTTTAGGACGGATGGACTGTTTATCTGTTGGGTTTTATTTTTCGTAAAAAGGTTTCCTACTGTATTTTCTTTGTATCTCTCTTGACATCGATTGTACGTGTGCATTTTTTCAAAAAACCTCCGTCCCGTTTGTTTAAGTGACACTGGTAAGGCAAAATCAAATTTAAGTTAGTTTTTTACTTAATTGTCACAAAGTACCTTTGGTTGGGCATTTCATTACAGTAAAATCGTTCAAAGTCTCACAATTCGTTTGGAGACATCAGTACGACATTTAAATAATCGATACTTTTGAATATTTGAACGTCCGGCGCATCAATACGCTGCTGATGTAAGTAGTTGTGGGTTCTAAGCCTCGTCTAATCAGACACTTTTTTATAAAGTTAGGGTTTTTCTTTTAAAATAGGGGGTTTAGAACTTCAAATTTATGTTTTCTCGACTCGGCAATTATCCTGGGCACACTTAACAGCATTGAAATTGTTGATTTCAGTTAAGTGGTCAAATTCATAATTTGCCTATCTATTATTCCGCACGGAAAACCAGTATATGAAATTTTGATTCTTTCCAGGGGCATATCAAAAGCCCAGAATAAGGCACTTATAAATTCTACTCTGGTTTTGCATATCACGCGGCTTTCACCTATCTATTGACTAATTAGTCAGTAATCCATCCTTAAATCTCTAGATAAAATTTGATGTAGAACTATATGACACAAATAGCTGAGGTTGAACACCCTCTAAGATTCCCTATTTTGTTTAAACATTTGGATATATCACAGCCGCACCACCATAAGAAACTGATGTGATGGCCTCACTTCGATTCTAAAACATAAATCAGGTCTATAAGAATGTTGGGACGCCCTTTACCTTCCACCCGTCCTCATTTTAGTGATTGCCCATTTATTCTCAAATCGCTAAAATGGTGAATGCTACAGAGCCCGGTGCTAACAATCAAACTAATCCAAGTGAAACGGCAGAACTGCGTGGTGTAAGTGTTTGCCTACTCTTCAAAGATGCATCCAAGATATTATTACATATTGCTACTTTATTACGCTATACCAAAATTGTTTAAGGGCTTACTTTTAAATGTAATTTTGCATCACTTAATCTTTTTCGCTTATCTTGACCGCTCTTTAATCATTTCGAAAATAATTCCGATTTAAAGGAAGAAAATTTAGCTAAAGAAAGATCATTTGGGGATTTTCTAAAGTCATTTGAAACGCTCAAAATCGAAAGCAAAGATATTGCAAAGAATGTTGACGAAACCGGTGATCTCAGCAATATTCTCACCCAGAATATATACAAGGAACAATTTGAAACAGCGATGAACAAGATGGGCTTAACTATGGATGACTATTTGAATGTATGCCTTACCATTTCAAAACCTTTTGGAATTCATATTTCATAATCAAGTAGTTTTTCCGATTGTTTGAAAATCTTTTGAGAATTATTTTTGTCCACTCACTCTACAGTGGTTATTTAACACCCATCTGCTCCAAACTCTTGCCAATTTTACTGAGTTAGCAAGTGTTAAAATTGATTTGAAATTTGTTTGCCGGAATAGTGGTTTTGTGGTTGCTAAGTGGTAAGATGTAGTTTGCTTCAAGTTAATGATAATGGTCAATTTCGGTAAATTTATGCGACTGGAATCCAGTATAACAACTTTTGATAAACCAAAAGGCCAATGTTCTTCCTGTTTACGTTTAAGGCACGATCTGTATGGTCTGCTGATGCAGCGTTCGACGAAAATGCGGACACTAGTGGTTTAGCTAGTGACCAGGAGTTGTCCAAGCTCGGGTTAAATGGGGGCGAAATTAGAGAAGTAAACGAAACGACTTCATCACAAATGGGCATGTGATTTATTGATCCTTAATGCTCCATCTCAAATAACTCGCCTTAACTTCCATGCACCTCCTGTTTTAAATACCTTTTTTTAGAAAGAGAAAAGGTGAGGCATTCTTTATCGAACAAACGAGATCCAATGTCGCAACTTTTGAGTGCCAATTTCGATGCTGTCTCCTCCGAGGTAGGGAACTATAAGAGGTGTTGGCATATGCAACGTGTTTCAAAAAACAGTTCATTCGAGTCATTTAAGTCAATTATGGTTTATCAAACAGCAAGGCAAATTCCAAAAGATATTAGAGGATATAAGAAACGATACGGAGTACATTCAAGAAATACCAAAGTGGCAGCTGGAGATGCAGAAGCGCTTGAACATGCTTAAGGAAATGCGACTGGTTGGTTTCAAGACAAATTTTTTATTGTTAGTTTAATCAATTTTCAAAAAAACGACGTATGTAATGTTTAGGACATAGAAGCTAACCTCCGAAAAAAGGAAGAAGAAGGAACCAAGGATAACATGGACATAAGAAGTGAAATAAAAGTAAGTAAAAAACAAATAAGAAAAATGTTCATTTTTTAGCGTCGTGTGGCCGAGTTAACCGCATCTATTCAAGGGGAAAAGGAGCAATGTGAAAAGTTGGTAAAAGCGCCGAATTTGACTTCTCATACCAGTGATGACAAGGGAGATGAAAATGCTAGGTAAGAATCTTTTTCAACTATCCGAAGTGGCCAGAAATGCTGTTAAAACCAATAAATTTTCATTTTTTTCAGAGGGTCAGGTGAAAATTGAATCGCAAAACTTCTTTCATAGTAAAATAAAGGTGTTAGTAAAAATATGGGTGATTTTTATGTTTATTTAAAAACCAGATCAACATTCATGCCAAACACATACCACACGGAACCGGCATGCCAGCGATAACTGTGTTGTAAATAGGTAACATTCAAGAAAACTTCCAGCTCATGTACTGAATAAATGATAGATTTGCAAATCAAAAGAATAGATTATCTTTGAAAACTTGTGGAGGGATTAAGGTGGTGTTATGCGTTGTCAACAATGTCCTCTGCTAAAATGTGCAGTCAAGAAAAAAACACTTCTAGCTTGGGTGATGCAATGAAATGAAAGACGTATTTTAACCTAATCTGGGGAATTTCTTTTGCGTTGCCGTGTTTCGGCATTTAGCTCCTTTTTTGTCAACGAAGCTCTTTGAACTTTCTTCGTCTATCCATTATTAGTACCAAAAAATGCAAAAAAAACGCAATCACAAGGAAAGCAGGATTTGTGTTTGTATGTTGTGTATCAACCGAACGGCTGCTTTTTTTATACGTTAGTAGGTTGCACTCGGGTCCAAGATTGCATCGAAATTATTGTAGTACTGCTACATTAATATCGGGTCCAACAGACTGCTACAGGATGGCGTAAAAATAAAACTGTATAAGTATAGCCTTCGCCCTTATCTAAATTTCATTCGTTAATGAAAAGTCGAAAAACGAAATGGGAAATATGATTGTGCGAATCGCCTATAACAGTTAATTGGTAGATATGAGATTATTTGTGACAATATTCAAATAATATAAGTTAGATGGCAAATGTTTTTTGAAGAATGCTCAGGGATGAAATAAATGGCAAACAATGTTACATAAGCAAGGTGTAGGAAAGGGATAGATCACAAGTTGGTGAACAATGCCCAGTGAGCACTGAATGGTCACAGTTTAGGCAGTGCTTTCATGTAGCTTATTTGGTAGAATCAGAGATTTCATACCATCTTCTACGTTGACGATCCTAAAAAATGAAATCCAACGTGTTAACGCTTCTTCAGTAGCAAACCACGTACTCTAGCTTTTCTAACCACAAACTTATCTGAACGCGTTCAGGTAGGTTTTTATTTCCTAGCATTGTTTACACAATGAAAGGCAATACAAATGCTGATCATTGTGTAACAGCTTTTAATAATGCTAAGCTTACTCAGTGGTGAATCATAAGACCTTAAACACTATTCAGGCAAGTTAGTCTTAATAAGGCTCCGAATCGGATACATAACTGACGATTTTACTTCTAAAAACCATTGTCCCCTTGGCTGCTAACCAATTATTAGTTATGGAAAGGCCTGTGGACTTGCTATAGTGATTTGAAAAGTTCACTTATCAACACGATTAAAAAGGGAATTCAGATGGTTCACGGATTGGGTAATGCAAATCGCTTTCATTCAATTTTAAAGTGAAAGCTCTACTTGAACATCACAAGTTAAAAAATACGCGAACGAGGCTTTACTTGATCTTTAACTTGTCGTAGATGTACTTGGTATAATAATGAGTAATTTGGGCATCCCTATTAAATATAGCTCTGTTAATAAAGTGTACTACACCTGCTCAAATCCCTGACCAACAGAGGATATCCGTGTTGACTTTTATGGTAGAGGTAGCTTGAGGTGTAGTTAATGTAAAGCCGGCTTTTTGAACGCTCGTGAGTACTTCTGGTGTGGTGAAAGGGGCGACACCTCGCAACTGCATCAAAAGAGGCGCATAGAGGGCAGCAGGGCCAGGTAAGAGGTGGTAGGAATTGACGCAATTGCCGAAGCCAGCAGTGTTGTTCCAGTTTGGAGTTGGCTGCGTAGCTGAATAGCTGACGAAGTCCAAAATCTCCGCCGACGTCGGCCGCGAGAGGTGGACCTTTGTTTGAGCACCTGTTGCGGCGTTAGTGATGGTCTGACCCTGCTTGTTCGCCATCACCATTTGAACAGCCTGTTCTGAGATGAAGCGTACGAAGGCCTCTCCGGATGGTTCGCCCTTTATTCAGTTAGCAAATGAAAAACCCGATTTTGGAACATGTAGACATAAATGGTTTCCTATGCTTTTTTTTAAAAAACTATTTAAATAATTTGCTGTTTGATTGAATGCTAAATCGAACTATGTTTTACATTAACTGATGTAGGGGTAATTATTCAGAGGGATTTTCTATTTTTACGAGGTGCTTTTGACTTATGCTATTGTGTTGTACCTAATAAATTCAATTTAGCAGGAGGAGTTGCCCCCAAAAAAGTGCAGTGATTCGATGTATAGCTTGATTTACATTTAATTGCCCGCGCTCGTCACTTCTTGCGCTGGCATTTTGTCGCGGCCGCGGGACCCTCCGACCATGCCTATAGCCCTCTCATTATTCTTTTAACAAATACTAAATCATGTTTCACATCAGTTTATGTGAATGACTTTAGGAAAGACTCAAAGACCTACCTTGGTAAGCGTATCTCATCAAAGTGAAATTAAAATTGTTTTTGTCAGCTGGATACCAAAAGTAAACGTCGGAAGGAAAATATCCAAAATCGGGGACTTAGTCTGTCGAGACTCAGTGGAAAGGATTACACTTACAATGTCCAATCCTGCACTAAAAGGAATCATGGAACGAAACCAGATTTCAATGAATCGTGGCCAGCCTCAAGGAAAGGCTTACTGTCTCGCCGATCGAAACAATTCGTGTTACAGGTCGGTAGGATTGCACTCCTTTTCATAATACTGGCTTCAGGCAAAAATTACCACAAAAAGTAGTTGCTACAGAATACGGTAGCTTTAGAACACCATTTAATCTCTCAAACGACTTCTTTTATAAGGTCTGTCTTGTATAGGATGTGAATCAATAAGTACTAACTTCTGTCCTATTAAGAAACTAATAACACTTTCCAGAAAGACTAGTTAAGACATGAACAGAAGAGGCTACATTTTCTTGGTCCTTTAGTGCTTTACTAACAAATCCTTCTTATTACTATTGTAGCTTGTTACGAACTGGGGGAAGGCTGGGAGGGTGACTTAAGCCTGCTGCTCTTTCGTCAACCTTTAATCTCTCAAAATCACTCATGTTATAAAAACTATTTATCAAACTCACAACTCCTAATTCCTGCTGACCCTATTAAAAGTTACTTGCATAAATTAAACAAAATGTGCCTAATCAACCATCAAACGTTAAGCACAAGTTGTCCGTCTCGAAATTTTGTCCCGAGCATGGTTGTGATTAATCGTACGATCGACTGACTGGACGATTATCACAGTTTAATTCCCATGTATCCTACTTTACTTCCTCCGGTTTAACGATTGTCATGCATTGAATGAGGCTGTTTTAGGCGCTAGCAACTAATAAAACCTATTAGAATCAAAATAATCCCTTTAACTCCACCATTTACATTTAAACCAAATGCTAAATTTTGCGTTTGTGCTCAGGTGAGACCTTTACCGTGGCAGAATAGATCAGATGGATTCCATGCAGATTTACTGCCTGCCAGTAGACTCCCAAAAAGTTCAAGATGTCATTGACCGTTGTTTCCGGTGGCATGCCTTTCATTCTCATCAGATGTCCCGTCGACATGTGAGATGAACCTGAAGCTCCTGGCAGAAGGCCACCGAGAGCAGTTGGTGTAGGCAAAGCCAATTGTGGCATATTCAGCAGAGGCATTGGGAAAGTGGGACTTGGTATAAGAAGGCTTTTTGGAGCACCTGCAAATACGGATGGATTCTGAATTTCTAAGAGAGACCCAGTCTGTGAGAGGAGCGTATCCTGCTCGTATTGTGAAGGCCAGATCCGGGGAAAGATGTCCATTGACTGCTTCAGTACCGCATTCATGACCTATGAATGTTAAATACAACTACTTGAAAAAACTGGGTAAAATATTTATGTAGCATTTTAAACCCAAAAGAGTTGCAGTACTGTGGAACCAGAATTTACATTCCGATCTTCCACTTCTCAATTTGGAAGCGTAATCTAGTTCAAATAGGCTTGCTGACTAAATTGTGTTGATGATGGACAACGTAATTCTAAATAACACATTGGAGATTCTAAAGCAGTCGACTAACCTGATTGACCTCAGCCGGTGTGGACCTAAACAGTTCAATATACCGGTTTCCAATGTGCTGACGATGATTCTTGAGAGCTCTTTCCGCTTCCGCATCTGTTGCAAACATGACAAATGCGTCACCGGTGGCTCGGCCATCCCTGCGGTTGACAAAGAGAATGCCCTCCCTATCGAACTGAACTTGGCAATCGGCTTTTGCAAAAAAGGCGATCTTCAAAGGGCACAACATGAAGGTACAAGTTCAAAATAAATTTACAAAATGATCAGAGCAAAATGTTTAGAAAATTCCATTCCAGGGAACCCTTTCCCAGCAGAATTTCCGAAGCCTCCCAATAACCAGAGGTGCTCACAGTAGCTGTGTTGGGAAGTCATTGCAAAAAAATTAATTTGGACTCCTTTAGAGATATTCACTTATTGTAAAATTTTCCAAATAAGTTGGAATCATTTTCTACTTTGTAATTTTATAATATTTTCCTAAAGATATTAAACTTTTTGCATTAACTAACCTTACCAGCTGCCAACTCATGCATTTTGTTTTAAGATAAATAACGAATACTAAGGAAATTGCAGCAGTATGCCGCTCTGCTTTGGATCCAAACGTTTGGTTGTGCTGTAGCTAATTCTATAACTCCGATTCATAGATCCCAATCAGCCACTTATTCTCCTCTAATTTGGGCTTTCAAAAACAGCCAACAATGTATCGCCCAATAGTTGCATGGGGCGCTAGTTGATTTTTTCTATTCTCCGTCTACTTGATAAGCGAATTAGGAAGGACAAAATGCTTGCACACAGCTGCACGCATAACACAACCGAAGGTCTAAAAATCAGCGTTTCGTCGCGCCATGGCTCACCTTCATCCCAGATTTGGGCATATTTTACATCTCTCCTCCTTCAATGGAAAATTGAACAAATTGGTAAATGGCAAATAAATACTGCATGTTAACAAAAACGAGTCATAGTATCCAACCCACAATTTTCACTTAAAGATGCTTTATGTTGATAACCACATGCAAACCTACCTTGTTGGGTTATGTTCTTTAATATCGATCTTTTGCCAACCTGCTTGACACAGTGGGGCTAATATAGAAATAACTTGGATTTTTGGGCGAAAATTACCTCTAGCTAACTGATAGTGAGTGAAACTTGATCATCAATATGCACGTATGGTCTGTTTACATACATAACTGAAATGGACATTGCTGCCTACTCCGATGCGGTTCATTATCAGTAACTTTCTTATGGCATTTGTGCACTGAGTTATCTAGTTCTGGAATTGCAAACTCGGCCTGTATGCTAATTAACAACTCAGTATTTTACCAAAAACTCCATGCACACTTAACTTCCTCTGTTATTTGAGGCTTTATTTTGCAAGGAGTTCTAAGATCAAAGCAACAGCAGAATGTCCACTATACAAAATGTCAAGCTGGTTCAACAATTATTCAAGTAAGTTTTGGACGCCACAAGTTAATCGGCACTGGAAGTTTCTTTCAACCAGCTGTCAATTCATTCAAAAACTGAGAATAATGAAAAAAGCACGGTGTCATAATAACACACTCATATTCAAATGTTTTATAAATGGAGTATTGATTGTTAAAAACCAATTTAAAAATCAGCATAAATGTTTGCAAAAAATTAATCAAGTTTTAATGCGGTTGATCAAAGAGGTGCAAGGAAAGTTTGTTATTAGGTTGCCAAAGAAGTTGGTGCGGTATTTTGGCATACCTCGCTGCAATGAACTGTTTAAATTTGCAGGAACTTGTAAAACGCCATCGCACACATTGTAAGGCACGACTTGCATTAATTGGTGCGTCTCATCGCGCTCTGTACTGAGCTTATTTACGGTGATTATTTATAAAAAAATCTGCTGGTTCAGAGGTGATTTGAGTTTATCTGCCTCAAGGAAGCTGTGACTGCAGAGGCTTCTCCCGGAGTTTCCTTTCTTGCGTACCACTTGTAGGAAGCATGTTCTACCATCACCTGCCTTGAAGTGATGAAAATGATTTAATTCTAATGTTGGTGAATCACATTGATGAGGGAAAGTCTTCTACTCCCTAGCAGAAATGAAGATTCATCAACTATTGGTATTGGGTAAAATGTTTCAAAATTGACGTGGATAGCCAATTTGGCCACATCAAATGAGCAAGCGGCATAGAAGCACTCCTTACGCAATGATATCATGAAGATGGAGGTGCCAATAAGCTCCACTCCACTCAATAATTTCAGTGTTTGCTGGCTGACGAACTGATCTATCATGGGAAGTGCTTTCTGTAGTTCAAGCTGCGTCAAGCAAACGAACATACCATCAGTTGTCCCCAAACCATTTACCATCAGCACACCATCCTTCCGTCTCACTACCCTCCTTATTCCACTACACTCCCCCACCCAACTGCACTCCCACTACGCCTCTGAAACACCCTCAAAACAACTGTGTTGCCTTTGACTGTGTGTGTGTGTGTGTGTGTGTGTGTGTGTGTGTGTGTGTGTGTGTGTGTGTGTGTGTGTGTGTGTGTGTGTGTGTGTGTGTGTGTGTGTGTGTGTGTGTGTGTGTGTGTGTGTGTGTGTGTGTGTGTGTGTGTGTGTGTGTGTGTTTGATGAAACGCGGATGCGAACCCTCATTACAATTGTTCACTCGCTGTGACCCATCTTACCAATACGACTAAATGCGACTGAAATGTAGCGAACGAAATTACCCACTTCGGAGGACTCCCAGGTCTGTGGACGCGTCGAGAGAAGGTAGCACTCTGGTGGGACAATGCTAAATATCATGCCATCACAAGCATTATTGGTGGGAAGACCCTACACTACACTCTTGAATGTGCTAAGATGGAAGAACAATGCTATCTCACTCCCTTCCTCAGGCTCGACCTCATGCTCATCGTCATCCCATCCTCCACATTCCCCTGATAATGTGTTCGAAGTAGTGAGTTGGCCCCACGTTGCTAATGGCTAATCATCAGCCCACATGTGCAGTGGAATGGACGGTTGGAGTGACCTAAGAGGTAGTTATAGGCAGTGTTTTGTTTCTGCCTGTAAAAATGAAGCTTCTGTTTCACTGATGAAGAACCATAGTTTGTGATGCTGAAATTTCAGTAGGCAAAACCTTCTTAGCAAATTTTCAAGGTTAATTAATTTTTCTTAAAAGCCCCACAAACTTCCTTAGTTTCCTGGTGCGTTTCAAGTTTATTTAAGCAGCTAATTGACTCTACGTTAGGAAAAAGTGTCCTTGTTTATAGTAACGTGTTGTGATTTTCTGTCTACTACAGAAATTCTGCACATCATGATTTGATCTGCAATGGGGATTTTCTTTGAGACCATGGGTAACACTTATGTAGAAATGCGAAAATTGCGCAAGAAACAGCATTAAAAATCAAGTCAAATGTATTCTGGGGCAAAATGATCGGTTCATGGAAATCGCATATTTCTAATAAAACGGTGACTTACAATTTCCTCGGCAGAGACAAGATAAGGCAGACCTCTCATACGAAGCAGTGACTGTGATGGTGTTGTAAACCTGCCCAGGTAAACCTCCGCTTCTCGAGTCTCACCTGTATGCCATGTTATAAAATACTAATGCATAAATCACTTTGACATCTTTTGGAGTAAATCCACCCACTAACTGTTTGTGATGACTTCATTTTCACTATTAATAACGTAAACTTTTAAGGACACTACAAATTCAAAATTCAACTGGTTTATTTATTTTATGAAAGGCGTAACGCTTTGACTATACTTCTCCAATTGCCTAATAGACAGCCAATATTTCCCTTTACAAAAACTTTCCACTTTATTAACTAAGATTTTTTGCGTTGCTCTGACATTGCAGGTTGAAATATTTTGAGATAGCAACAAATTTCTAGCATCAATACCTTACTCTTGTAAGAAAAGAAGTTTTTACTTTCTCATTACAAATGAGCATTAGCCTATTCGCTCCACCTTGGGCGACAGCGACGAATTCGTCTGATTGAGCAGCGTAGATCTCAATGTAGCGTTGATTCATGTGGTGTTTGTGTTTTCTCAGCGCAAAATCACGCTGTTCACGGCTGGTAAAGCGAATCACGGCCTCGCCGTTACGTCGACCGGCCTTACTGAGGACCAGCGCGATGCCACCGGGTGCGATATTGAGCCCACGAAAGAAGTGCTGGACCTCGGCGTCTGTTGTCTGCCATGGCAGGCCGCGTGCTCGGACCACCACATCTTCCGCCACTATCTCCGTGCTCTTCCTAACAAGTGTGTTATAAATTTGTCGTATGGTTCAATGATCTTGATTTCAGAATTGCCCGTTTCGTTAAGTCCATTTATAGCCTACTCCAATATTTCTTTTGCTGCAAAAACTAATCCAATGATGTGCCAAAAAGTAGGACTGCATTCCTGTTCTGTAAATATGTTAAACGTCATTTTTAAAATTCTATAGGCATACATAAATACAAGCCTGATAATGCGAAACCATCAAAAGCTCATTTTAAATGCATATAGATTATTCGCATTTAGATTAGTGTGTTTGAAAAGCTACTATCCTACCAAAATCACTTATACTGCACAAGTGTTTATCCACGAGGAGGAGAATACTGAGCAGTCTTTCAAAAACCAAAAAATATGGAAATTATTTTTTCACAAGTCCGGTATTGCATGCACCAAACCATGCAGAAAACTTAATATAAAAGCTTCCCATATGGGTTGACAGAAGTCATTTGGGCTGATCCACTTTAAATCTACCGATTCTCGATGGAAATGCTACCGTAGGACGTTAGTTTTTCGTTTATCACTCGGTTTTGGCAACAGGGTGGCCTGACTTCTGAGCCATGCCAATAGCCCCTAGTCCCAGTGCATGTCAAATTTGTGGAATCTACTGGAGTATTTTGGCTTCTTCCATCTTCAAGTAAGTCTCGAGGTAGCCTATTTTAAGAAAAAAAAACAAATACCCTGATTTTTACTGCTGAGTGGTAAATCATAGCGGGGTGGAAAAAGCGCATGCAATTCGGCTGGAAGAATCAGTGACCACTTCCAACAGAAGGGTCGAAAATGACATATACCTTCGGCAACTACCCCATTCCCGTGGTCTACAGGAAGGCTATTAACAACTGAGGCGGCACCAGCAGTGGTCGTAAACCACCTGGGAAACTTTTGTTACAGAGCTGTCCACCGTATCTGTATACAGACATCTACTGCGTAAACACGCAATAATTCTTCCACTTCCCTACAAGCTGAATTGAATGCAGATAGATACGGTTGGATTGTACTAAAGTGAGAACAAGCTGGAAAAAATACATAGACGCGAAACGTTAACCCCACAAAACTATATTTAATTCCGGCCCTTATTAAACGACTCTGCTTGTAGGCCAATGTTCTATGACTAGCTATGACGACCAGTTCATGAACAGCATGACAATTCGAAGACTAGCTACTAGCTACTATATTCTGATGGTTGACCAAGGCGGTTGATCAAGGGGCATGCTAAGGATTACGCTCAAGAGGTGAGAAGCCAGGTAATAGGCTATTTGCTTGTCTAACTCTCAGTGCTCCACCACTGCAACCCCTCCGGGTGGCCTTGCCAGTTGCTCTAAGGTCTTGTGTAGGCCAGTACTGAATATTCTGTTTGAGTACCACCCCTATTCAATCATTAGAAAACTTCGTAGAATGGGCCAAAATGCCTGTCAATTGTCGAGCTCAAATTGCCCAGCTGGAAACAGTAGCACCATGCTTTAAAATGGGACTAAAATTCAAATAAGAAATGTTCCAGGCGTTTTCCATAGTGGATGTCAAGAGACAAACAATTGCAAGTTAATGTTTCAGTTTTAAAGTGCCCCAGTAGCAAAAATAAGTTTCTCCTTTTGATTAACAGACATCAAATATCCACTGACTTTAAAACATAAAATGGAAGTCAAAACGTACAGTAAACCTCCGAAATTATTTACCTCTATTTTAAAATAAACCCACAGAAACGACCAAAAGAAGTGATTGCGTTAAAGATTGTGTTGGTTGAAAAATTTGTTGGTATTCTTAAATTAGTCTAATAACCTCAACAACGGTCTGTTATAATGTATTAAGGCACTGAGGTCAATTATTTTTCTAGTGCATGCACAGCGTAATAGCATTGCTGAGAATTGGGCAGGTTTAACTACCTACTCTTGTCAAAGTCTCCTAGACCATAGGCATTCTTTTCGGTGCGGCAGTAACTTGGGCTAGGAATCTGACTGAATACCCAGTATGAACTCGGAATTTCGGCGGTGTAAACAAGTGACCGTTTTTGTGATTTAATAGTGGCACCATCCTCGGTCCCACTGTTTTTTGCATCGTGTATCTCGCTTGCATAAGCAACACCTTCTAGAATAATAGTGAGCAAATAAGTAGTGGCTATCATCGTTCAAATTCTTAGACTTAAATAACCACACTGAATAAAGAAAATACCTAAGAATTGGAGTATGTATCACAGAAATTCTTTGACTCACATAAATTTTGGCTGGTAGTGAATGTTTACGCCCTCATACACTTTCCAATCAGCCCCTAAAATTGAAGTCATTCGTCAAATCTTACCGTCAGCAGTCATTTTGGCGCAGAGTTTAGCCATATTGCGACAGTAGAGACGCGGCCAATAGCCTAGTTGCTGGCACTGCAGCAATCTCGCATTATCTAACAAAGAGTTGTCGTTCACCAACGAATTCACAACCAGAGTAGGCCAAATGGCTTCTTCCGGTGTGATATTCGATGGAAAGTCCGGAGTAGGGAGATTCAAATCTATAGAATTGGTAAAGCAAAAGCAGGGACTGGTTTTTATTCTGATTTGAAACGATTTAATATACATTAATTACATTGTCAACCTACCTTGCATCATTTCTGTGAGGGTAAGAGGGGAATGGGCATCCGGATAAAGCAACATGAAGACCTTCTTCAAATCGATGAATCGACAGAGGTAGGGGAACCTTGAGTAGGTCTTGTCAATGGGTTGAGTGAGAGTTTGATGTAGAACTAATCGCAGTCCTACTCCACCATCAACAGCCAGCTCAAAATGACATTTTTTTGACACATCCGACGATTCAGCACCATCGCAAACGTGACAGAGACCTTGACCCCTCACCCATGAATCAAGCTGGGATTATAATAAAAGCCACTTTTTTTTATAAAGCTGGAACAAAATTGGAACAAGAGATAAAGTTAGTTAAGTATGCTCTCAAAAATTTGAAGCTGTTTTTCTCCCTACAAGAGATCCATTAACTTACTCAATCCATTCATAGCATATGAATACGCGTAAAATCTTGTTGTTAGATGAGAAAAGCCATTTAAACTTATTCATTCAAAATAAATGGAGGTGTCCGGTGTTCAGTTTAGAACAAGGGGAGAAGGAGGACTTACTACTATGCTCAACTTACAGATTCCAAGGCTTCCAAAAGAGAAGGAGCATCATTAAGGTCTGTAACTTTAAGACCAGTGAAATTGAAGCAGTCCTCAGAAATCTCCATTTGTTTTCCGCCTGAAACTTCTATCACCGTCTTGCCTTCGTTTGCTGCTTCAGAATGGCAGTCGAGGTCAGCCTGTCTGACGTATGCTTGCCATTCTGGACCTGATGCCTGCAAAAAAACCAGCACGTTGTCTTTTAAATTGAGGTCTATAAAAATAGCAATTCTCAATTCATGCAAAGTTATTATTTTGCTTCTAATCTCTCGTTTAACTCAAAATGAATAAAAACCGCCTGAGTAAAAATAATTCGTAGTCGTCTATACCATTCATAACTGTTTTGACTCAATGATTAGTGTAAGGCTTAACTGATTTAAAAGCGCCAGGTCAGCTTGTAAATTTGAGACACTTTCCGACAATTTGTAAAGACAGGTGATTAAGTTACAAGAAATTAGCATTCATCGTTAAATTTGTACAGGGTTATCGTACCTTTGATGTCGCAAAGTAGAATTGATAATACCTCCCGACAATTCTAAGTCAACTCACATAAAAAGTATAGGATGCCCTGATTCGTCTAACTTCCGATGAAAACACAGCAGGTAAACCCATTTGGGCTTTTGAAGAGATGAGTGACAACTTTTCTTTAAGGAAATGCAATATCACACCACGGGACAGTCTCTAGACGTGTGACTTCGAATTGAGTGCTGTGATCCACAGTAAATAGTATTCGGTTCCAAATCTAGTTGGTTGGTTTGTGAACCCTCTCATGTTAGTGACATTGTTACAGTGGCAAACCCAGCGGCAGTGATCGCTACTTCGTTACTTGCTTGAGCCTGTACGGCATGCCTTTGCGGCGTTGAAGGATACGGTGCGGGTACGTGGATGTGTGCGCACACGTACGGGTGTGTGTGTGTGTGTGTGCTAGCCTGGGGTTGAACACCAGTTGAGGCATGCCGTGGATTCGACTGAACGAGGTCACCGCCAGAGAACAGGTTGTTGTACGCAGACTTCCAAACCATTTTTACATATTTAACCCTCAATGTCAAATTGATATATGAGTCAACAATATTCCTATTTCTTTTGTTAATGTCTCGTTTCATTTTTGAGCCCAATTTTGTGCTTATAAATTAAACCCAATCCAATCCATTTACCTTTATTTTGATTATTGCTTCTATTTGACCATCATCTTATAAGATGGCCAGCTTTCAAATCCATCATTTTTAAGCTTTAGCTGAAATGGAGGCGTTCTCTGTTAACATTAGGTCAGTTTTTACCATCCATAATCTTTAACAGTCCGCTGTCAAGGTTTTTTTGATGGAGAGGACTCTTTTGATTCTCATGACCTTGAATTTGGACCTGTCATCTTCCAAAGAGGCTGATAATTTTAAGCGCGCACCTACTTCTTTCTGTCACTCTCCCCTAATATAGCCTACTCACGAAATTCAGAGCCTTAAAATCCTTTCTTAGCGGTCGACGAGGCGGCATTGAGTAAAACCTTATTCACCTCAATACATACCAAAATCTGCCCAAGAATAAACTTGAGTGTTCCTCCAATTTTCCGAACTGTAATTATGCCGGTTGAAAATGGAATCGTGAAGTAAATGTGGAATAAATTACTCGACATAACAACGACTCTATGCAAACCACTTGCCTCTAGAGAGTAATATCGTATCCTATAACTTCATTTCAAATAAAAGGTGATAAATGCCTTTTACCCAAACTCTTGATCATAAAAATAATCAGGTACATTAAATTGGACGGGGTTTACATTTTCAATTAAAGAGGGTTTCAGCCAATTAGTATTTTGGGCATATTTACTCACTGTGGTGGGCAGTTATCGGAGACGTCAGCATGGTATTCTCGACTGTTTAGTAAAATAGACAAATGTAGATCATACATCGAGGGATTACGTTTCGCAACACGAACCTACCGATTGATCATGGATGTCGAAAATTTTGGCCGTGAGCATAGAAACAGCACTCTCATCGGTGCCCAATTCTGCGCCCTGCTTACCGAAGGAGGCAATTTGTAGAAGCACCAGATAATCCGGTGGCTGTTGTTTCTCCAGGTGGTTTAAGTCTGCTTCCAAAATGGCTCTGCCTACCGCGGCTTTCGGCGCACTGTTCATGCCTAGACCGGGAAAGGCGATATGCGGACTCTCGATGAGACAGTCAATCAGAGGCGAGTTGCAGGCCAAAGTGCCCTCAATCGATTCCCTTTGGGTGTTGGACATGTGAGCGTGGCCTATGGGCGTGCATATAGCTGTCTTCGGGGAGGGGTGCTCCTGCTTGCTACTGTGCTCACGCCATGCACGCATCCGGCACCTGATTGGTCGGTGAAGAGGCACGCCCGTTGAGTACCAATCAATGAACATGAATCACGTGCATGAGAATAAGTGCATATGTGCGTGCGTGCATGCTTTCATGCATCGGAGTGCATGAGGGAAGATAGGAAGAATTGAAATGGAAGACTTCTACAATGGTTTTCTATCCGTCACCGGAAGTGGAAGGGGTAATTATCATTCTCCCCTCTCCCTCTTGACTGCCATTCCTCCGGTTGCCAGTTCAAGTGTCTCTTAGTTCAGCAAAGCGATTATATTTTTTTTCCTGTTGGAAATGTTGCTTTAAGTGTGGTCCTCCTTGATTAGTTGTACTCCTGATACTGTTACATTAATTTTGTGAATCACCCAATCTGTGCTTGATGCTCACAGGGATTGGGCAATGCGACAAACATCGAAAATGTGACATTTTAAAGACTATTGCAGTGTATTTAGTTAATGTCCGACGTCAGTAATAGAGGTTTCAGTCACTCGTAGTAGTTTTGTAGCGGAACAGGAAGTACTTGGAGATCATTGTATATCGCTCGCTTAAAGATACTTTTTTGATTATTGGGTCTAACCATAGGTGACCAGAAGTTGTCTATCCCAACGCACGACGGCCCGTATTTGCGAACTAAAGGTTAAAGTGTGCAAATTGAGCCTCCGTGGCTTTCCAATGTTAGTAGATGGAAAGTTTTATCTATTGTGTCCCCTGTTACACTTCAGAGTAAACCCTAATTATTGTCTTACGAGTATCGATTTACGGATGTTTCAAAATCATTCTAACTGATGTCAATTTCCAATTCAGTTAAGAATTCACAACTTTTCCTGATGTCGAATTTTTCATAGAATAAGGATTCTTCGGCGTGTATTAGAATAATGATGTACTGAGACGGCAACATAATGCAAATCCGACCTCTAGGTCTCATATTCCCAACATTACTACATTTCTTTTATAACAGATCTCCTTTTGAATTAGATTAATGTAACATTTTTAGAGACTGCATTCATTTAGATACATTTGTTCTTCGTAAACACCTTTCCATAGAACCTATTGGCTGATTGGTTCAATTTGGAATTTATTTAGCAATCTACCAACACTGTTAAATTTTGACCTCCAAATTCTGTATATAGCAGTAATGTCAAACTTCCCCACCCGAGGTTTCCATATGCGCATACAACAATCTCGGTTGACGGGAGTTTTAGATAAGGCAGAATCGCTTTCTTTGATGAGCCATCAAATTTACCAGAACTGTTAAAGTCGTACGCAAATGTTATTCTCTTCCAAGTACCAAGTCAAAATACAAAACAAACCTCAACAACATTGGTAGAGATGTTTATGAAATGGTTTCAAAGAAGTTCGCTTAAGGTATTTTCTAAAGACAGAAGTTCATCTTCTTGCCTTGCAACCAAATTTTCCTCTAACCAGTGGATTTCGGCTCCGTCCTGCCAACAGACGGCTAGACAGCCACTGCCACCTCTGGCTACAGAGAAATCAACCACCCTGCGCTCTCTGATGGTGCCAATGATGAGGGTTTGAGCACGGGGCTTCAGAATGGCTTGCTCCCCGTCAAGTAGGGTCCATGCTATAATGTCGCCGTCCGTAGCCAGACAGAAGGTCACATTTGGACGATGAGGAGACCAGATAACCTTTCTGACGCCGACTGAAGGCCAATCAGATTGTACTTTGATGAACCATTTGAAAATTGGGTGTGGGTGATGAGTCAAGAAGAGGGCAAGTTGTCCATCAGAGTAACCTGTAATCGAATGCTATGTATTTTAGTCCTCTAAAACCTTAAGTAATCCTTCTCCATGTATTGCGATTTCACATTCGCACTACCTATGTCAACTTCTTGAATTCAGGCTTTATCTTTATCTCTCTAGATAATGGGTTTGAGACTCTTATTGTAGTAAGAATTATGCTGAAAATATAAGATCCTTCAATCCAAAGAAAATCTAGTTCAATGTGTTCTTGTAGGAAAACTAGAAATCCGATGCTTAAAGCTGTGAAGTGGGATAGATAAACCCATATTAACGCTGCAAGGTGATGTTATTAACTGACCCACAGGCATGACTTCACCTCAAAATGCTAAATTCAACTTGTCCTTAAATGTCGCGAAAATAATCAGATTATTAGTTGGATTTGCAGTGCCTATGGCATTAAAGGGAGTACAATTTATTTACATACGTTGCATGCCTCACAAATAAATAGCAAAAAAAGAATTGCAAGGTAAATCACTGGAGGATCATAAGAGCTCTTCACCATATGCCTAGAATTCTCCACATCTAATTAATGATCCCATGCAAGCAAGTCACAGTGCTACAAAGTGCAGACTAGACAGAATTTGCCGTGTTCACAAGGAGCTGTGCAATGGATGCCAGGCACTTGTTAACATTTGGGTTGAATTCCACTAGAATCAATCTCATTTTGGTTGAAAATACAATCCAGCTTTTAAATTTCATTCCAAAGTCAAATTAAGCTGCTTTTAAATAAGAATCACGGTCGCGAAAAGAGAGGATGAAATGGTAAGTAGCTTCTGTTTTAAAGTGTAGAATATTTAAGGTACTGTGGATAGGGCAGTGATGTCTACATCCAAAGCATTGTTAATTAGCAAAGTGGTTAACTTAACCAAGAAATTAATTAGAAAAAAGTGGGTTTACGTGGCCCATCCAATGTAAACATCCATAAAAATGCCCAAGGACAAATGCCACGAGTTCCCCATTCTCGTTCAATGCATAAAATTCGTGTTATCACCGGCTACTTATTTGCATCCAAGTAGCACTCACCTGCAATCAGAACATTTGGCAGGAAGGGATGCAGGGCAAGGCAAGTGACAGCGGCAACAGCAAAGGATAGCTTAAAATCCTCAGGGTGGACGCGTTGACTGACTACACGGCACCTTTGCTTGATGTTGCCGTCCTCTGATCCAATAAAGAATCTGTCTGATACTCGGCATACTTCTAGGCAAGTTGCGAACGGAGACAGGGATGTGCTGACCCCACAGGAAAATGTGCACTTATGGTGAAGAACCGTACATTGTAATCATGAGTGTAATGCTTCTCGCGGCATCACATATTTTATATGCTGCAAGGGTGTCTTGATCATACTTTTCCATCCCAATTCAAAGGTAAATCCTTATTTTTCATTTAAAAATCACTGATAATATGCGTAAAAATTATTGGCGTGGCTACTTATTATTACACAAAAGCAACAATTTGTACACAGCAGACAGGCTGTCTTACGCAGCAAACGGTGCCATTGGATCATCTCGTCATAAAATTGAAGCAAAAGCGAAAGTAAAAGGGGAAGTTAGTTACATCTACCCTACCATACGACTGCTTTGAGCACCATAAGTAAACCTTGCAAGTTGAATTAGGCGAACATGGCAGCCAGGTCGCAGCCCCAAATCAATAGTCGATCCAATGGCATAGTGACTCCTCCTAGACTTCAAACGCATCGCCATCCAAATGTTCACATTTCCCCGACTATCAAGGGAACAGAACTGAAAATTGTAGGATAAGATTGACCTGAAGATTAGTGACTTTAATGAAATGATCGGGGACGTTGGAAAGGTTCTAAAGTCGGGACTTTTATCGTTCTCCGAAAAAGCGAAAGAAGCCAAATAGTCTGGAGGTTTTGCATGCTGAAAGATCTTGGGAAGAAAACAGCTCTGCTTCAAAATATTGGCCGACCGATGTAGAGGAGACACTTCAGGGCCTAAATCCCAGACAGCCAAACTTCCGTCGCTAAGGCCTCCTACTATCTATTCAAATAAAAGTAATGACTAGTTCCATTCGAATTCAACCTACCACATTGAACTTGGAGCTACTTTTTGATAATACGGATACTATCCCTTCTCTATTTCCATAGATATCACTGACTTCGCTTCCAGATATCGGCAGAATTCCAGGACACTTCAGTGCATGCTCGAGGCTTCCCTGTCCAGAATGGTTATCGACTTTCCAAACGCATGCTATGTCACCAGGCAAAGGGCCTCGTAGATTTTCCGTGCTTTGAGACTGAAGTTCAATGTTTATATCAAAAAGGGGTAGCTAACCGATTTCAGCCGATGCATTGTGAGGAGGTGATGGTCCAAGAACTCGCAGTGAACGCACTCTAACTCAGCTAGTGCCTGTTGGTCATGGTTGGGAATGACTAAGTTGTGTGGTTTGTGAGTAAATTGGCCGGATATCAAGGAACCTTCTTCACATTCCTCTTCTAGTAGCATTAGTACTGTGTTCAAGCTCGTCTTTAGTCTATTCAATGTCGAGGCAGAGAATTGTACGTTGTTCGTGGGAGAATCCGATGAATGGTTACTTTGGATGGACGAGCTCAAGGCTGTTGAATCAAATCCTTCGTCAGTTGAAGGAACAAAACAACAAACCAGGACGATCTTTTAAATTAAAAACATTATCGAAATTATGTGTAGGCTAGATTATTTTAGAAAATTGTTGGCACACATTATGACATGCAAATACTTTTCGTGTTCCCCTAAAAAGGACTCATGTGTCAAAATGTTGATGCACCTGGACAAAATTCGGGAAACTTACGAGCAAAGCGGACGTGCCCTGAGTGACCGCCCTCGTAGGCCGGAGGAATTTGGGTCCAGGATGAGTAAGGAGCCGCTCGTGGCCTCTCAGTTTGTGTGTCTCGAGAAAGACAATCATCCATTGTCTGCAGCTGCACGTGCGAAAGTTCTACCTGACAAAACCTCAAAACGTAACTAAAGTACTCATCCATTGGCTGGAGGTTGAAGATCTCTCGAAAATCATCCAAGCTTAGTTCAATAATTCGAAGAAGTTCTTTACCCCTTTCAATTTGACGTTTGCGATTGAGGGACATAGGTGCATTGCTTAGACTTTTAGCGATGTCATTTTCAATCCCCGCCCGTGTTAATGACTTGGTGCAACTTCTTTTGGTCTGTTCCCCATTGCATGTGTAAATGGTAAAGTACTGGCAATCGGGTAAAGTCATTATCTGTTGGTTTTCTAGAGACTCAGTATTCCGGTTCGTTGGTAACCCTTTTGATTGATGCTCCAATTCACTTAACGAAAATTCATTGGAAGGAAATTCGGCAACCAATGACAAAGTTGAGTCGCATCCAAGCTTACGATCCTGGAGAAATCTTTCTTTTTCAAGGGTTAAATCAGCACTTGAGCGATCAATACCGCTTAGTGGCTCAATACCAAGTACTCCGGCCAATTCCGTGCCACTTTTGGGAGTATTATTAGGTTTTCTACTCGCAGACAGTTGTGATCTTCCAATAGAATCCCTCACCTTATCTTGCTCAGTGAGAAAACTAGGTTTTAATGCAGTCGACAATCTACTTGTTTTTATGTTGGGTATTTTGGTAGATGATTTTTTTGGTGCCACTGGATTGACAGTTGTCTTTACCGATTTAGCTGAGCTTTTGCTATTTAAGCGGATTTTTTTCACGGGACTGCTTCTTAAGGGTTGTCCCCGAGACTTCGAATCTGCCATAACTGCGCAACCAGAAATGAACTGCAGGAGTTAACCTATCTGAAGAGCCGCGTACTGTTGTTTCCAAACATTGATTGATACAAACTAGCTCAAAAGGGGTAAGCAGAAAATAATTTTACATAAACGAGTAAGTATTAACTACATTTAATAGTTCCGTTAATTTATTGTTAGCTTTGGTAAGTGCAATGGGGCCTTTATTAAGGAATTAAAACGCAAGGTGTCCCAGTTGGCCACTCCTTATATAATGTTGATATCAAGAGGCTTTCTTTGTTTTGTCAACATTGATTTTCACACAGCCTCTATTGTTTTTTACCTTTTTTAGCATCTTACTGAGATTTCCTCTTCTTTTAGTTGTTATAAATCAGATGTTATTGTGGAGCCCCAAGTCTTTCCAAGGGTCATGAAAAGCACATTCGGATATGAGTTCATAAGCATGGCATATGGTTCTGCTGCTTAGCGTAAATAGAAGCCGCAGAGACTGAGGATTTCGTGGAATTGGGCCGACACCAAAGCTATAGCTAATCATTTTCGATGTTGCTACATTAATGGTAAAACCAGCGTACATTTCCTCTTCCCTCAAAGCTATTTTGGCGGGTGTTTTGCTTTTAAGGCCTTAACTTTGACGCCACTATTAATGTTAGGGCGTCGAGATTAGTGCTAATATGATAATGAGTAGCCGACGCATCTCCCACATTTTCTGTGCCTCTCTCAAGACTGCTTCAAACTCCCTATAATGCTTATCGAATCTCCTCAGCACTCACCACTTTTAACTAGTCGAAAAAGTCTAAACCACATAAAACAGTTGAAATCAACACGCCTCCACCTTGACACCCAGTTTTGGTGGAGCACATTTGCCGACACCGAAGCTTAACCCACGCAGTCACACAAGTTATGATTTCAACACTTACGCTGATGCTACCCCCAGTTAGCAAGACACCATCCCAGGTATAATGTTCGCCAGAACGAGAGGACCATCATCTCCTCTCCTAAGATCATGAGCCTCAAGAGCATCAAGCGGCCCCAGCAGAAACTGCAGCGAGAACAAGACCAATTACCGATATTAAATAAATTGTGGTGGGCGATAGCGGATGCAAATAGGATTTCTCGACGTAGGAAACATGAAAGATGCGAGGTGTACAAGGGAGGCAGTGGACGATAAGGGGCGGAGAAGAATGGGAGGGAGAGGGGGACAAAAAGTTATCGCAGACTCTAATCAATATGGAGCCCAGCAGCTGGAGACCCCATGGCCGGTCTATACCGACGGTAAACCCGCTTTGGCTCGGCACTGACACACCATGGCGCGTTTCATAAATTGACTCCGCGACTGATCCCGCACGACCTTAAGGACGAGTAGCACAATAATGTATTTGGGGTTAAAAGTGCCAGCTTATTCTGCTTCAGAAAAACAAAGGAACCCACTTCGTTTGTAAAAGGCGATGCTTTAAATTTAAACATTCACCTTGAGAAAATCTTCCAGTTCGATGGCACCATTTTCCAGAGCCTGTGAAAGATAGTAAAGCACATCCCCAATCGCCTGCTCTTCTGCGAAGGCCTCCACCAGCCTATGGCAAGAAATAAAACAATCGAAATGAAGAAATAGGTGGCTGCGATTTACTTTGAGCATCAATACCTCTGAAACCCAAATCTAACAAAACTTCCATTTTGTACCATGAAGTTGCATTAACATCAATCACAAAATGAGTTAGGCCTTGGGATTACCCGTTTATGTCGTCACTTCCTTGACCATCGTACGGTGGGATTGTCTAAGCGCATGATAGCAAAATTAATGCAGCAGCAGACGGTCTTGATCTCCAACAAATAAAGAGTCTGACTTACTGATAAATTACAGTACCTGAGTCGAGGGACTGGGTAATTTATTCTCGGCAATGCTAATTAATGGACCGAACAACGCGGGAGAGACAGACTATGGTACTTAAGGTGGTTACTATGCCAACTAAAATCCTGGACCACTCCAAACCAGTAAAGTAGTCGCCTGGGTTCAAGCACATAAATTACATGAGCCTCTCCTACCGTGGAAATAAGATGGAGACACCTTTCACAACTGTATTGTTTGACATGCTAACAACAATAGTAATGTTTTCGCCAACAAGACAGATTATGGAACAAATTGTTCAAGTGAAGTACGGAAAAGCTAATGGCTTGTTTTGGTCGGATATCATACCAAAAGACTCAAGTACTAAATGCTGCCAAGCGGGACTTAAAAAGCACTCGCAGTATCCATCAGATATCTCGGAGCTGATAAAAACCAATCACCAAGTCACAATTTGCACTCTGTGAAGTTGACCTTAACGTTGAAAGCCAAAGAAACGAGCTTTGAGAGGTTTCTCCGCCTTTTAGCAGTCCTAATAAGTTACTTATAAGATGGCAACATTGATTTCAGCGGTGGTTTGAGTACATATTTCGATTGATCGAAGCGTTTCTTGAGACAGAGAATCGAAACCGGACTTAATAAGATTCTTAAAGGAGCGAAACCTTACTGCCGATAGACGGGCGTCGTGGTATCAACGACCGAATCGTAGTCCACCTTGACATTCGCCTCCTGTTTCAGCTTTCGATAGACCTCCTTGTACTCCTCCGCCTTACCCCCCAATTCACGCGTCAGAGACTGTATCTGCTCCTATAGAAAAGGACGAAGAAGAGCAATAATGCAACTTACCCGAAACGAAAGGAAGATATTTGTGGACAGGAAGAGGTGAATACATAGATACTCACCAACTCGGAGAGCATCTGCGCTCTGATGGTGTCGAGGTTGTCGGCGCGCGAGATAAGGTCCTTCTCCGTCGATTCGAGCGACTGGATCTTGCAGCTCAAATCGTCCACCACCTCGCGTTGGACATTGTTCAACTTATCCACGACGGCGGATCGAAGCGACAACAACAGCTGCTCCTCCTCTGATACTGCACCTGCGGTGTAAGCACTTGGAAGTCAGATACTTCAGTGCTGCCGACACATGTTTAACTACGGCAACGGTTAGCGCGATTCGCCAATATTTTCAGATATTCCAAACTATGAGCGTGCAGCAGTCGCAAAAGTAGCTCTTACGCTGACTTCAAAGGTAAACTTTCTCAATTAAAGGATTTCTTGATGGATTAATTGCTAATAAATGGCAAATTCCCGACTCAGAATAATGAACTCCAAAATTAACCAGTTCAATTGATTTGAGGAGCAGCTGATCAAATACTTTACGTCCAGTTTGAGACCTTGAAAAATTAAAAAGGAACCGGTATTGAAGCGTTGCAGGTATTGAAGCGTTGTAAGTACGAAATTTACTTTGATAAACAAAAAATGTCGGTTCCCATGGTATTGAAATAGAATATGACGTGATTATGTTCTGCAGAGCTTTGCGAACGGATGCTAGCTGGACTGAGGTGAGAAGGCACAAAAGACTTGAGTAAACCATAAATCAGAAAGACTAATTACACCCAGCGCAAACTGAAAATCCCACGAACCTTAACACACCCTAAACTACCACTTACGATTAAACAGATTTTAAGACTCCATATCAATAATAATTTTCCAAAAAGAAAAAAGTGGAGGATTAAACAAGGCCAAACTCACATAAGGTGTAAATGCCGAAGCTTCATAATACTAATGATAGGGATAAACAACAAAGTGCCCGCGAAGTGCAGGATATTTGCAAAGTTTAACAATACAAAGCTGTTAGACTCAGAACAAATGAAATTGGTGCGTTTTTTAACCTTTGCATACAATGTCTAGATAAAACCTCGAATTCCAATTATCTCTCCCCACCTCTTGGAGCCGCATTTTAAATCACACAAAATGATGTGAGCCTCTTCAGTGCTAACCGCCAGTTAATGACTTCAAGCAGCCATAGCTACATAGCAAATCAATGAAACTAAATTCCGAAAAGTGCTATCGGTTGAATGAGGTCTCGCAAAAACGGCAGGCATGATACGATCGATATTGTAAATGACACTACTTAAACACGCACTTGCCGTTCGAACATCCACACAAGCCTGCGTTGTGGGGAAGACTTCATTGGATGATCATAAAGAAATGCGTATCTATTTTTGGAAACCGAGAATCCGCAAAAGCGCGCACAGAATTGCTCAGCACTACCAATCATTACTAGTCATCAGTCAGTTAACGCGTCGAGCGAGAGGAAGGATCGTACCTGCAGAGAAGCCGGTGGCGCTGCCCAAGAAGGTTGACGCAGTGGGTACAGAGGGCATGGAAGGCATGACCCCACCAAAAAGAGAGGACTGTGGTGTAGCGCTGCCACTCGGAGTGGGATTCGTAGACCCTGGCAGACCTGGCATTCCCCCCCAACCCACCCCAGGCATTCCATAGGCGCAACCATTGGAGGCTTTCAGAAAAAGGTGAGAACAAATTACCCGCAGATAAAGTGTGTTTATCACCATATGATGAAATTGCAACACTCCACATTCATGCTAGTAAAAATAAACGGGAAAGCCTTGCTAAGTGTCCAACTTCGAAGATCAACGGGAAAGTTACGCGTGATAGACATCAGTGGAGTAATTGAAGCGTGGATGTAATGCTATTCCAAAAGTATCGTTCCCACAGTGGTGGGTGGATATGCCATAACTAGTGCACATTTAAAATAGCACACAATTCTCGACAAAAGGAAAAGAAAATGTGAAAGTCCCCCAATTTCAAGGGTGATCGTGGGTTGACAGACGAATTGACATTTGACAGCGCTAGAAAAGCACCCAAACGCAAAACTGAGCTATTCCATTGCAATGAAAACTGCATACCAGTGGATGTAACGGGTGTTGCTATAACTTGGCGTAATAATTGGTCTATTGTGAATTGGCGTGGTTTAGTTTGTACCAATTCAATCAATCCATTTTAAAGGCAATAACAGACACTTCTTATGCGCTTAAATAAAGAATGGGCAACTGATAATGTTTTATGATGAAATGTAGAAGTGATAAATAATTCACAATCTCAAATGAACAATAGCGTTTACGAGCTCGAAAAAACTGAAGATTCATTAATGAACATACACTCATGCTTTGTAGTTTTTGCTAAACCCCGTTCTATGTAGGCCTTTGGAAAAAACCGTGAGGTTTAAATTCTTACAACTCGTTCAGCATATGAAACATGGATACCGAACATAAGGACTATGGATTTATGTAACAGTGCCAGAGGTCAAGAGGAAACACAACTTTTGAAAATCAACTTCTGACATTTGAAAGAATAGGGGATACATACACGCTATGTTGGCGTTGAATCCAACATAGCCGGCCGGGCTCTGATTGACCGTAGGCTTGGAAAAGACCGGTGTCCGATGACCGAAGACTTCCTGAAGAATCGCCAAAAGGCTTTGCGTTGATGAGCCCGGCTACAAAAGGATAACATTCCAAAGGTGAAAATGTAGCAAGACACGTCTAACCCAGTTGGATCAACAATACACTTACAAACTTCCATTCTGACAGGTAAGGGAGGAAGATTTTCCCATTCGTGTCAACGTGTGGACCCGATTTAATCTGCATGCTTGAGGTTGGACGGACGTAAGCAATGGGAGGATGGTAAGGATGTTGGTAAACAAAATAAACAGCTAACGGGATGTTGTACACATTTCCCAAGTATTTGACGGGTATAGTCCCCTCCAAACAAAGGAGCTTACTGGTTTGGCCATTTTCAAAAGCTAAAAAGTATTTGCAACCCAAAGTCAGTCTTACTGAAATCTTGCAGCTTTACTTGAAGACTGTGATAAGCTTGAGACGCCTTTTCAATATCGATCCTTGCCGCATCACGATATTTATACTAAAAGCCAAAACCGATGACTCGGGATGAACAAAGCATCAAAGTGTAAATTGGAATCCATGCTATGTTAAACTTGGGGTTGTATCATCGCTGCTTCCAAACTGCACGATCAAGATGTGGAAATCCAGCGATTAAATAGAAGCTACATTGAAAAATTGGCATAGCAAATATCTCTGTCATCTACGAAACTTTAAGAACTAGTCAAAACAGACATTTGTGGGTAGCATACAATAAACGATAGAGTGAGTACTCAGAATTGTAGTTGGAGCTATCAATCCCCACGCACATAAATGTATGCCGCGCGGGAGGATTTACAGTATGGACGTAGATTTGCCCTTAAAAAACAATTGGTGAAAAAAATAACACCCAATCAATTGGGCGAAACCCTTACATTCGCTAGACCATGCGCAAGAGAAGCAGAATGGCTCGACATTACCAGAAAACTGAAGCCAGAGTGCGCGCGCTGGCTGAACAACAAAATAAAACAATAATGACGTTAACTAAACTGATGTCAGATTAACATGGTAGAAATGATCAAACAAGTCCAAGTTAAATAGAAACTAGCAAATGCTTTGAAGTTAAGCCACAACGAATGCACGCCATTTTATCTTAGATGTTAGAAAACCTCCCGTTTATGGCGGACGTATTTACGGCTGAATGACTTAGCAAATTTAGAAATTTCTATGATTTTTTAAAGGAGTAAAGGTAATTTAGCATTGCTGCTTTGCACAGTTATCGTCTTTAGAGTAATCTGGTCCTCTCCCATATTTTTTGATAAAATGTCAGCCTGAAAATTCTTCGTCGTAAGTTCCTTCAGCATTTTAGTGGCGCATCCTATTTCGCATTCTTTACTTAGAAATGGAAGAAATATTTCAAATACAGACAAGCGGTAGATCGAATTACACACAGAGGGTAGGAATAAATGGATTTAAATTATTGTGTCTATTTTTACTTTCATTGTAGCACCTTCTGAGACTACCCTAAAGATGAAAAAGATAGTGCTAATGTAATACTTTCTTTGTTCGAACTGCCGGTTTCAGTGACTTGGGTGGCCATATTGTACTGAGCCGGTTGGCCGGCCTTTGGGCCGTGCAAACAGCCCCTAAGCCCTCTGTTCCCAGAATATATGTTCTGCCCCAATACTGTGCCTTCTTATACCTTAAAGGTAGCCTCGGGACACTACAGCTAGGATCACAATATATGTTTTCAGCGAATAGTAAGAATTGGAGCTACTGGTAAAGCCCAGAGTCCAGCCCACCCGGCTAAGGTCCAATGGCCCATAAGCCGCCCCTAACCAGAACCGAGAGTTCAACAACAAACGTGTTACACTTATTAATGGGGGGATTTTTAAGACCAACCTGACCTATATGGTTTCTGCATTTGTTCTTGATTTACTGTCGCTGACATTTTACATTTGCGCTCATTTAACCTTCGGGTGTGTCCAATTTATGGAATAGCGAACAAACACAAAGTCTACTTAAACAGCCAGAGCCCTATGCTAATTCCCTTGCCCTGATATCACCTCGCATGCTTCAGGAGTGCGCGCATGTGAGATGTATTGGTTACTTCTTCTCCCCTTTGGTGTATTAAAACAATCAGCTAAAAACATACGCGTTGTAAGTTTATGCAATTAATATAAAGAAAGTGCCTAAACAAAAGAATTAGAGTTAAGTAAGGAATCGTACAAATTCTATACACAAATCATAATGTTCGCCAGTCTCAAATCTGATTGTGAAGCAAACACTTATTTGGTTATTTGTCTTCAGAATTAACTGATAGCCACTTACTTGAATTATTTTAGCGATCTTATTTAACAACCAAAGAGAAGTTGTTTTTGGTGCATTTGCTGAGGTTGTAAAAGGACTAGATTTGTTGTCGTTGGAGCTCGAAAACTTCAGCGCCAACATTGAAAGGAAGTTTTAAATCGGCAATCAGCGAGGTCAGATTTGTTAGTGGCCAGATATCCAGATCCTTACTAAAATCAAACAAGAGATTTAGTGTTGGGAGATAAGTAAGGCATTGTCACATTTCTTTGGATGTTGACAACCATATTTTAGACCCATTGTTGTAGTAGCTTACAAAAATGCGGAATTTTCCTTAGGATTTGGTTTCCCTTTTTTTCAAAGCTGCATAGAAGCGTCTTCTGGGAGCGCAAATTACACAGCTTCCTCGCCGTTTTGAACAATGTTTATGGTGCTCGTCGTAGGTCTTGTTCATTTACACGTCCCTCCTAGTAGTTTTTCTTCTTCCTCGGTGTGTGTACCCCACCTTCGTGGAGTGTTTGTGCGCGGATCTATGTATTTCAGGTCAAATAACTTACTGGTGAAATAATTCTTTTCACTCGTGGTGCATTTTTGCTTTAAAAACGGAGGAGCTTGCGATGTATCATAGGTGGAAGAGAGAGTTCGGAACGCGTCTGTGAAGTAGCACTGTTGCCTTGATAGACGCTAGGCTGGCTGTGCCTAACGTAATGCCTTTTTTCAGCCACAAAATATACCTAGCTAAACAGGCATAAGGCCAAAATCTGGTCTCATACCTCTTTTTAGTCAGAGCAGGTACTCCATAGTCTTGTGGTTCGCTTCATCCCGTTTGATGAGGAAATTTCAGTTGAGAATGATGCCATTTCAAACGGTGGAACGGCGGTTGATTAACTGGCTGAAGCCCATCACTGTGGAATACGCCTACGCAGGCATAAATCTCATTGCTGAGAGCGGTCGTCGTAATGCTTTGTTTGTTCGGACTGCCGGTTTCGGTCACTTGGCGGCCATATTCTACGAGCCGATTGGCTAGCCTCCGAGCTATGTCAGCAGCCTCCAATTTCTCTGTTTTCGGAGCGTATATGTATCCTGCCTTAGTACTCTGCCTTCTGTAACCTTAAAAGAAGTCTCGGAACGCTGCATTGTTAGCAGCGGAAAACGGACCCGACTTTGGTGGATTTCTATCCTGATCTATACCACTTGTGGCAAAACTTAGCGGTGTAAAAGAAGTGCATATGCTACGGATGGGAAAATACCTGACATCGCATAACAGATGGGCATTCCCCCGCCCTCGTGTTCTGCAAGCAAGCTATTAACAACTGAAGCGACACTAGCTGTGAACTCCATTTCCAGTGAAACTCCTTAGAGAGATCAGCGGCTTTTTGGTGAGCTCTCCCTCAGGTTCTCATGCGACTCCTCTCCCCTCGCCAAAATGTGTACCTACAGATGTGGAATTTGCAGGGCGCCATTCGATAGCATAATTTTATGCTTTGTACACATGGATCGCGTGCACTCCGTTCCTGTGAGGCCACTCACCCCATTTGCTCAGGGTTATACGATACCCTCGATTTTATCCCACGGCATCAAAAGGCTCGGAATAACAATGTGTTGCTCGTGTCTCGATCCATTCGAAAACTTCAATTCATCCCTCCATCATTTCATTGGAACATTATCGTGAGAGAGGAGAATTCAGCAATACGCATTTGGTTACCCGAGTGCTACGCGGAATTGATGGCACTGCAAGAGCACATGCACTCGAATCTCGATAACTGGGACGGCTAGTTCGTGGGTGCTTCCCCCAGCACTGATTACGTTGCGATGGCTGACACGGGAGGCCTACCAAGAGGGACGTCGGGGATGATGCTCGAAAGAAGGGAGGGGCTCTGTAATGCTTTGTTTGTTTGGTGGCCACATGGTTCGAGCCGGCTGGCTGGCCTTCGTGCCATGCCAACAGCCCCCAATCCCTCTGTTCTCAGAATGTATGTATTCTGCCCTAGTACTATGCCTTCCTTCACCTAAAAGGGAGTTTTGGGACGCTACAGTCGTCTTCAATAAGACTCGCAAGTTGAATACTTAAAGTGCGATTCGTTCATTCTACTCGCTATTGACCATTACCTAATCGCGTCTTAAACTCAGCATGTTTCCATATGTGGCTTTGGAAAGTCTGAGTTGGCGAATCACTGACTAAATAAAAGAGGACTAAATATTTTAGTGTCTTGATTTTCAAAAGGCTCTGCTTCTCTGAAGTTTTTGAGTCTTCCATTGCTCAAACACCAGTTTCCCCTTCTGTAATCAATAAACAAACTAATGTCCGGGTCTAATCTCTATCTCAACGAACCTTTAGGCAGGGGTTGGTTTAATGAAGTTGCAATGAGGAGAATTCTGAAGGTCGTTAGTGCCATTTGTCCGAGGTAGCCTGCACGATCCGTTCTAGTTAAACATATAGATTTTGGAGAACTATTTGCACCAACGTATGTGAAAATACTAAGCGCTAAGGTCCGATCCTTGTAATATTAAGACCTTACTGTCGAGGGATAAGTTCGGCCAATCCTATCACACAGTCGTAGCCATCGCATCCTACGACGCCCTTGTTGTTGGGTAGCGAGAGAATGCCTTTAGCATAACTCCCGTAGTGGCCTGCCAAGCCAACGGGGTGGTATCTCTCAGTAAGATGGTTGGATGTTGTGCAATGCTACATTTCTTTGGGTTTCATATCAAGTCTACTTTATGTAGGCAACTCAACAACAATTTTAGGTAAAAATTACGTTGCAGAATGTCTTTATTGAAAACAAACATACCGTATGGGCGAAAAACGCGTTTCGAAAATGCTGCGATCGGAGTTGATTACATGTAAGTCGTTGAAAAGCGACGGTTGCATTGCGGTGACCAAAAGGTATCGCGTGGAATTCACAAATCCTGTTGAGCAATATGTGAACCGGCTTTTTCTTCTTACTTCTCACCAATTCTAACCTGCCCATTTGTCGACTTCAAATACAACATGAGAAACCACTCTGACGTATGCAGTGGGTCCAGCGAAATCATATGTTAATGCGGCCAGTTTTCTTTATTCACTACAGAAGAGTACTTTTGTTCTTTTTTTGCTAGAACAGTCGGTAGATTCCATGGTGCAGTGGAGCCTTGAGACCTCATATTGGAGCATCTTGTGAACTAGAGGGGATGCCTCTTCCAGCAGGAGGGGTGGTATGCTTGTGGATGGTTGCCAGTTAGGTCTAGGACATGCTTGATCTTCCTAGCTTGGAACAATTCCACATGCAGATTATCAGTCAACAACATTTCAAGCATAAGTCTCGTTATCAGCAACGTTATTGGGCTGCTATTGCTACCTACTGCGGCGCCTTCAAACAGGCCATCATGGATGTTTTTATCCATTTATCTTGGGTAAATGACACTCCACTGTCGCTCTATTACAAAGGCGGTACCCTCGGTAAAATCCACAATAGGCCTAGTACCACGTGAAATGCCGACTTCAAGGATTACATCGCAAGCTAAATTCAGCTACTTAAGTTAAATTGCTCATGCTGTTGCGTAAAAAAACGTTAGTTTGACGAAATTCACCTTCCGTTACACTAAAACCATCATTATCGAATAATTTTTTAACTAGATTTACCACTGACCTGACGGCAACAGTTTTGGGACAAATGGCACGGTTGTTCTTCTCTTTTGCCTAGAGCTTAAGGAAATACGGAAAGGCGATTGGAATGCAGAACCGATAGAGCAAAAGGGTTCACCAAGAGCAGGAGAAATGTGTGGGGATCCTCGATAGTTCACTGCTGCTTTTATTCGGTCATTGCTATCAATGAAATGAAATGTCATGGCTAATTCAATGCGGCTGCTTACTCTGAACTTCACCAACTCGTTGTAGAAATCTGAGCCCATGCTACAGAGTATGTCAACCAAAATGTGCCATGAACTCTGTGTCTGAACTGGACGACCGCTCAGCCTTCGAATTTTGCTAGTGATAAATTACGGAAGGTGCCATTTGCTGCTTTTCTTTGGCTCTTGGGTAATCAGCGTCGTCTTGCTCTGTCCTTTAACCAGAACCCTACTCTTCCAAGGTGATGATGATATGGTTTGAATTTGTGCGACATTCTCAAAGTCAATATCCAGAATCAGTCGACTTTCCACACGGAAAAGAATGAATTTTGTAGAAGTTAGCGTTAGATCTGTTAGGATAATCGTCGTTGAATGCATGAATACAAATTGATTTAGGATCATCTAAACCATCCTTTAAAGTCCCTGTCCGTTTTGGAGAGGAGGGTTTTAATCAGTGTAGAAACTTCGCTAGTTCGCCTATTTACCTCTGACTTCAGGTCTTTTAATTGAGATGCTAGACTTGATGAATGCATAATGTCTTGGTGACTACTGACTCATAGAGGTGGTAACAGTACTTTGGGGAATCGTGAATGTATCCTCTTTGGAAATTGAAAGTGTACGCTCAGTCAAGGAGAGTTTGAACTCAACAGCTTGGTACCCAAAGGGTTTATTCGTTGAATCTTCCATTGAATGCAGATGGCATGCAAAAGTCTAACATACCCATGATTTACTTTGCCTTGGGAGATGGATTGAATTCACATATTTGAAAGAAGAACATCCATTTTCCTAAGTAGCGGTTTGCCATTTTACTTAAACCAAAATGAACACTTATCTCTCAGAGAAATCGAAAATGAACACTAGAGTGCTGAAAAACACCTACTTTAGATCAGAGCTATTATCACGCTACAAATGTGAACGTCAGTCACTTGTGCGAATCTTCTCAGCTTAAATTAATTGACTTTACTTGTAACCATTTGAGTAGGCTTTCTGCTCCCATTACGAATGAACTTGAGCCTGCTAAGATGGTTGCATAGATCGCTTAGCTGATTTTTTTCTTGTCTTTTTAACTTTAATGGCTTAACCTCTTACGGCTTTCTAAAAAAACCTTATTTTCTTATGTCATTTCTGTGCCAATTAGGTAATGGGAATACAATGGAAGAAAACACACATAAAATTAAAAATTTCGTTCTATTTGATTAATTAGAAATGGGGTTCAACCCTTATATATCACTTTATTTATATAAATTGTGAGTAGAACTTAAATTCTTAACGTATTCTTGAAAAACGGCTCTGTGTTGTTTTTGTTTAGTACATTTACTCTTGGTTTCGAACAAAAGTAAAAGATGCTTAATAGTTTCGTAGTTCTTCTACTTCAGGTCGTTGGAGGTAGGCAAGGGAGAGAAGAAGGATATTTCACAGTTAAACGATATAGTGAAGGTATGCGGGTTACCAAAGTTCATGAAGAATCGGAACATTTTTCCCCCCCAAGGATCGGTGGCGTCAACTCAGCCACGAGGTTGACGTATGATAACAGCTTGTCAACTAAATGCTAAAGTCAAACCGATGCGTATTGCACAAGCATATCAGTTTTACTGTCCACCGACCATGTGATAGCGGACACTGTAACGAATCGTACCTTTAGATGTGAAATATAGCTATTGATGCTTAAAGCGTAATATTTGTTCGGTTGATGCAAAGTAAAGTTGTTTTATACCAATTCCTATAATAGTTCCATAAATATTGTTGCATTTTTTCTTTTTCACTGAATTGATTGCTAAAAAATGTCCAATATATTCACATTCATATGCATAAACATGCAACTATCTTCGATATTTTACAAATTTTAAGAAGCCTAATATTCGCTAGAGCGAATAATGCTTAACAGCTTAGGATAACGTGGGGGGAAGGGAGGACAGCTAAATGCTGCAAAAATGCAAAATTAATGCAACAAAATGGCCCGTTTTTGGCTACAACACGCAATCAAACTAACTTAAGAATTGCGGGGGAGGGTGGGGCCTTCTCGTAGTGGTAGAGAAGAGATAGAGAGAGAGCTTATAGTCTCGCTCCACCTGAGCTCTCAGAGTGGCATGCCGAAATCGGCTTTTTTCGTGACAGGGATAAATTAATTTTACCACTCGTGGAGCCGATTTTGTTTCCAGTAGATAGTCTGCCGTCACGCCAAGTGCTGCGGACAGATGTGGGCAAACAATTTCGCCAAAATGACCACTCAACTTAACTGTACATATGCCTACCAAAATCTTCCATCGTACCCTCACTGTGAGGATGAAATTCCGCAAATTTGAGAATTTAGTCAAAGCAAATTAAAGTCCTCTTCAGAAAGCTAAGGGTAACAGCTGTTATATGCAAACATTGTACGAGATGTGAAAAAGGCAAATTTGCTCAGGAGAGGGTCTTGACAAAGTTGGTGAGGACGCAAAATGGGTGGAAGTAAAAAAGATTTCCACTACAAAGTTGAATGCATATATGTATTTTATCCCTCCTCTTTGGTGACAAATCGGGTGTAAATGGACCTTAAGAAGATTTTTAAATTATTCTTTTATGATAAATGGTTCAGGAAAACGTATTGGCGATTTTCTGACATTCAAAATTTGCCTAACATTAATTTGCATTGCCTCTGGCTGAAACGTGTACAATTTTTTGTAGGAAAGGTGAAAGAATACAGCCGTATTTAAAAGAAAAACTAATTTTGTTATCATTTGAAAGGGAAGAAATTTGAACTTTAAAACTGAAAGATTTGACTCTATCCCATCTTACTAAATAGACCTCAAAACATAACTAGAATCCCACCTTGGGTTGAACAGGCGAAACTGCATCACCACCCTTACCTAAAAATGCACAGAACTATGCTAATTATAAGGCATGTAAAATAATGCAACATTAACTGTCGAGAAATTTTGGTCTTTTGAAAAAGTACTTAAAATAAATAAACGACTCGGCTTTAATTTGCTTGATCTCAGCCAAATTATTACGAACTGAATATTTTCCTAATTCTACCTCTGCGATGGCAAATAGTAGGTATTTGGACTGCACCTAAGTCTCGAATGGCAGCTGCGGTGCAGACAAGCTTCGATTTAGCGATAAAATGTCACTCTTGATGTATCTACCATTTTGTCTTCTTTTCGCAGACATCAAGCTGTCTTAGAAGAGGAGATAGGGGGAGAAGAAGAGAGCCTTTGTTTTCTGACCAATTCCTTCCTTTTGCCCTTCTTTTGCGAGGCAAGAAGGGGAGGAAGTGCATCATTTCCCCTTTCTCCTTCCCTCGATTCCCTTCCCCCACTTCGAAAGGGGAATTCGCAGGACTGCATTTGACAGCTTTCTCGGTAATCCAACTCCTCAAACCAAACGCACTTTGCTACTCAAACATGGGATTCGGGAAGTGCACAGACGTAGAAGGGATCACCAAGATGAGATTAATGCGAGCTTGTCAGTCCATTTTAATTTTGACAAGACTGGGCGTGTCGCAGTTAATAACTACTTTAGAGAAGAGAAATTTGCTTTATAAAGGCAATTCAGTCGTCAGAAAGTGGTCTAATAAGCCGCACCGTATGAAAGAGTTAAGAGCCCGCGTGGTAAGGTGCATGGTTAATCACAATGCGGTTACATTGGCATTGTGTAAATCAACTCACTGGTGGTGAGCGATGCTGGGTTTCTTTCCATTTTGATAGCATCAAAAAATTTGATTATTGCCCACTTGGATGCCGAAGATTTGGGGTGAATCCAACTATTTCTTGTTGATCCATATTTAAGGTCTTCTCATTAAGCTGATGTTCAATGTCAAAAAATGAAGAATCCTAGTTTCTTACTAAAGGACAATGTTGCATGTTTTAAATATCATGCTTCATTAAATCTTTTAAATCGTTGTCCGTCATAATTGCTTACAGTATTTGCGATTTCCTGATAGAAATTTTGATTGACCGCAAGGAAAGCTAAAGTATGCAATTATAAATGTCCACCTCAGGTGCAAATTATGATTTACGCTAGATTTAAATTTAATTTATGTCACTTCAGTGTGCTTTTGGCTAACTTATAATGGCAGTAGAACTATTCCTGGAAACATTTTATAACTTGAGCACAGCAAGTTTCGCAAGTCCTGACTTAATAGAACTTTGAAAGAGAAAGGAGTAACAAATTAAGCGAAATACCTTACCAGTGCCAAGAGGGCTTTCCTTTTCACACGATTAAGCCTTGCTAGTGGCACTATTAGGTGTCGCCTTTTCAGTCTTGGTACATACCCTCTGAAGTACCACCCATACACCTCACAATTATTCGTCCCATTGACGGGCTCTCTGTCGGTCTTGGTATCCTTGATTCGGTGAATTTAAACAAAACCTACAACAATGACTCCCACCGAAGATGGGGGACCCTTTCTCTGTGTAGTCTTTTATCAGTGGCGGCAGTTGGTCGGGCTATTATTAGATGAAGGGGCGAACTACTTAAAACGTATCATTATTGTCACCGTAATTAAGGATATATGGAGTTGTTTCTACCTTTCAATGAAAATCTGACTCATGTCTTGTGAAATTAGGCGGCATTTTATTGTTACTTTTTAAGGCGGAGAGTGGAGCCTAAAAATAAGACCCCTTTCACACAAATCCAACGCTTCTGAATCTAACATCCTGGCGACTAACAGAAAATTAAGGCTTATGGTTAGTTTTTAGGTACATAACTAAGTGCTTGTGAAGATTAATCAGTCAAAATAGCCCTTTTACTTCAATTTGGGCCAAACTATCCATAAGGTGAAACTTTAGCTATGGGGCTTAAAAACTGCTGCGGAATGAAATGGAGTCGTGGAGCCATTTAACTAACAACCCAATCATCTAGCAAAGGATCTTTTCTAGACTTACCTCTGGCACAAATTTGTTTGGTTGTAAAAGATTTCAACAGTGGCTTCATGGAAAAAAGGCAAGATGACCTCATTTCAAGTCTTTAAAGATCCACACAAAATTCACATATAAAGTGGTCGTTTTTGCGTAGGAAGAAATTTCATAGATAAGTTTAATTTTCATGGATAAAGAACCAAAGAAGAGTTTATACACTAACTAGTCTAATCATTTTAATTAGTGGTCAAGAAGGGAACCACTTGTAAGTTACTCATTTCATTATCACCCTAACGCCAGCCTTCCACCAAATTACCTCAACAAGATAAATTCATAAAAGCCAAAAATATCAAAGCAAATCATTCATCTCGATTCTTAGCACTGCTGATGTCGCGCATACCAATTATTAGTTTACCCTGCCATGGATGAAAAAGGTCACATTTACATAGAGAACCAAGAGCGGGACGTAGTTGAAGCCCATGCTAGTAAATCTAGGCAAAAGTACTCTACACAATCCTTAAATAGCGTTGGTAATTTGAGATCCATAATTACCAAGCACAGGTTAAGTGGATAAACTTTCACCGGGAAAAATAAGCACCGCCTGTGGGAATGGACCTCTGCAACAGAAGCAGAGAATACGGAGATGCCTTTAAGGAGGCGGGAACCAGTACAAAGGCACTAACGCGCTGTTAGCTTTACGTCTATATCTCACCTTCCCTGCCCTTACCTTTGTGTTTCACTACGCAGCAAAGGCCTCAGCGCAAATGGGGGCAAAAAGCAGCGCCCTGGGTGGTCCTTGGGCTCTTAGCTTTTCCCCTCCCCTTCTTTCTCCCCGCTTCTCCGTCCAACGCACACTTATAGGCACACACACACACCTGTAAAAAGTAAACACACTGATGGCAAGGAAATTGGTGTGTGCACCTCAGCTGCCAATTTACCACGAGAATATCCTCTGCCCTTTTCGCTTCCTGGAATGCCACCTCCAGATCTTTAGCATACTCCTTCGAAGAATTAAGCATTCATCGTGAACGGATCCTAAATGCGGGGGTCCGGTTGGGAGATTCAAGGCTTTTGATTTTGATTCCCCTTGGGACTTTCAAAATGTCACTATCGGACAGTGAATACGCATGATTCGCAAATAAAATTCTTACTATAAACGTTTATCGATGAAAAGGTCAATTATTTCTGGAAGTATACTAAGGGTCCAGTTGGAAAATTCAGGACTTCTGACTTCTATTCGACTTCACTTTTTCGACTCGAATTGTTAAAAATAAACCTTTGAAGCAGAATTACCCACAAATATGCATCCTGTGTTACAAGCCTAACATATAAAACGCCACATGCTTAAAGACATGCTTGTCAAACACATGAAGTGGTTTCCAGCCCAAACCGATCGTCACCTAAATGTTCCAAATGCATTAATTAAACTGCTCTAAGTAAATGGAATATTATAGCAATAAGTTAGTTCACTTTTAATCTAAGCTCTTCAAATCATCCAAGTGGGCTTCAAGCATGCCTTTCCTATGGAAAGCTACCCTAATTTAGTTGTTGAGAGGTGGATTTTACACATAAAAAGCCAAAAACTCCATTTTAAAAAGTAAATTTAGTGTCGCTATTAGAAATTAATAAACTCGTTGGCATTTTTGGGTGGTTGTGTGTTGCTTTCTACGTAGCAGCGCATTGTTTTACACTATCTGTTTGGTGTTACATAGCGCCCGGGGCTACTCTGAGGACGGAAAAAAAGGTAACATTCCATCAGAAGATACATTGTCGACTTACAGTACGGCCTGAGGCTACTTGCACGGCCTCGAGGCCAGGCCAATCGGAAAAGATACAATTGTGAAGCCCTAAGCCTCTCATTACTAAAGCCGAGAATTAAACAAGCTAGTAGCCATTCCCTACAAAAAGCCATCTCTGCTATTAAGATCAATGTGGTAAAATTTTAGTCTTTGGTAAGGCTAGGATGATTGTGAATCAAGGACAGGAAGTACCTAGCTTACGTTTTTATTTTTAAACCGGATGGTCTATTATGCTATCATTTAAATTCAGTTTGTCGTAGTCCTCCTCAGAAGCTTTGCAATTTGAAAAAAAACGATGTTTCGATAAAATCTCGTGAATAAATAATTTAGTTAATCGTAAATCGGGCTCGTAGTGGTGATCCCTCGGCGGTTGTAAATCTGATTCGCTTAATATTTAAGAAGCTACCCCAATGAAAATTGATTTAGAATTAAAGTAAACAAGCTTCTTGAAAAATTTGTGACGCAGATGTTATTGCTGAAACTCTTGGGCGAGGGTTTGCGTTTGTAATTCTGTGCTGAGTCGCATTTTAGAATTTTGGATCTTTTTCGTATAAACCCCGTTTCTGTTCAGCCTACACCATGATTCTGAACCTAAAACTAATAACACCTGTTCTTCAGTCCGACTCCTCTATTGATAGCACAAATGACGCAAAGCTGATTATATTTATGGTTAAACTTGTTAAATGAAACTTCCTGTCAGTCTGATGGAATTTATACATTGGATACAGTTAAAGGTAAAGAGCCGATTGTTAGGAATCAAATTGGGTGGCTGACATTAAGACTAACAAAAACCATGGCACATGCCACCTAGTGTTTTCCGTTGAGGTTGAAAACAGTAAAGTGAATGCTAAGATTCTCATAACAGCGCCATAAAGCGCAGAATATGTGTAAGAAGCTATATCAATGAAAGGCTGCTATTAATTACAATCAAATTCAAATAGTCTGTAACGGTCTTAAAAGTTGATTATTCTCGTTTGAGATTAATGCTACCCTGATTTGATTAAGACCTTGTCCATGAAAATGAAAGACTCGTCGACTCGCTTAAGATAAAATTTTATTTAAACAAGTTCCTTGGGAGGGGTAAAGGGATAATTGACGAGGTTAATACATAACTACCAAAATCTCCACCATTAAGTACAAAGTGATTCCCTTTACACTAAAAATTTGAAGAAAGTGTGCATACACCACACAAAATGGAGACATCTTGTTGGCAAGTGGAGAAATGAAGAAATTTCAGGAGATGACTTCGAGGCGTTCAAGTCTGATGAAGAAAAAATTTTACCCTGTGCCACAAGCGAGTGCGAATCGTTCCCTGTCATGTCAAAATATGTGCGTACCTACGCATTCATGCACACGTTTATAAGCACGAGAAGAAGGCACGACTTTCTATCAGATGCACTGTGAATAGAAGTAGACGACTGGAAGTTTTGAAAAAGGTTGTGGTGTCTATGGTTGAGCGGGTCTGCAAACAAGGTTGAGGCTCTCTACAAGGTGTGATTGGGCCGCTAACACCACTTTTTGCACTAGCCCTTGCCCGGAATGCCAACAATGTCTTAGGTTTCGGACTTCTTGTCTTGTCAACACAGCAGAAGGAAGTAAAGCTTTATCAGAAGCAAAACAGTATGTTGTGTCCTTTGATTTTATATTTTCACATGTAATACATTATTCAGGCTATGGGAGTTGCCGATTCCCTGAGGTTGCAGGTTCAGACAACTGATGAGAAAGCATTCATGCAAAAATTCTTTTTGATTAGAACTCTAGTAACTACTATATCTTTATTAATTAGGATTTACTAAGCTAATAGTCTCAGAGGTTTCTGCTGAAAGGTAAAATTTAGGGATCTGAACCCTATTTTTATTTTATAATAGAAATTCTCTAATGTTTTAAATGTAAGATCCATTCTTTGCAAATCTGTGTTATCAATTTGTATTCGTATCGTTTGATGCGTCGTAATTACGATGCGGAAGTTTTTATGAACAGTATAATCAAAATGGTTTCAACTAGATAGCATTCGGATACCCCTAATATATGGTTCGCTTTCTACTCTGACCTTATGATAGGATAATAAAAAAGAGATGATCAAGACAGTCTGACTTTAAAGACTAGGATCCTTTACCGTTTCTTAGTGCTGTTTATAAATATATTTCGGAAAATTCCTGATTCTCCTGTAGAAGGTTAATTTCCTCTTCTACAATATAGCCTCATGGGCCACAAACCATTATGTATAGTTGTACTTAACAGCAGGATTTTAGAATTGCTTAGCTTGGAATGGCCTTATATTTTCGTCAATAATAACTAGTAAAGCTGCAAACACATGTGTGGAATATGTGTCTAGTGACTTACACATTCCATTATACACTTGATCGGTTTGCTTTGATGTAAATGACTTGAAAGTGCTCAACGAGACTCAGATCTTACCGTTTTTGTGGGAACCTTAATTAAACATGATTGATTTTAAAAAACTAATAAGTGTACTGAGAATATCCATTGCGTTTGGATTTATTGTAGCTACTTACTTTACACCTAAGAATTTATCCACTGTAGTAACATCTGTGGTCAATTAACAGTCTTTTTTCCCAATGTCATCCCAATCTTTAAGTGGCAAATTAATTAATTTGTCTGCGAGTTATGAGATTCTCCCAGAGTAATTATACCTTTGGTCTTTTAACTGATGTGTTTGTCTTAATTTCAGTCGAAAATACAGGCTGTTTTGGAGGACAAGGAGAGCGGGAGAGAAATTATCTTCAGGAGAGCAGAGGGCGCATTTTTAAGGTCCATGCTATAAAATGTAAAAAGCAGTAGAACCGTGTCCTTTTTCTCTGCGGGAGAGAGCGGTGGAGAAGGGGAGCCGGCAGCAGTCTCTACCACCGCACAAGCTCCGGTAGACCCCACACGTCGAGAAGCAGAGTTTGCAAGTCAGCCAAGTACCATGCACAGAGGGATCGTGAGGTAAAAGCCGTCTGTAAAAAGTGATTAATTGCCCTCACTAGGCCAGGCAGTGAGGTAGCCCACGAATCCCAATAAGGAGGAGAGGGGGGAGGTAGAGGGACAAAAATGCTTTTTGCCCACTTTCCTCTCTTACCTTTTCAGTCCTGCCTGATCCCTTTCTCTTACCCCCTCCCATACCTTTCCTCGTCGTGCGCAAATGTTAACATGACGTTCCAGTGTTTTGTATTCTATTGGACCATGAAAGCTTGTTATGCTGTTTAATTTTAGCGTAACAACCAACCAGGAATAAAAATAACCCAGTATACAGGCAATGACACATTTCAGACATGAATTGAATGGTATAAGAACTGCTTATTTATGATTCATAATATGCCGTCTGTGAAATTTTGTCCTAATGCGCACCTCATTTCGTTTTGATCCGGTGTCATTCACCTTTTGATCTAGGCTATTGTGCTAGAAGTGTTTAGAGTTGAGAAGTGCACTACGAATGCTTGTAATGGCTTACAAGTTGGGGAATTTTAAATCTCAAAAAGTAAACTTGAAATCATTATAAGCAGTTCTGTCCTAAGTTCGGCAGCAAATATGTACAATTAGAATCTTTGCCTGCCTTATGAATTGGTAAAAGGAGTTGTTTCAATTTAAGGAAGTAAGTGTTTTTCAAAAATATGTCAGTGAGAACCAATAACTATCTTTAAGTCCTTACTTCTCCCTAATTTTTGCTCTACGAGATTTTCTTTGTTTTCACAATTTTTTTGACATTCATAGTTTGCTTTTTTCAGTGGTTAAACTACATCGAATAGGGTTTGATCGAACGAATAATAAGCCTCCTGCCATGCTAAGAGGCTGGCACGACGTATTCGTGTGTACACGGGCGTTTGTAGAAGTTTGTCATAGCCGCTGCACCGTGCCGAATCCTCGCTCCATCACCTGCTTCCTCGCTCTTCGAGTTTCTCTTCCTATCAAAAAGAACTTGTTCTCTGCTAGAAAATTTTTGCTCTGTGGTAGGTCGGTCTCTCGTACGTGTTTGGGTAATGTGCTGACTTATGCATTGCCGTCTGCTGTTGCTGGTTCTGGTGCTATTCTTGCATGTCTTCCAACACGACTGCCGTCAGGGCACCTGTGTGCCCCACACACAAGGTTGTTCATCATGTTCTGCCGAGAAACCAAAGAAACCTCCTGTTGTGGGCACTGCAGGCGCGCCTGTTGTTCACTGGTGCCTCTTTTTTACACAATGCAGCAAAGCAACACAATTTACCAAGGTCACTATGCTAAAATTTATAGCATATGTGCTAAATCTAAATGCAGTGCTTCCCTACTACACAAATAGCGATGGTATCTAGACCCCAGTTTAGAACAGAAAGCACAACAGATGGACTTTATAGGTTTAGATAATTTTTTTGTCAAAGAAAATAGAGCAGTGTTCTTCAGGCTTTGAGCATTTTCGTGTGTTTGGTATTAAGCTGATTCGGAGATTTTCTTAGAAGGCCTAAAAATTGAAAGAGAGCCATGGTAAAGGTTATGCTAAACTAGAAACTAATGTTGAAACTTTTACCCATTGCCCAATAGTTTGATTCTAAAGAATAGAACGGGCACCTGATAATGTCATCACCCTTCTAAAAAATAACAAAGTAATTTCTTTCATTGTGACCCAGTGGAACTGTAAAGCGCTCCATTATTTGTGCTAAGCATTGTGGTGGAGATTAAGAAAATACTTTAATACGCAGGTGAGTATCTTAGGAATGCACTATAACTCTAGAAATTGGTTTTTCAGAGAGGAAGCAATAGAGGCAAATTGTACATTTGTTTGAGTTATGTGTGGGTAAAAATACACAAAGCGAAACCGTCCAACGGTTTTTCTGCAAAAAGCAGTTACAAACCCTTGTCTTCAAGGCATGCGAAACTTAACCAAATCACAATAATCCTTATGGTAAAATATGGTTCAGGGTCCTTGCACAATGCCTCTCAAGCGTTCATTGGGTGCTCAAGTATTACTATCTGGTAATTTCGTGTAAAATATAGTTTAGAAAGCTTTTAGGGTAGTGCGAAATGCTTCCTATCTGATTAATATTGGATATTGATCAAAAGAAATTTCGTGCAAAGAGGATGACATCTGGATGACATTTTAGTATTCTCCTTGCTTGTCCCTTTTACCTCTGGTCTATTCGAGAAGGCTGGTTCAAAGAAAAAGCCCTTACTGCGGTAATGTGAGACTATACAAAAGATCAAAGTGTGATGGAAGAATCAGAGCTTGTCTCCACCTTGAGGATCGGTGGCGCCTTCCCAATCACGAAGATAATGGAATCTTTCCGCAAACATGTATTACATTATAATCCATAAGTTTTTTTGCAAATTTAAGTACTTGACGGTTTTTAAGTTTTAAAGTATGCCTTCTGCAGACGAAAAATTTATTCTACGACTTAATTATGCATTAAGAGTTCATTAGGATTATGCGACTACTCTAAAACACATTGTTCTGCTCATTAAAATGTTAGATTTACCCTAATTAGCTGCAGACTGCTCAAATTGAAAAATTGAACCTGCCTACAAGTATTATTGTTCATTTGTGAAAATGTGCCGCCGATTAAACGCTATAAAAGAAGATTCTCTGTCGGTCACTAAATCGCAGGGAATTTCTGTCTTCACACGTTTCACTTACGCTTTCACCTTAGTTTGTTAAAAACCAAATGCCTGGAGTTCCTTTGCATCTCACTAGCTGATATGATAATTAAGAAAATTGAGTAGCTATCTTTTTCGTGTGGATGGAAGATTTGGGTTAATGAAATTAGCCGTGTTTACCTTGATCATCTGCTACGATGGTTGAAATATGGCAGCGCTAAATATTGTTGTTAAAAGTTGTTCCATTTCATTACTTCAACATTTTTCAAAATAGTTAACGAGTTACTTGCAGCGCTGAGATTAATAAAACTGTTTAAGGTGATGGTCGAGCACTCGAATGGAGAGACCGAATCTAGTATTACGCTTACTGGCTACTGTACATGTGTGAAGACTGGTTAAGATGTTAAAAGTACAAAGTGGAGGCAAAAGGAGCTGTAAAGATTTGGCTTGTAACTTTCAATCGGCATCTTCGAGTGTCTGCTTAAAATTTGTAGAGAATTACTATTTTTAACCATTTATGTTGGTTGATGGCATAACTAAACTTGAAGACAAAAATACGCTTGGTGCAGTTTTAGAGAAATTTTGAGCATAATTTTCATCATTATTTCACCTAGATTCTGAAAAATATTACATTATTTTAAAACGGGAAATAACATCTAGCAGTTTGTATCCAAGTTAGCTATTCGATCTTCTTCTTGTAACGAAAATTGGATGTAATCAACGACAGCAAATGTTCGACACATCGAGAATAAGAAGGAAACTGATTCTTTAGGTTTCGTGGTCTAACAACATTTTCTTGGCATCATCACTTTTTGAGCCCTACAGTTTTTGCATGTATCAGTAATCGCAAACCACGGGAGCGCCTTGGCATCAAAAAAGTGTTTATGCTTCCTTCCTTCCGACTGCTGTGCGGGTGGGCCCTTCACATTCACAAATGACACTTTTGGGGAATATCATTGTAATAAAAATGGCGAAAAATCACCCCTATTTTACTTCCACTCCGCTTAACCAATGGGTTCCGCCTTTGCATAGATGAATGAGTGTGCGCGCCTGCTTCAGTCAGTCGTCATTTTCAGTCGAATCCAAGGGCTGCTAGAGAGTGCGTTATGAGGGCACTGTGAGTAGTTTAGGACTGGGAAAACCGATTTCTTGGAATCTTTTAAGCATAAAACTAGGAGGCAGGACGGAGGCAGCTATTGATAATGGTGATGATGATGGAAAGATGAATGTGTTTGGAGGTAGTGCAATCATTAGTAGTGTAAACAGGCAGACGCGTAGGAAGCGCACGTAAGGAATGACCTCGTAAAGGAGGGCGGAATTAATTTGCTGGGGGAAAATTTTCCTCGTGGGTGGCCGTCTGTAATAAATGTACGCTTGCATGTGTACGCTCGGCTTTTACAAGGCAGATGCTATTGGGGACTTTCCTATGGCTTTCTTCGGAGAACCTAAGGGTGGGTTATTCAGATTTTGCCCTGTTAGCTGTGATTCATTCGGAGGTGTACCCCTTAACAACAGAATGACAAGACTGAGTTTGAATAACTTGTTAAAGACTAATTTCAATTACAAGATGATTGTTGTTCCACTTAACTTCAAAGGGTTTTATTAATGTTTCGTGGGCTATTCTATACCCATTACCCATGTTTTTTCAAATGAAGCGACATAGTCTGCGTCTGAACATCTGAGCACACACGGCATTAGTATGGTTCGCGTGTCACCTATCAATTTTATTTTATCAAGCGAATTAATTTTGACGCGTAATTTTCGTCTAAAACATCACTTACTTTTATAACAAGTAATCATCCACCGCAATCCTTCCCAGTTAAATGAATGTGTTGATGGCGAGAGCAAGGCTGAAGACCACTTAGGTTAGGCATAATTATGTGGTCAAAATCTCCCTTAGCAATACATTAACTGCAGGAACGAAATGGCATTATTGCAATCAGATGCTATTTAAATTTCAAAGAACTAAGATCCACTCTGCTAACGGGAATCCACTTAAATTCGAGTATGGAAGTGAGAAATTACAGGGTTAGTCAGAGCCCAGCATAAGGATGTAAAGGTTTTCGCAAGTAGCGAAAAAATATTTAAGAGCGAACATGCTGTGTTTCCATAATCATTTACTTGTGCAACTCAGATTCAAATTCACGAATAAACTGGAAACTGTTTGAGATTTTGAACCTCTCCATAATTACACTTACCGAGTTACAATTTTAACTACCATTATTAGTAACAGTGAATGCTTCCACTCCTGCCAGCACCATCTGTGGTTCATTGAAAGGTCCTACTGAAGACGGTCTAAAGGTGTACAAAAGGCGCTTATAGACATGTTATTTTAACAAAAGCCACTATAATTCATTGTGACAGGAGAAAACGCATTACTAGAAGGTAGAAAGTAGGTGTGAAGTCAGTCCATGAAATTTTAAAATTCGATGACTGAATTTAATTACACTTTTTCTACTTATGGAACAGATTTAATAGAAGGTATAAGTACAATGCTCCCGGAGTCTGAATGATTGAGTTCGTTTTAAAATGTTTGACTTTATGCCATGGTTGCTTTGTCGAATATGTCATAGGTAAGAAAAGAAATAAGAATGGATGCACTAGTGGCAAATCATATCCGACGTATCCATTTTTAAACTAGTCAAATTGGACTGGCAACTAAAAGCTGAAAATTGTTGCATTTTTTCTTTCACTTTAAAATGTTGAAATTACCTATGCAACAAGTGACCTCTCACATGATTTTTATTTTTATTTGATTCATTGGGACAAATTGTTGTTATTATTATTATCCTTATTATTTTCCTTAACCATTTCCTTTATTTGGTCACAGTGGCGTGAAAATATACCATGACATAAGTGCCCATAGCTCTAGCTGTACGGCAATGGGTTGCGCAGTTTCAGCCAAATTAATAAAAGTTTGTTTGAATCATTTAATAGGCTCAGAGGAGCAAATCCTCACAAAAGTTATCTGGCTTTGGAATGAATGCTTTGGCTACTTCCATCTTCCTCCTCTGGCTTGTATCATTGAAGATACTAAATAGATCAAAGGCGTGACAACCGACTGCTAATAAACCAAGTAGAATGTTATACTTAACTTCCTTGCAGTGGAGATGTGCAAAGAAGTTATCAATATTGTTAATTAAAGCTAGGGAGGAAAATGACCTACACTATCGTGAGTTTTATTAACTTACGATGTCAAGTTTCTTTTTTAGGCCTCCAATCGTCTACCAAGCCGGTGTCAAATGATGGAAGCATGGCTCTCAGATTTCAGCATTAACCTGCATCGCCCCTTATAGACGGAGGAGGAGGAGGAGGAGGAGGAGGAGAGGTGGAGACAAGTTATTATCGCTCTATGTCCCACTCCAAGCGCTGCTGCTATTACTGCTACTAATTCCTAATGACAGCCGTCCATTACCCCTAATAAGACCTTTTCCATCACGTCTACGCCGCCATAATCTCCACCTGCCCTGCCTCCTCCCCCTTTCATTCCTCCCTCCCTCCCACCTTCAACTCTAAGCGGCGTTTTTCAGAGGAAGATTTATGGAGAGTTAATTAAACGGTTCCAAAAACCTTAATAATCATTATTATTTTAGGCAGATTATAATCAATGGGGCTCAGCAAATTTCCACCTCCATTACGGCAAATTATGGTGAGCTAGCGATGCCTATTTCAGTCGTCATCAGGTACTTCTTAGTTGAGTCTGTACTGACACAACTAAACATGAGTTAACTTAATCATCTATAAAACTACTAACCATGGAAACCGCTTAATAACACTATTTTGCAATTCATTTATCAACAATTTTAGGGCAAAATGTTGATATTCCAGCAACATGGATTGACTTTAACCCCTTCTTTCTGTTCAATTACTGCCGGCGCACCCTAAGAAAAGTAGGCGCAATTCTAGAAATAACCTCAACTCCTTTGAACTGTTATCTAGAAAACGGTACAAATTGTGGAAACATATTCATCTGTTCTTGGACTGAATATTTTGGATCATAAAAGCTGATGAATCATGGCCCATGCAGCTTTGCGTTTGCAGATTTCCTCATAATATCTTAAATATATTATTTTTGAATATTTCTTCCATCGGTGACATTTGATGCGCCGAATTTTATTGGAATGTGGCAAAATTTTTATGATGATGACAGCGTGAACAAACTTTGCATCTATCTTTGCGTTATTCTTTTTCTTGAAAAATAGGAACTGATCCGTACGCGTGTGACTTGTTTTCTCAGTAAAGAATAAAACAAAGAAGAATTGGTTGGTGAAAAAATCATTCCTAAGAATTAGAAGTCTGTCTGAATACGCCTAATTTTGTCTTTCTCAAATGAAATACTATCTTTAATGAATTTCGTACCTAGCATTTCGATCACTTGTGCCTTAAAAACGTCTATTAATGAGGCAGATCACTTTGACTTAACTGCAGAAAAGTCTGCTCAGCTTTGTGATGAAGGCGGAAGTTCTTAACACACAAACGAAATAAGGTATGGAGTGCCTCGGCTGTTAATAACTACACCTACTTTAATTTACTTGCCAAGCTGTACTACTTATCGCGTAAGAGCGACTGTCTGCTTTACACAGACACTGGAGGTAAGTATCCAGATATATATGTATTTTTCTCCAACTTGCCAAATCTTACAACAAGAAAGGAGCCAAGAGGTGAAAGTTATTTTTTCCTTGCTATCCAGCGTCCATGCACCCTGACCAAAGTTATGTGCTTTTTTTTTCTGCCTTCTTTGGGCTATGGAATTATTTTAAAAAGTCATTCACACTTGACCCAAAAAATCCTTTGCCTCCCCATTGCCCTGACTACGACAAGATGCCGTTGCCTGAGGAGGCAGGAAGAAAAAGTGTTGACAATGAATTAAGCGGAAGCCATTGGAGAAGTCTTTGTTTCCTCCGCCTCCCCTCGTGCGAATTGCATGTCCGTAGAAATTTGGCACCAGGGGTCAAGAAGTTCCTGAGATAAATCTGCCTGTAAGAAAAAGTAAAACAAAGGACTGAAAAAGCTAAATTTGAGACTTACAGTTAAGGAAATTTTCCAAAAGGGAGATAAGAATGGTTGTTCTCTGTGAATTTTTTTAATTAGGTGGGAACTGTAATGCGGTCTGATTAAAAGTGATTTTGATTTACCTGATTTTCAACTCTTTCTTTAATTTTAATCCAGTGCTACCTTCTTGAGATCGTTTGTCCATAATCCACATGTTCAATTACGAGAGGATTCGGTGCATTCAGCTACCACATCAAATGAGACTCGAGACAGCTCATTCAGGAGCGCAGAAAAGTCATCTGAGACGCATTTTTCTTCTCCTTAATTTTTTGTTCGAATATGTGTACAGTTCTCATTTTAACCCTACCGTTTGAAGCTTAAAATTTATTAAAAGACATACCTCCCCTTTGAGCCTATAGTCTTAAATTAGGACAAGAAAGCAGGAGATGTAGGATTAAGGGGGACGTTGAAGCAAGAATCCACGGAAATTTCCATAAGCAAAGGGCGATCATTTTGGGAAAGAGCCTTCTACGAGACGTTGTGGAATCAGGTCGGCGACTGCTGGGGAAGCGTAGTGTTACCGGATGTCCCTATTCTCCCCACCACGACATTGCTATTCCTCTGAAGTGACCGCGCGCATGGCATCCCGCCTTCTGTGATGGGAATTTCCTTCATGCCTGGGTTGTGTACAAATCGCACAAACAACTTCTTGCACACACGCACTCCGTATGGGCGGCAAAATGTGGGCTGACTTCAAAGACACCAGAAAAACGGAATTTTATTACCATCAGCTATTGTTTCTCATCCTTTCCTCTTTCTCAACTTTTTTGCTTCCATTCTCCTGTTTTAACAATGGTCCCGATTTTTTAATAAAGTGAAGTGTTGTTTCAAGAACTCTTAAAAGTACAATCTTTTTTAGCATTACCACCAAAATGTAAAGTAATCTTCGGCTGCTGACCATAAAACTGTGAGAAACGCGATGTCGTCATTAAATTGGAACAGTTTAGCAGCCTGCTTGACACAGTCTACTTGTCTAAACGAGGGGGTCTAAACACCCCCACGCTTATCCCTTTAACATTTATAATATGGGGCTAAGAATGTGACCGAATTGATGGAAGCGCTATTAATAAAATGAAGTGTTGGCGTTCCTCCAATTCGACCCTGAGTTTATAAAACACAAACTGGATTAGAATCACGGACTAGGGTTATGATTATCGCATCAACTTTTACCCTCCAGGTAATTATCATTGGGCAACAAATTAATTTAATTAGCACTGTATTTTCTTCGTCACTTAAAAAACTGATGTTATTAAGGTTGATTGCCATGTTTTGATTCGAAACCAAGGTAAATATAAAGACATTTGGGTAACGCTTTGAAGGACCGCAGTTATACATGGTGATGGTCATCTTCTATAGAATATGTCACTCAATAAAGTGTAAATACAAGGTTTTATTCAGTGGGCCAAAAGGGTCAGGTATTTTTTGTTTAGATAAGTGAACATCAAGTAGCTTTTCTACTTAAAATCGAAATTGGTCATCTCCGCTGCATTTGGTGGCGATATTTTTGTCCCGCATCACCAACTTCACTTCTATTTTCTGATGTATCGGTTGCCATAAAATGTCAATCGTCCATCAGGCAGGTTGGAAATCACTAGAACGACGATGCGAGCGTACCTGACATGTCAACGCATGCTGCCTCTCGAACTTGTCCCCAAGGGAGCTGCCAAGTTGTGCATTATCATCGTTTGTCAGACGGCAGCAGTTTTCGCTAGTGCACAAAATGGCCACACAACGAAACTGTCAAACAAGAAATGTCACCGAATCGCTAGCTGCCTCCCTGCCTAGGCTTCCACCTTTGCTTCTCGCTTTTTCCTGATTGAGTTTGTTGTCACTCGCCTGGTTTATGAATAAATCAACTGCCTACCCTCTTTAAATCAATAATGTATTGCGCTTTTTTTACGTTTACATAAGAGTATTGCCAAAAATTCATTATTTAGCATATTCGTCCCTAGCACTATGCTTAAAATTACTGAGAGATTTAAAGAACGATAGTGTATTACTATAATTTTTTTAAAAATGTTTTAATATGACTTACTTATGGTTGATAAAGTTTTAATTATTTTGCATAAAGTAAGGCTACTGAAACAGCCTTTATGTCTTCATTCCAGCATAATCCAATTTCTGTGAGGTATGAACAAAGCTTGACTACAATTGCACTTACTTGTGTATCCCCCCTGTGAGAGTAAATATTTGGCGGTAAAATCAAACACGGTGTCAGTGCGTCGAAATCTGTTGTAAAAATCGTTACTTAATTTTTTTTTAATTTGACCACACCTTTCTCCACCTTAGAGATTTACACCGAAATGATTACTCTGAGAATCAGGTAGTTCGGCTTTAAACATTAGCATTCTGGCCTGTTTCGGGAGCTTTTAGCCATTGCCAAGATATCTATAGTGGAGGGTCTCCTTGCTGCAGTTGTGGAACCGCTAGTGTTTTGCAGATGCCTTTTTCTCCGGAAGAAAGTATTTTTTGCCGCGTAAATGAGCGTGAAATACAAAGCCCCATGCCTCCACACTTTGTCTTCATTTTTAGAGTGGTTGAGGGTTTTTATGGATACCTTAAGGGACTAGGGAAATTTTTCGAACTTTCTTTTGGAAAGAAGGGACCGTGGAGGGTAAAAACGATCACAAGGCTTTCTCGCTTGCATTGTGCAAGTAGAATTAACCATAGTAAACATCCATCTCCATTTGAATAAATGTCAGCGCTCCCTTTAACACACAGTTGGACAGCACAAGGAAGTTACTGTTTTATTTTGTCTGTGAGAAGTTCCTTAGCGTATTTAACAACGACACAGTTACTTAATAGCCCCAAACGGAAGAAGAACAATGCCTTTTACGTGTTATCTGGTTAAAGTATCGGAAGTCGTTTGAAAGCCATGTTTTCTTGATGTATTTTTATGAATGAACCCACTTGCGGCATGCAAACAGTCTGGTGTTAAGTTCTCCAAATAACTTTGATGGTAAATATATTCGCGATTGTTTTTTTAATAGGAGCATTTGCGAGTTTATCAAAGCCGGCTAATCAATCACCAAATATTTAAGGCATAAAAAAGGCATCACAGCAAAATTACACAGTAAAGTAAATGAACTTGGAACCTAGAAAACAAACAAATATGTTTTAGGCCCATTTACCCAATTCTACCAAACATTCAGTAAATCAGTTTGCTAAAAAACCTAGTCCCATTTTATTATTTTAGCTAATTTAAGTTTGTTTTTACACAAAATCTGCCTATTTATGACTTTTTTCCTTTATTAAAGTTGCATTTGATAAACGGAGTTAAGCAGAGGGATGGTTAATCTAAAATCTTTTGACGAGTTGATTTATGAAGTTATTTTTAAGCAATTTAAAAAGTTGGTTATTATACTAAGAAGATATCTAATTAGTCTATACAAACTAAATTGCAACAAGCTTTATTATATCAATGCATCAGAATGACGAGTCTCCTAGAGCAGGCCCACTCGCAACAATGTAGGACTGCAAACTGTGTTTACCTTGATCGCGCCCAGGTATCTCTACCACCAGCTTTGTTATTTCGCCCCCATTTTATCAGCCATCAATCATGGCAAAGATTTCTGAAAAACCCTCGAAGGAAGCACTTCTCCATCCCAGCTGTGGGTGGTCCGGCAAACGGGCTGAAAAACGCCTAAAGATAATTTTCGATGTGTGTGTGTCCGTTTGCGGTAGGCAGAATTCGTGGATGCCTTTAGCAGCCTCTAAGCTCTCCTATCTTGGCAAAGGAAGACTGATACCATCCAGTCAGTTATCCATCGTATCTTCATCATAGTTTTAACGCCTCTTGGCCATCTAACTTCACAAGATATTTTGTAGCTGCGAGTTACATTCTTAAACATTCCAGGAGTAACTCGGACAATTATATGTCACTATTTCTGAAATAACTTTTTCTTCTTATTTTTCCCAATATATTTAGCAGACGCTGAATGGGCAGTAAACATGTTATGCGTTTTACACGAGTCAATGTGATACAATTTTTTGGTTGTTCTTTATCTTGAGATCGCCAATAGGGGGTAACCGTCTTGGAGACGGGTTAGCCTCTGGTGCACGCAAACTTAATGAGTCATAATTCTTACCTTATTGGGCCGATAAAACAGCTGTTTGTTGTTAAAGTTAAATGCACTGTTTTACTAGTGATTTATGCATAGATTGAGATTTATTCTGTGCTTTTTGTACTGTCCAGGATTTGTATTGCTAGAAGAATGCTTAACAGACCATCAATTTGTTTGTGCTTCAAGCCGTCTGCAATGCACTGGTTCTACGCGTGAAGTGAAGCCCATATTCAGAATTGCAATGATGCATCTTTGTAATGCAGCCCTATCACGCTGGAAATGCTTTATATATGGACACTGAAGATAAGTAAACCTTTTAGGCTGAGTTATATAAGAATATGTTGCAAGTTTATTAATTTATGTTTGCTAAATTTGCGCATACAATACCTTCTCCATCACATTTAAAACCACTTCTCTTTAATGCAGAAGTCAGTTTCAAAGTTAACTCACTTTGCATTTAATTTGTCTTCAATGAGTCCATGAATCATTATCCAAAGACTGTCCCATTCCACCAAATCATTTAAAATTCTAGCATTTTCTAACAGACCTTGCAAACTCCTTTTTGGTCTTCTTTAATCCCCAAGAATTATTGCAATTTCAGCAATCGTATCGAAATGAAGTGACTGCAACAATGTACTTCTCGGTATTAATCAATTTGTTGTTTCTTTTCCGTTTCAACTTTCTTCGTTCCTTTTTAGCAGAAATCAGAGCAAATCATAAGAAAGTAGTTTCGTGGCTATCATCCTAAGTATCTTTTGATTAAACCGGTTTCCAAATTTGTCTTCAGAAAACAAGGGAAGTAGAATCGCATTTACTGCCCATAGACATTTAGCCTTTAATTTCAGAGCCATGTATTTGTCGAATCCAAGCGGCCCTCATTTGTCAAACATTGTTAAACTGCTTCTCTGAAATCATGCAAAACTTTGTGCTAAGCATCAAACAGTAGCGGCTAGCGTCCATCTTAAGGTCGCCTCTATGATACTCACGTGTAGTTTACAATGTCTGAGGCGCCTCATTTCGCCCGCCGGCGCGAGGGGCCTACAATGAGGGCAGCTGAAAGACAACTTTCTTGGGAAAGCAGGCTCGGAATAGTGCCTTCGATTTGAGCATTTTTGACTGCGCCTCTGATGTAGTCCCAGCACCGGCACTGCCAGTTGCACTGACCTAGAACACGTACACTGGAATAAAAATGTCTCTCTATCTTTTGCTACTGTTTTCTTTGGCCTTACACATTGTAGTCGATTTGGGGCCTAGAGATCTTACCTTATGGTCTTCACCAACTCGGAAAAACAAAAGAGGAAGGAAACACTACTTTATTGCAGCACTAGTTTTCGCGAAGTGCTTCAGTAACGGGATAGCTAGAAATAAAGGTTGGGCATTAGTTATAATGGTTTAGTGCGACCACACTCATATACTTAAGTGGCACAAAAATGCATGAAAACAGTTTAAATTGGATACATTTTTATTTTAAAAAAAATTATAAATCATTACTCAACATCAAATGTGGAAACATTTATAGTGTTTTGCAACTTCGACATCAACGTCTGTATTGCGTTAGACGGTATTATAAGTAAAAGAAGGCTTTATGAAGGAATTTTAGATTAGTTTCCAGGTGTCGCATAGTTCAACAGCCGATATTGGCAAATGACACATATAATGATAAAACTGGGGAGCAAGCTTTAAGTGATGGCGGTTTACATTTACATTCTTTTAATTTAGCAACGTCCATTCTACTGTTTACTGTTTGAGTTAGCAAGGTTCATAATCCTATGGCCGGAATACTATCATTAGTGTTAATCAAGTTTCTTTCGTAAAACTCAACCTCTTACAAAATTATTAAAATCATTTGTCGGCTCCTGAGTGACTTTTGTTTTAACTTAAGCATTAATTATATACTTTGATACTAGCTCGAATAGATTATCAGTTGCTCAAAAATTCTGTAGGATACCTCTGCCTAGGTGCAATTGTGGACTCGTGTTTGGCAAAAAAGATTTCATGAAACTTAAGTTCTTATTAGTAATTCGTCTACGAAAAATCCTGCCTGCATTAGGAATAAAACCGTTGACAGGTTTCTCAGTTTGATCAAATTTAAAAACCACCAGAGACCATCTTACTTACATCACACAAGAAGCTAAATTTAGCAGAAAGCTCAGTGCTCCTAGGGTTAAAACAGAAATGTTAATTTTTACGATCGCTATTTGTTTTTTTTCACTTTGCATACATGAATGATTTCAATAGATCTTTAGTGATGCTTTATTGATACACTTCTGTCAACCTTATTTTGGAATGGAATTCAACACTTTTACGTCTAGAACTTGCTTGCGAAAATGTGTCATAAGCTACGTTTAGTTGAATTTAAGAGTGACGAAACCCGCATTTATGAAACTGGCAGTGTTACTACTTCTCAAGTTATGTTAAAATAAGTGAGGCCATTTCAATCCTGTCTGGTTGGAGACACTCAATCGGAATAATGAGAACAGAACCTTTCGAGACCTTTTGTAAGTTGCATTTAGAAAACCAGAACCTGTCAAAACTGTCGGCTTTGATTTGCAACATCATCGTAAAGCATTTAGCCTCCTATCAGGTTCCCCTTCTCCCTAACTTGTCTTATTCCAATAACCTTTTATTCAATCATCCATCCATTTGTTCATCTTAGGGAGCTGTAAAGAAGTGTGTTAATTATTTTTAACCCTGTCAAACCTTATCTCCCATCGGGAGTTGTCAATGACTAAAAGGTGTTAATGGTGGACCAGATACTGACCAATTAGGTGTAAGTTCCTCCTGTCATTTACTTTACCGGTTACTAATACAGTAGCGGGTTTAAATGTAAATGGTAAAATCATAGATTTTATTGTTTGTCGCTCGGTTCCAGATAGAACTTCCTGCCATTGAGAAATAAAATTGGTTCACACAACAAGCAAAGCAGGCCATTTCGCTGATTACTAACTTAGGCCTCCTATTTCTTTTGGATTTGCTCCGATGACAACGCAAATCACAATAGACAGATTTCTGATAAACATGTTAATTTCAATTCCTTAGTTGGTAGCTAATGGGTCAACTGTCATTTGATCACATCGGATTATTGAAATGAGACCCGTTTGGTGGGTAGCTGGTTCCAAAAAGTTTCAGCCGTCTGCGAATAAATGACAAAAAATTGAATTGCTTTAAGGGCCTAACAACGAGAAGGCTAATTAGGTATGAGAGGCAAAACGTGATATTAAGAATCGCAAAATGATTGATTCTCTTTCAATTTACTTAATTGGATAAGGTAATGTTAAGAAAAAGTCGTCAAATCTTTAACAAGGCCAGATGATTTGACCCTGCTATAAGTATAATCATCGGTAGTGTTGTAACTACAGAGAATTCGCAAACGTGATTTTTTGAAGTGATTGAGACCAATTGTCAGTTATAAATGCATGGGACTTTTAATGAACTCAGCAACTTCCCAAGTCTTTTAAATTACTTTTAGTTACGAAAATACGTCGAATTCGACTATAATGATCTCAAAAGACGTAACAGGTCTTATGATTATCAATACTTATTGAAAAATTCAAGCGATAGCTTTAGGTAGCAATGTTTTTATAATGTAAATTGCACCTACACAAATGCAAGTGAATAAATATATTCCATTGGTCTCAAGTGGAGAACTTTGAGACCCTCTTTGATTAAGAATGGGGATGGGGTTACTAATAAGTGCCGTCGTTTTTTTTGCATTACGGTTACTTTTGCCGGGTTAAAGGTCAAAGTAGCTTTCTTGAAATTCTGGCTTGCCATAAGCTTATCTCGATATCTATTTAAAGACCTTTTAATAAACTTTGCTTTCCTAAACGGATTATCATATGGTTCTTACTAAATTCATCAATTGAATCTCTGATATGATTTTTTGAGTTGTTGGATATAGGGCTGACGGCAATGTTCATGTTCCATTTATCCTTTTAGACGAATCCCTTTTTCGACTTGTTTATGCAATCAGCTCCATTTTATTGTAAAATCATTAACGATCGTCAACTTGTCTTTTCATGCATCTATAAGCCAACCTCTTTGGAATAGACCTTTAATCTGGGTATTGAGGTTGAGGCATCATATAGTTGGAAAAAGCTTGCACAATTAGCATTTAAATACCATCGCTTTGCTAAATCATTTAGTGGCCCTTGTAAACTGCTAATCGTAGTAATGTCAAGCCCCTAAATCCATAAAATTCTCCAATTCGGTTCAAACTGCTGCAATGACAATTTAACATTCAGTAGTAGATAATTATCAGCATTGATTAAAAATCGGTATCTCTCTAGCTTGATGAGAGCTGAGGCATCATTTGATGCTTCTGCTTCAATTTAAAGGAAACAACCAAAACTGTGCCACCAGAATCCGACACTATTTCCTTTTCGGGGATGCGGATGAAAAAACAGCAGTCACAATCGCTTATTGAAACGGTAAGAAGGGGCCGGCGGTAGAGCGCAAAAAACTTTCCAACAGGTTGCCGCCGATAAATCATACCCTTACCCCATTTCACATTTGTCGCGTTCCCCAGAATTCCGCGTTTGGAATTCCCTCTCCATGGCATTTCCAATTCGTCGGCTAGGGTGGAGGCTAACCGTGTCGCGCCAGCTTTTCCAAAATAGCCTTGTGTTCTTTTTCGATTTACCTATGCTAAGGTGTGATAGCTGATACCTTGCCAAATGGACAAAGGTCTAGAGGTTAGCTGGTCTTGTCCTTCCTCCCTTGGACAAAGAGGATTTAGTAATCTGAAAGAATGCTGAAAACTTGAGAAAACGTAGCCTTCTTGGTCTGACTTTACAAATTATTTGTGCATTTTTAAAACGATTTAAAATTTCTGTTTGACTTGACACCACATCATTATCATTCGCTGTTAGGAAAAAAGCTTTTGCTAATTTCAAAAGCACGCTTTGCTTCTCCATAAACCCTTTTCCTGCAAAGACACTTTTTGTCAAAACAAATGTTGCTCAGATGTTTTATAATCAATTAGCAGCTCCATTAAGTTTAAAGTTGTTAAGCGTTGTCATCTGCCAGAGAATGACCTGTTGCACTTATATGTATTTTAAAACACGTTGAGTTGACCAGGACTTTTTAGCCATTGTGATTACAATCCTGTTTCAGGTCAATAAGTAAAAACAATTCATGAATTTTATTGCATAAAACTCATGAATGTAGGATATTGAACCTTGATAGAAACGCATTCACTGGTGGCCTATTTAATAAAAAACATGCATTATGTATTGCTTGGGATAGAGGAAAACTAATTCGTCAGCTATAACAAATCATCCGCTTCACTAAGCGATGGGTGATGCTATATATATTCATAATCTACATATACTATATACTCACTGTTTTGGAAGATTAGCTAACATCATAAATGGGTTTAAAGCATTCTGTCAGAGTTATCAGACCAAAAATAGCCATAATGCTAAAACATATTTCCTTTAAATCTTTGACGGCATGGCAGAATCTGACAAACAAACTCGTTTCATTGGGAACATCCTTACTTGCACCCCAGGAAACTTTGCCTATTACTACAAAAGCGAAGGATGTCAATAATGATGCCCCTAAGCCTCAACGACCCGACCAACATACTGCTGCCCTAGCCTTCCAACCATATCACTAATACCAGTAGTTCTCCAGTCCTTTTACACCAGTGAAGGCTTGATGTATCTCATCACAGCTATAGTGATGATTTGAGAGCAGCGGAACCAAATCAGATTTCGTTTGACTGAATAGCTGTTCTAATATGCCACTTATAATGATATCACAGCACTAAAAGAAGGAAATTTTACAATTCTTTACATAGTTTTTTGTATTATACTTTACCACCACAAAACTTTACCTATTATCCATTTTTAAATTTGTACATTTTGTTGTCAGCTACTAAAAAAACTAATCCAAGGGGAGTCTCCAAACGCCATACCTTCTTGCCAGGTGTTTTACCATTATTGGCTTTCTATTGTTTGATATTAGTTATTGTGGAAGTAGCAGCTGTGCGGCGGCATCAAAAGAAGAGACGAGACCACCTGTGTTTATTGCAAAATCGTCCAGAGCACACTCACAACAATTGCATTAAAATTGAATCGGGTTGGGCGGGGTGTTTTTTTCATGGGTCGCTCACCTCCTGCCTCCGCGACCATACTCGACGTTGCCATTGGATCATCTCATTGGTTCACACAGACGCGAGGGCAGCAACACTGGTTTGTGCCCCGATTGGCCCTTTCGCGCTGTCGACTGGCTTGACGACCAATCAGAGGGAGCAGGTGGCTGCGCGTGCCGCGCTAACCAGCAAGAGGGTGTGAATGGAAGCGCGCATGCACCCGCTTCTCTAAGGTATCCGTATCCCCCGTGACCCCTCTGACTGCTGCCAGCTTTACTTCTGGATCAGACACAGGAGAAAAAGAAAATGTATCAATGTATTTTTATAGAAAAGTCGATTTTTATCCCGTCCGCCTTACAATTCAGTCCAGTCAATTGTAGCTTTGGCTTAAAATAAGGTGGCTATAATATCAGGAATGGGGAATTGACGGTAGGCTAAGAAAGAGAGAATGTATTTGTAGTGACTGTAGTCCGTTTGATGTGATACGTCTCCCTTTATAAGCTATTCTTTTTAAGAGGATCTTAAGTGAGTTTATTTTTTTAGAGTTGAAATTATCTCTCTTTACAGATACTTCAAGTCATCATTTGCATTAACAAGGAATTGGTAATAGGCCGAGGAATAATGTATTCATATGCCTTAGCAGTAAGGGCGACACAAGGGTTCTATGATGTCATGAATGGGAGGCTTTCGCAGACGCAGCATCTCAATCATTGTGCCTACAGATAGGTAACGTAGAGCCATACCGTTGAAGAATGAGATCAACACTTTCTTTTTACTTATCAGAAGCTAATTGAACTCCTTAAACTGTACCCATTATTATTGAGTGATTGCATCTGAACATTTCCTGGAGCCGATAGATAAGAGCTTCTTCAAGTACAAACCTTAAATAGAAATCCAATGGTTTAAAAGTAACAGAACTTTTTTGGAAATGACTACTAATTTTGGCTTATTGACATCATCAAAGTTGCCGCAAACAAACCAGAACCTGTTATAGATCTTAAAATTTTAGACAAAGTAATCTTATTTTAAGCAGCCTTAGTGATAAATTGAAATAAGCAAACGAACTGCCCTGATCAATTTTAATCCCCTTTTGATAGATTGCAATTCGAATAAATTTAGCCAGTGTTCGAAGTACTCATTCAAAGAGGCTTAGAATTACTTTATTAGATGTTGCCTTTGTGGTCTTTCAGGTTAAAATTTTTTAAAGCTGTAAAACAAACTTTAGTCGTATATCGGCTAAGATGAAAGCCTCTGCATTCGACCAATACAGTATATACGTACATTCCCACTGCAAATTTCGATGAAAATATTCCGAAACGTGTGTGACCGCATTGGAAGACGCAACCTGTTACACACGCAAATCTAGTGCACCCATCTACCATTCAAAAAGACGACTTTTGGGCCCCTCTTTGTCATTTACTCACATTCGAGGCCGAAGGCATCTTTGCCTTCTTCCGAGCCGTTCTATTTGCCCCATAAACTTGAAGGACGACAAAAAATACCTGCTAAGGTACAAATTTGATGGCCTCGGCAATTCTTAATACTTGTTATCTGCTTTTATCCGCCAAACTAAATCCAAATGATTTTCTCATATATTTTAAGTACGGATATTTCATAGATTGCAATTGTTGCCGGTGGTTTGAAATTCGTAGCATAATAAAATGTAAATTACTCACCATAAAATCTGAGATAACGTGGGCATTTTAATCGGTTAGAAGATAAGGCAGTAAGTATTAGCTCCAACTAGAAAAATAGGAAGAGCGAAACTCTGCAAGATATTGGGAAAATAAGCTAAAATATGCTGAGTGTATTCTCTCGTCAATCACTCCATCGACCCCATTTTCCGAAGGGTTTACGCTATTTTACTCGTGGGAACTCTCTTAAACTATGCAAATTCAACACAGCCGCTGCTGAAATCAGCTTGATTAATTTTGAATACTTTAAACCAAAGATTATTCTAAATTATTAACTCATTGATTTTGAATGCAAAGATTTTAACACTCCAAATGACAGTTTAAACCAGTTTTCATTTAGCCCAATCGTAGAACCAATTATAAGTAAAAAAAATGGACCACAAACTGGCTATTGAACTGGAAGGACGTTTATATGCATATCGATATAAGAGGTATAAATGCACATACGCTCGGTCTGGTCTGAGGTCGTATTCTTGTTTGTGTTGTGTGTTCATGAGTGCGTGAATGCATTCGTGCGTACGTGCGTGCGTGGGGCGCATGCGCATGCAGAGCGCTCGAGAAAGGGGTAGGAGAATTAGGCGTAAGATAAGTAGCTTTGTACAGATGTCCACCGTGATTTTGTTTAAAGATGTTTTAGGGTTTGCCTGCGTATTTTGAGCCTGTCATTCCGTCCGTCAACAAGAGGCATTGAGTGAGAGATCGATGGCTGTCCCTGAAGCTGCTGCGGCTGCCACAGCCGCTGCTGTTGCAGCAGTGGTGGCAGTTTCGTTCTGTGAAGGAAAAAGCCGTTCATAAAGGTTTTCGTTTAGCCGCCCCTCCACAAAACTCTGGTTTTCTGATTTTCGCATTCTTTTGGACGGTGAGGAGGTGAGGAAGTTGTGAACTGCGGCGGCACCCATAAAACTGGGTGGCGAAAGATCGTCAAAGATCGGCGCCTTTCGTTCCCCTGAATTCGTTCCGTTGGAACGACCCAAACTGGCTAGGAAGACCTCATTGAATGAAAGCTGTGGAATGCCCTCCACGAGGTTATGGACAGAATGTACTAGTGATGAACCTCCCAGTTGGTGTGGGGAAATTTCAGACCCTCCAGTAAAACGCGGTCCATCTAGATCGAACCCTGGTCGGGTGGATTGAGAAGGGTAGGTGGTGGTCACGGTAGGAGAAATATATGCTGTCGTTTCGGTTGTAGGCGAGAAAGTGAAAGGAATCTGACTTGTGATTGGCTGGCTTGAATGCCGTCCACTACCCGTCGCACCACTCCAACGTAGGCCTGGAGTGTTGTTAAGGTTCATGAAAGCTGAAGGAGATTGGTTTGCGAATGTAGGCAGAGACGATTGCCGTGGCTTGCCGAGAAAAGAGGAGCCACAGGAGGATTGGATGGGATTAGTAGAAGTGAAATTGGAGGTTGAATTCGCCGAACACTTAAGTTGATGCCGATTCACAGCGCTGATGCAGGTGAACTGCTTCCCGCAAATGCGACACTGCATCTCTGAGGTACGTAAATGCAACTGCAAGTGAATAATCTTCATGTGGTAGCGCATACTGCTCTTTATGTCATACATCTTGCCACAGAACTTGCATTTGAACACTTTGCGTCCATCCACGATGCGCTCGCATTCGTCGATGAGGGCGTTTAATCGATCAGAGTGGGTAATCTTCCAGTTCTTTGATGGGCACCCAGTGGATGGCGAGAGATCTGGGAGACGTTTTGGAGAGTATTCAACCTCAGAAAGACGCGAAAATGGTTGACTTGGAAGAGGCATCACGCTTCCCAGGCGCCGCTTATCCTTCCTTGAAGAAAAGACTGGATTTGCCAAACTATTCTTCGACGACTGTGTGCAGGAGGAAGCAGTATTAACCGTGAGTATTGGGGCTGAGGAACACTGTGGGTAGGAAGGATTTGCACCGAGCACAAGAGCTTTTGGCGAGTGCAGGTTACCAGACCCATTTTCAACGGATTCATCCTTCATTTTGGTTAACCACGCAGGGGAAATTGTTGCGTCTACAGTATCTTTGCCACTGCTTTGGGAACCCGACTCGTAGTGGTCTGAGGCTGGTTGAGTGGCTGTCAAATCGACCGCTGAAACCTCTGATCTGAAATCCTCCTTTCCGTTGCTAGTTCCCATATTTTCGCGCGTCGTATTTTCCTGCAGATGCACAAAAAAGGTAGACTTTACACAGGTTTGTTCGAGCCAGAAAAAGTTTTGTTGCGTCGGCGTTAGGCGCATGAAGTGAGATTGAAAAAATGCATTTGCTGCCAATTGATCCTTTGGTTCGTATGGATTCTTAGCACTCGCTAAGAGTTTCATTTTTTATTTAAAGTCCAAGCACAGCAAGACATTCAATGGTGCTGAAAAAGGTCACCACCACGCAAAAGGAAGAAGAAGAAGAATCGGGGAGAAAAAAGAAGGTGTGGACATTCGAACGAAATGTCTCGGAATGTATAAATTTTATCGCACCTCCTCCTACCACTTCAACCGTCGCCAGCATCAACACCATCACTTCCACAATGTCCTAACTCGGTTTTTTCCACGTCATCCCGAAACGCCTCTTATGTCTTCCTGCCGATCAGATCAAAAGACCTGATTGGTGGTGCAAACAGGATTACTAAACGTGAATGAGCGTCAAAAGTGGAACTTTTTAAGACAATGAGGATGCATATTCACTTTATTCTCTAACAGAAGCCTTCGGATGCGTGGGGTACAAAAGCCGACGACTAAGCACACAACGAGGAATAAAATATGTTTCTTCCATTCTGCCACACTTTCACGCTAAATATCAACAGAAACTAATACCCTACATCTGCACACGTATGCGTGTTTTTGTGTGCCCTTAGCAATACGAAGACAAAGGCATGAAAAGGTCATGGGAGCATTAAAATTTTCACTGGGAAGTGCGTATTCCTTTAATGACCATTCTACGCATTCGCTGTTTAGGAGAAAAATGTACTTTTGAAAATGCATCCAACGGATGTTCTACGCTGTGCTGTGACTAAAACATTAAGAAACAAACTTCCCATGTAAATATTTTGCTAAATTACCATTATTTTATGAGTCACGATTGGTCACCAATGGAAAATGCAGATTATGTTATCCCATCTTTATGACTATGATGGGTAGAGATTAAAAGTTCAAAATCTGCATTCTTTTGCATGATAAAGAACTTGAATGTAGAGAAAGTGTATAGGTACAAAATAACAACTTATTTATGCAAGCAAACTGCTTTGTTTGCACTCGCCAAAAGTTTGGATTCGGACACCTTTTGATCTGTCGAAGATTTTTGAGAAAAGTGAACAAGCTATCAAGATGGATTTAGGACTAGTAATCAGATTATTTAAAGGACAGGTTTGTGAGCTAATGCAAATAGAGGCTCAAGATGTCATAAGATAGCCTCTCGTTAATAAAGGGATCTGTGATGCTGGCTGGATCCGGGAAGAATATTTGCTTGCGTGGGAGAACGCTTGTTTGTTGAAGAGAAAGGTGGGGAGAGAAGGGAAGAGCTACCATCTTTACTTGTGGTATGTCGACTCGACAAGACGGGTTCTTGCACCTAGATAGCTAACACACACCCTACAGATTTCGAAAGACGCTGGATGGCGTTTAATGTTCGACCAAATATAATTATCTGATATAAGTCCAGAATTCGAACTTATTCATACAAATTTCCGTCATAAACTAAAAGTGGTACCAATTTTAAATGGAACAAAGTTTTCGGTCTTCCTTCCACTTAACAAAGAATAGGAATTATACCTTGAAGACTGAGCATATGGCTTTGATCTGAGCACAGTGAACACTCACCAGAGGCGGTGTACAATGTCTGGTGAAGAATGCTGTCTGAGGTACGATATCCACAGTCTTACTGTCTACTTAAAGCAACCCACAAGTCGAACGTTGGGTTTGATTTCATGCCAAAAAATTACAAAGGCGATACACTTCGAACAGTACAATAACAGTTTCCTTGTGGAGGGGAGGTTTAGAAGTAAAGGTTTGGCACTTGGTGAGATTTTTTCGTGGCAGAAGGCCCTTTGTGCAAGTGGAAGACACATTTTTGGGTAATTTATGATAAAACATACATCTGTCTTTAATTAATCCACGAAAAAATATTATGCTGGAGCTAAAACGTGTGCGCTCCTGTTAGATTTTGATGGACACAATGGATCATGTGATGTGATGCGATGCTATATTAGCCATTTTTGTGAATAACCGCAATACTTTTGGGGTACAGCTGAATTTATGATTGGTTTAGCATTACGTATAGTATTTTGATAGATTATGGCGTTTTAGGTTATTATTTTTGACATTAGGGCCTAATCTTAACACATTAATCTGCAGGTGAAAAGTTTGCGCAATTCCACTAAATTCTGGAGAAACAAAAAGTAATATTGATAGTGGATTGTTGATGACATTTGAAACCAAGAATAAAAGTCGGCTTTAAATAAGTTTGTTTAAGAAGTAGATATCGCACACCTATATCCAAACATGCTGCCACTACGGCCATTGCACCTTGTTACATTTCTATTAACAGGCCAATCTTGGTGATAGGAGTCAAAAATGAATTCAACGAGAACCAATTTTACTGCAAAATACGAGGAACCTCGTCACGGTTATGCGCACGCCCGAAGAAGCCCCATGGGATACCACCACCCACAGTGCCGAGGGAAGAAACCGTGATGAATTATTAAATGCATACAGCCTCCCCCTTCTCCCCTGCTTGTGAAATAACCGACCTCTTCCAGCCTTACTACTTAAGGATGAGAAGAAAACCTCTTTCAAGCCACCCCACCACATCTTCTCCTCAAAAAAAAGAATTCGAATTTTTGATAGGATGGTGTGTGATGTCTGAATTACGTAGTCTTTCTGAAGCGAGGGGCAAGAAGGACCCCTAATCTTTAAAGGAAAAAGTCTTCCGTGAAGAGGGGACGGGTGATTATTGCCAGTATCATGACGGTAATGGTGATGGTAGAGGTGGTGATAGTAATGGTGGTGATGATGATGGTGACATGCGATAATAAAACATCCTCTCCCTATGTGTATGTGAATAGAGAACTGCCCCTGTCCCCAGAGAACAATCGCCCCATGTATCGTTCCACAAGCGAGGAACACTTCTGATGAAACCGTATATAAAAAGCTAGGTGTGCCGAGGTACCTCAAAGTGATGAAGCACTATTCCTGCGTGATCAGTCAAAATGTTTACCTTTCCTTGCCTCTCCCCAACCCTTTCATGACTAACTCAAAACTAAGTCGGCATTCAATCTTCCATTATAATTTTAGTTGAATAAACTAGTTCGGAAATACCGAATCGTTTATTTTGTTTTACCACTGAGTACATTTGAAAAATATTTCGACCTTGCACCCCACCAAGCACATACTTTCAATGTTCACTATAAAAACCGTAATGACGGTTGTTATACCTAAAAATGTTACCATGAAGGGCAATGGACAAAAGTTAAAGCTTCTCGTCACCTAGCACCCAAAGAGAAATTTGATTTGACTACTTGTATACATTTGTTTGAATTTGCACACAGCTTTCTAAGAAATGTTGTTATTGCAATTAAATCGTATCATGATTTTAGAACTTAGCGAAGCTAAAACAAAAGCAATGTCTACTCTTTTGAATCAGTTATTAATAAATAACAATGGTTTCGGATGCGTAAATCTTAAAACTTGTAAGCAAATATTATCTCGTGGAAAAAAGTAGATTCAAAGTTTTAGAAATGGTTCGTAATAAGTATCCACGAACTATGATAAAAAGCAGGGAAAAGTAAGTTTTGCGGTATTTCTTATTATCAACAAAGCAGTTCATCTGATTTTGAACCACGAAATTTAAAGAGAAGTAGCTTACATGATTTGGCGGATAACGCTGATCTTTACCAATCTCCGTGAGAAGCAATGCGTTTGGTGAACCTCGATTAGCACAAATGGGTCACTAACCGGTGGAAAGGCAGAGGGCACGTAAAATCATTACGCCTATTGACGGCATCTTTATTACCCTTTAGTTTGTATCCCATCCTTTGTTACACTTACAGACGCAAATGTACATACATGAGCACACAGACACACCAAGAGGCCTGCGGACATGACTGTTCCCAATATTATCACTATCGGCCTCTTCGCCGTCACCGTAATGGTTGTTCACAGTTTGTGCCCTATACGATAATAACGGGCGCGGTTGTGTACATGCAACCATAAAACAATCAAGCCGACCGACGGCTGTGTTTTTCACCTGTTACGAGGCGGCAACTCATGCTGGGGGGAGGAGAAAGAGGGAAGAGAGGACAACAGTCTAAGTGTAACAATCGCCCCCTTTTGATCTTTCCGGTGGTGAGGACTTGTTATGCTCCCACGCAGAGAGAACTGGGGGAAGGGAGGGTAACGTGTGCACACACACGTACGCACATGTGCACAAGCAGGGACTGGCGATAGCTTCCACAGAATTCGCAGTTCCGCACTACCCCCCCCCCCCCGCTTTATGTAAACTGCCCTTAACTTGAGACCCTCCTTAGGTTGGATACGAACGTAAATTAAGGAATGGTTCGGTAAAATTCGTGTCTAAGTCCACTTTAAGATGCATATGTAGGTATTGTAAAAATAATATCAAAATTACATTATTTTCATGGCTTGATGGAATGGAACTTTAACAAAAAGATACTACTTGGAACTTTTTTGAGTTGGTATTAGACTCAAGACTTTGTTATGGTGGATGTATTCAAAAGAGAGCACTTAGAATTCGGAAGGAGAACAATTGGATTTCACATGTCTTCAATGAATTAAAAAAGCATAACCAAAAACTTAACAAACATTCTGTTCAGCAACATAATTCATGCTGCAAGGCATCAAAATTTTGATTTTAAAGAAACCTCTGCCTCTGCGAAATTCGGAAAACAGAAAATGAGCTTCAAAGATGCGATCGAAAGAAAACATTAGCTATGACTACAAACTTTATTATGAATTCGCTTTACACTCAATGGAGCCAAAAAATCCACCTTTGCATTCAATCCTATAGAAAAGTTTGTTTATGTGAATGAGAATTATAATTTCCATTATCTGTGCTAAACATTTCCTAAGACATTTAACGCACACCCATCAGAATCAGTTAAATACATGCTAGCAAATTGTTTTTTCCTTGACTTAATTATCGAAGGTATTTCTTCGTTCGCTAGAAAACTAAGTGGGAGGAAATGATTTGTAAATGTACATTTGAAAAAGTTTTATCGAATTTCGTACGCGAAAAGACTTCTTATATTACTATAAGGGAACTAGACGATTATTGTAGAGCTGCCAAAAGCAAGAAAGAAAGTGAAATCCAACTAGTTTGAGTTCCGAGAAGTATTTCTACTGAGTCGGTCACAACGCCTGCTTGCCCTATGTTTTCATTTATTCGGTGTATTATGCTATTTATATAATGAAAGAGGAATAACAATTGGCCTGGTTGAATTTATAGCTAGCGGAAGGAATTTCCACTACCAAACTTTGATACTGTACCTCTTTGCACCTTAGTAGAAACTCTATTTATCACCTTTCCAACTTTTTAGCTTGAAGATTGTAGGGAATGGTAAATACGCGAGCATAAATTGAAAGAAAAGAGGAAGGAAAGAAAGGAGAAGGAAGGACGGAGGGGCTATTTTTTTCCGCTTCTATCATCACCGCCATCAGAGCAATTTGTGCATCCGCCGGAAAATCAACAAAGCAATGCAGAAAAACCCGGCGAGATGCGAACGAAAAAGCATTGTCGCGAGGTGCTAACGTAAAATACAGCGATAAGTGTGACACTCGAGAAGAAAAAAAGGACAGGACGGTGGAAAAGAAGACCGTTTTAGGAAGTCTTGAACGCACGCACGCATGCTCCAGCGCGCTTACGCATGTGACAGGCGAGTGAAATTCTTTCTACATCCCTTTTGAATGCGATATGCAGGCGCGAAACAAAACGCACCAAATCCGGCTAATAAATGTGACATTTTTCTACCTGGACTTTCAGGATAACTTCTTGAAGCCCCTTGAGTGAGCATCAATAAATTCGGTGGGGCTGAGTTCTAAATACTGCAAAACAATCAATGCACACGTTCTGCATAAATCATGGTTGATCAAATTTTTTCGTGATGACATGTTTAAACACTTGAGTCTATCAACGAAAGTGCTATCCGACTTTTTGGGGTCGAAGGATAACTGCAAAGTTGTACGATTGCAGTAAAACATAAACTTGTTTTCCAGTTAGTAAATGCAATTTAACTTATTTATTTATAATTGCAATTTGTGAATTATTTCATGCCATGATGAAGTTGGCAAATTACGTATGCTAGTGTAAGCAAATTTTTCAGAAAAACTTTTTGAAATTATTGGGAAGTTCTAATCGCATTCCATACTCAAACAGAACAAGAAGTGAAATGAATTTGCATGTTTTTCACTACAATACGATAAATACAAAAAAATTATGGGCATTAACTTGTGTTGACCACCGTTACTATTCTGATGACAAGATGCCATGCTGATAATACCAACTTAATTGCTGTTGGATGAGTTGACATTAAAATAAGTGTTTCAATTGAGCAGGATGATTGTTGTATGCGATGCAGATGATAAAAGAGAACTTTTTTATTTGATTGCGTGGAAATAATCGATTTCATAAACTAATGGCTGTTGTTTGGCTGTGCTGGGTTTTATTTCTTATGCAATATTTTTTCATCATGTCTATGTACTCATGATATCACCACTAAAGACTCGTTTAGCTCGAAACGAATAAACTAAAACTCACAAAACGGTGTCAGTACTAATAATAATATTGGTTGGATTTCTGAGATGGCGAAAGAACATAACTGTATAAGTAATATAGAAGCAGATTGTTGCATAAGTAAGTTTAAATCCTCAGGTATGGGATAAAATGAAGTGTATCCACGCGATCATAAGGAGTAAGAGACTTTTCGTAGTATAATTACGACAGCAAAAGTGCAAACGTTATCCATTTTTAAAGGTTTTTTAACTTTTCCTTAGTTCACGAGCCGTAAAATAGTTCCTACATTTTATTCATGATTACTGAAAAATTGTTATAAAACTTTTTTCCCTCAATCGGAGATGATACCACTTGAGGACAACGCAAAAGCCCTATGTTTACTAGCTAACCTTCAAAATTTGAGTCAAAACTAATCCTTTGACATTCAATTGCAAAACGAGCTCTTTAGGGGCAAAAAAACCTCGGCCTTCTTTTTAAGATTTTTTCCTTTTAATTTAAGTACTATTCTCAAACATCGTCGACCACACCCGAGAGAAATTAGCCTGCGTTTGTGCATGATATACTTGTAGGAGGGCGATTATATCAAAGCGATGGATTCGCGCACACGACGATAATCTTTCTCACACAAAAGCAGGCACGGAAAACTAGCAACGACATCACCGACAACACCTACTACAAACTAACTCTACACTTTCTGTGGGCAGTCCCTTTCAGTTCTCGCTCTTTTGCTAGCTTTGTGTGTGGTCCACAGCAATTCTCAAGATGCGAGCTCTACAAGTAACACTTTAACTGCCTGGCTAGAAGTGATCGTTGCGATCACACGGGGACCTGCAGCGGCAGTGGACTGCATCAGTGGGCATTATAGATGTTTCTAGTGGATCTATGCCTCTCAGAAATGTCACTACATAAACATTCTTCATTTTCGACAACAGGAAGAAATGACTGGGTCTGTCAAAAATCCGTATTTTAGGCCACAACTGAGAAACGGCCACACACCGTGCCAACGAGGGAATTTTTCTCCCAGAAGTGTGATTTCGAGTAGACGCGTTCACACAAGAGGGAGGCAAATAACATCTGGTTGCGTTTTTCTGCGATCTTTAAAGGCATAATTCAACTGCTCCAATAGGATTTTTGCACTGGTGGAAAGCAGGGGGAGAAAAATTTGTCGAACCAGAGGTAATATTTCTCGCCGCCTGTCTAGGGCGCTTTCTCTCGCGCCCTCTTGCTGCCCTACTATCGGAAGAATGATTAGAAATAATTGTTGCATCCGTGGGTGGCCGCACTCTACGTGCCTGGGTACACACGTTTGGTGGCTTTTATTACATGGACTTGCTGACTCCGATCGTGTCAGTTGGTGTCTCATCATAATCAGGAGTTTCACAAGCAACTTTGCAAATTTTCTCATGTTACATTGCCATTGGTTATGTATCAAAAGCAGAATGATAACCACAGTCATCCTTACGGCGGACGCAAGAAAAAATCACAACGTGGAAGCTTTTCTGTTAAAGGGGAATTATTGAATTATTTTTTTAAAGGAAAATATGTGACTAAGAGCAAAGGAAACTTCAACCAGACCAGTGAACAGGATCAAAGGTTTTAATTTTCACTTCAACCCTGTGACTGGTTTAAATAGGCAAATAGAGAATGAATAAACATATGGAGAATGACTTGGTGTCATAACTCTTAATTAGCGCGATTTCCTTCTTAAAACAGTTCCCTAGAGAGCGAGAGAGTGGGAGAGACTAACAGACTAACGGCCACGCCGCTTGGCCAATCAAGTCAACAGGTTTGTGTTTGCTCGCGGTGACAATTTTGCGCCTTAAAACAGTCGTTTGCGTTTTTGCAAAACCACAAACACTAAATTTTGTCTACGCGGTAGACTCGAGGGTGGATGGGCTGGCTAGTGGGTAGGTGGGTGGCCAGGTTTGTGGGAGGACGGTAAACGGACTGGGAAAATGCAAGGAAAAAACCGCGTAAACTGTCGACTCAGTGCTACTTCACTTGACAGGCGGAGAGAAAATGACGATGTTCACACACAAACACACAATCTCTCCCACTTTCTCCCGCACGCAAGCTGGAGGTAGTTGTTTTCCGCCTTGGCGGAGTGAGACAGAGGGAGAGTAAGAGGTAGAGGGCGAGGCAGTAAACTAGAGAGGTAGAGGGAATTTAAAAGACCGCCCAGAGTGAGGCGAACGTGTCGGTGCGGACGTGTCACCTGCGTTTGTTTGAGGTGCGATGACGTGATGAAAAGCGCGCAGTGCGGCGGTACGGTGATGCCTGCTTGCGTGCGTGCGTGCGTGCGTATGTGTGTGAGGGAGGCGCACACACACACACGAAGCGAGCGTCGTTCATGCCATAAAAAATTCGCCAATCGCGGGAAAAACAAGATGGCTGGCTCGGTTTTTCGCCTCAGTTTTGCAGACGAAAGCTTGTGGTTGAGCATATTTGAGCCGAAGCGTGGTAGCATTACTGGCATCAGCAGCATCGTTAATACCTTCTGCTCAAACAATCCATCCCACCCTCTCTACTCTCTGATGCCAAAGCCAGTTGCCGCATGATTTCGATACACTAAACCCCTTCTTCGATCCCAGTAGAGATCGCTGCGTCCGAAGTCTTGACGTTTGCTTCGGAGTTAGGAAAACCAAAACAAGCCGGGTTTGAACCCATATACTTAAGCTATTATCAGTTATTCGGAGAAGAAATCCGTGTAATAGCAGCGAATTCCAAATCAAAAACCAATCGTGCAAGCAGATCAAGCATTCAAAAAATCAAGATTGTTAAATTAAAGCATGGTGATTCGTAGTTCAACTGGCCACTAGTGACATGATGACAGATAAACTTTGTGATAACTTTGTTTTGGGAACACCAGAAAGGCAAATGGGGCAGGCCTAGTACTTATCATCGATGCTACAGTAGGACTTTTAAGTTATGTTGAACAGAAAGATAACATTTGGTAAGGCCGATTGGACTTCAAACCAAGTTAGCTAATTTTACAAGGAGAGGGCCTTGCTTCAATGGAAGAGGTTTTGGAGCAGCACAAAATCAAGAAATTCTCATTATTAGGGGGACAAGAATGAAGCGTGGATGATGAGTTGGTTTCGCACAAGGTTTCTGGAGGGGATACAAGACCAACATCACAATGAAGCCATTAGGGCAGAAAACGCGCTTTCACAGGGCATGTATAAGTGTGCGAGTATTCGTGTGGAGCAACAATTAATAATAGTGGGGCAGCGAGAAAACAAACAAACAAATGGTTGGTGGCCTGATGTTTGCAAGCAGGGTGGCCCACACCAACGGGGCCGTAAATTTTTGACAGCGCCAAATGTACGCATATAAACACCTCCTACGTGCACATGCGCGGAAAACATGGAAAACCGTTGACTTTGGGGCTCGCAGTCCTGTATACACGCACGCACACGCACACTAACATTGCTTCGTCAGCTGTTTTTTTCTGAACCGGGGGCAAAGAAAACACTACCAGATGATTTTTCCGCTTTAAATGGGGTCTGGAAGGAGGGAGGGGGAGAGAACAAGAGCGGTGGAGTTGGAACACGGCAAAAGTGCCACATTTTACAACAAAAACCTTGGAACGCAGCAATGGCTTGCCTCGCAGCGCCCCGTATTTGGGAATTCCCGAGGTTAGATTAACATTTTTTAGACTGTTTACTTGATTTCGGAAAAAAACTGAAATCTTCCACCTTTTGGCCAGGAAGTAGCATCGTAGCTATGGCGCTTACTAAAGTTTTCCACTGACAACTGCGACTCTTAAATCACCTGTCGCTTCGCATTTGAAGATAGTCTATTGGCACTCTGGTAGGCCCTTATCACAATAACGATCTTATTTGCTAGTCCATCGTTTTGTCAGATTATCCAACAATTTGATCAAATACTAGGGTGATCAGGGTGAGCAATATGAGCAAAGTATTCGCAATTTGGGACATTGGAATTCCAACTTTATCAATGAACTTTGTGGTTTGTGATTAAATCTATAGAAGCAAACTGAACAAACCTTTGCAGTTTTTAAAGAATTATCTCTGGATTTTCTTCTAAAGAATCAAATTTCGACTAGAGATTTTAATGTCAACAACTAATTTGTTTCTTCTGGGGAACCAGAAGGTAAATTCGTAAATATCTGGCGTCAGAGAGTCGAGAGATGATTTGCAAAGTTTTTGAAATTGCACATATTTGTTTATGCTTGGACAATTAGAAGAAGGCATCGTTTTAGATAAAAGCCACCAGATTTCCGTTTTTGATTGGTACATTTAACAAGCACTTGAGGGAGCCACTCGTAACCCATCTCTAAATGTCACTGGAAAAACTGGACTGTTTATCGCTACACTCTCTTCGTTCTTCACTTATTATTCAAAGCAACTTTTCTACAAAATGGGGCTGTGGAAGAAAAAAGCCAGCAATTAGAACAACTTCCCAAAGCTATCTTTAAAATGCAATAATATTGCATTAAAGTTTAGCGATTCACATGCATTTCCTAGGCAAACAATTGCACGAATACAATTTGATCTTCAGTAGAAAAATTTTGCATTTCAAATAACCGTCTTTTCGATTTCACTCCAACTCATCGCCACAATTAGTACACACATTGAGCGTTCATCCACCTAACATCTTAACAAGGTCAGAAAAGGAGTGCATTAAAAGCTCTCAATGCAGCTCAGGATCAGGGAACGCAAACATTAACCACTCGCAATTAACTTGACGCGACAGCTCTATAATTAGAGACGCCCCGCGTGTTTCAGTCATATGCTGGGGATGTGTGGCAAGTAGAGGCTAATTTAGGGTTCCGCGTGAATTTTATGTCTTATCATTTTTATGTGCGCGCTTTTAAAGTAGTCTATTTTAAATGGTTATCGTTGTCAAATAAGTTAGAAACCCTAATTTTACTAGCGATTCGATCACACAGATAAGTATTGTGTATCAAATGATTTTGTTTAATAACTTACCTTGTTTAAATGAATATTTCCTTCCCAGAGGGTGATTTTAACTTAGGAAAGGATTAATGGCATAGGTAGCAATGGTGAAGCAAAAAGATGTCTATGACGGAAATTTTTGACCGTTACCAGTAAGCACAGGTTTGTGCGATAGGCAAAATTGTAGCTTGACAGGAATTAGGCTCTCTTAGAAATAAATGAAGTGAAGAAGATTTGTATGCAGATAAAATGGTATGATAAGATTTGAAAAAGCAAAAAAAAAGGTCTAGATTAGCATTCTAGTTTTGATTTGAGAATGGGTGAAGTCAATGAGCATGTCGATTAAAACAAATTTGGGCATCAGTTGGTAAAAAGGGACGGTTTCTTAGTTAATTTTACGCGCACACAAGCCTTTGCACCATGCATTTCGTGCAAACCTCGGAGTTTATTTTGTTGTGCTTGCCGCTTTTGAATGGTCTTTTTTCGCATCATTGTAGGTCCTTCCTCTTTGGGAGTTTTCCTCAGTTCTCCCTTACGTTAAAGGAAGACAGGCTTAAAAGACACCAACTTTAATATAGTTAGTACTCATTCCTATTACATCCTTCCTTTCGCTCTCGCACCCTCCTCATATCGAGGAGTCGAGTGTGTGATTTATGCGGAGACAAACACACAAACACATGCGTACACACACTCGTGCATAAAGTGTTTTCGCTTGGGACGAACGCGTGCATGACATTTAGAAAAGCAAAAAGGTCAAAGGAAAGTGACAACATGAGTTTTCTAGAGTTTGGGATGGTTCCACGCCACCCGGTTAAATGTGTATGAAGTAAAAACTGAGAGTGGGAAAAAGTGACATATAAAAATGGTTGAAGCAGGAAGAAAAAATAGATTTTAGTAAGAAGATATGCCTAATTGAATACACACGCTCAGGATTAGAAAAAAATTCATTGTCACCAAGGGTACTCACTCTTTACGATGCATTGCTTAAAATGGATCCAACATTACCTAAGTACATTTAAATTAAGAAAGGGTGGTATCAATACCCCACTGTGCAAAACCTTGCTAAAATGTTGTGGCAACATATGCTAGCACAAACAAAACATTAGTTTTGTAATTCACAAATAATTAGACTTAAATTTCAGAACCCAAAGTACAAAAATCATATCCAAAAGTTAAAACATAGTAGACGTAAAATGGTTTAAGATGTGAGGAGCAAAATAGTAAAATTTAGACTAAGCTGGAGCTTAATGCTAGAATAAATGTAACATCATAAAATAGAAAATCAAGTGTACACTTCACTTGATAAAACACATAAATTTCTTTGCCTCATTTTGCAAGAGAATCACTAAGTAAAATGAATAAATTTCCTTTTACAAATAAAAAGTACCAAACACAAATGAGAGATTGATTCTGGGAAAAAAAAACTTTCAAAAATCTTTTATTTGTTGTTTTGCATTTAATAAAAAATTAGATTCTTAAAAATTATGCATCAGAAGTAATTTTCATAAAAGGCGGTGAAAACTTGGGTTAAAAAGCACAAATTATGTGCTTACACAGTATAAGTTGCATAAAATGATAAAAACTTAATTTAAGTACAATGTCGTTGCCTAAAAAAGCTATTTTTTAATTACAAGTACGTTTGTTTTTCCATTCGTTTTTTATTATAGATTCCTGTAGCAATTTGACAAAAAGAGAAAAATTGATAATAAGTGTTATTGATATTAGCTATTTTTCAATAACTCACATTAGAGTTTAAAAAACCTTGGTCCATGCGATCTTGAAGGCACTTGAGCCGGAGCTCAGAAGGAGCATCAAAGGGAGAAGATACCTCGATATTGTTAGGCCTCAAAGGTTTAAATGAACAACTGTTGTGCCTCCGCTTGCTACCTACATACACAATCAAATATGATAAGCTTTCACACTACTTAAACATTGTTGCTGAATAACTGTCTTTGATAAACATATAGTCCTTCCAGTTTGATCAAGCAGTTTAAAGGCCAATCGAAATGCTTGAGGCAACTCATCAGCAGATAGAGCGCTGATTAGTGAATTTGCCGATTTAAGCTAAAGAAAATGAAAAAATGTAAAAGGTACCAGTTCTTCTAATTTCTTCATTTCTGCACTTTCGGGACTGTTTAAAAAGCACATTTCATCGCTGCGCCGCATTCCTATTTTCGAAAGACGACGTAAAGCTGGTCAAACTATACAAATGCAATTGGTGTATTAAAACAATCAGCTAAAAACATACGCGTTGTAAGTTTATGCAATTAATATAAAGAAAGTGCCTAAACAAAAGAATTAGAGTTAAGTAAGGAATCGTACAAATTCTATACACAAATCATAATGTTCGCCAGTCTCAAATCTGATTGTGAAGCAAACACTTATTTGGTTATTTGTCTTCAGAATTAACTGATAGCCACTTACTTGAATTATTTTAGCGATCTTATTTAACAACCAAAGAGAAGTTGTTTTTGGTGCATTTGCTGAGGTTGTAAAAGGACTAGATTTGTTGTCGTTGGAGCTCGAAAACTTCAGCGCCAACATTGAAAGGAAGTTTTAAATCGGCAATCAGCGAGGTCAGATTTGTTAGTGGCCAGATATCCAGATCCTTACTAAAATCAAACAAGAGATTTAGTGTTGGGAGATAAGTAAGGCATTGTCACATTTCTTTGGATGTTGACAACCATATTTTAGACCCATTGTTGTAGTAGCTTACAAAAATGCGGAATTTTCCTTAGGATTTGGTTTCCCTTTTTTTCAAAGCTGCATAGAAGCGTCTTCTGGGAGCGCAAATTACACAGCTTCCTCGCCGTTTTGAACAATGTTTATGGTGCTCGTCGTAGGTCTTGTTCATTTACACGTCCCTCCTAGTAGTTTTTCTTCTTCCTCGGTGTGTGTACCCCACCTTCGTGGAGTGTTTGTGCGCGGATCTATGTATTTCAGGTCAAATAACTTACTGGTGAAATAATTCTTTTCACTCGTGGTGCATTTTTGCTTTAAAAACGGAGGAGCTTGCGATGTATCATAGGTGGAAGAGAGAGTTCGGAACGCGTCTGTGAAGTAGCACTGTTGCCTTGATAGACGCTAGGCTGGCTGTGCCTAACGTAATGCCTTTTTTCAGCCACAAAATATACCTAGCTAAACAGGCATAAGGCCAAAATCTGGTCTCATACCTCTTTTTAGTCAGAGCAGGTACTCCATAGTCTTGTGGTTCGCTTCATCCCGTTTGATGAGGAAATTTCAGTTGAGAATGATGCCATTTCAAACGGTGGAACGGCGGTTGATTAACTGGCTGAAGCCCATCACTGTGGAATACGCCTACGCAGGCATAAATCTCATTGCTGAGAGCGGTCGTCGTAATGCTTTGTTTGTTCGGACTGCCGGTTTCGGTCACTTGGCGGCCATATTCTACGAGCCGATTGGCTAGCCTCCGAGCTATGTCAGCAGCCTCCAATTTCTCTGTTTTCGGAGCGTATATGTATCCTGCCTTAGTACTCTGCCTTCTGTAACCTTAAAAGAAGTCTCGGAACGCTGCATTGTTAGCAGCGGAAAACGGACCCGACTTTGGTGGATTTCTATCCTGATCTATACCACTTGTGGCAAAACTTAGCGGTGTAAAAGAAGTGCATATGCTACGGATGGGAAAATACCTGACATCGCATAACAGATGGGCATTCCCCCGCCCTCGTGTTCTGCAAGCAAGCTATTAACAACTGAAGCGACACTAGCTGTGAACGCCATTTCCAGTGAAACTCCTTAGAGAGATCAGCGGCTTTTTGGTGAGCTCTCCCTCAGGTTCTCATGCGACTCCTCTCCCCTCGCCAAAATGTGTACCTACAGATGTGGAATTTGCAGGGCGCCATTCGATAGCATAATTTTATGCTTTGTACACATGGATCGCGTGCACCCCGTTCCTGTGAGGCCACTCACCCCATTTGCTCAGGGTTATACGATACCCTCGGTTTTATCCCACGGCATCAAAAGGCTCGGAATAACAATGTGTTGCTCGTGTCTCGATCCATTCGAAAACTTCAATTCATCCCTCCATCATTTCATTGGAACATTATCGTGAGAGAGGAGAATTCAGCAATACGCATTTGGTTAACCGAGTGCTACGCGGAATTGATGGCACTGCAAGAGCACATGCACTCGAATCTCGATAACTGGGACGGCTAGCTCGTGGGTGCTTCCCCCAGCACTGATTACGTTGCGATGGCTGACACGGGAGGCCTACCAAGAGGGACGTCGGGGATGATGCTCGAAAGAAGGGAGGGGCTCTGTAATGCTTTGTTTGTTTGGTGGCCACGTGGTTCGAGCCGGCTGGCTGGCCTTCGTGCCATGCCAACAGCCCCCAATCCCTCTGTTCTCAGAATGTATGTATTCTGCCCTAGTACTATGCCTTCCTTCACCTAAAAGGGAGTTTTGGGACGCTACAGTCGTCTTCAATAAGACTCGCAAGTTGAATACTTAAAGTGCGATTCGTTCATTCTACTCGCTATTGACCATTACCTAATCGCGTCTTAAACTCAGCATGTTTCCATATGTGGCTTTGGAAAGTCTGAGTTGGCGAATCACTGACTAAATAAAAGAGGACTAAATATTTTAGTGTCTTGATTTTCAAAAGGCTCTGCTTCTCTGAAGTTTTTGAGTCTTCCATTGCTCAAACACCAGTTTCCCCTTCTGTAATCAATAAACAAACTAATGTCCGGGTCTAATCTCTATCTCAACGAACCTTTAGGCAGGGGTTGGTTTAATGAAGTTGCAATGAGGAGAATTCTGAAGGTCGTTAGTGCCATTTGTCCGAGGTAGCCTGCACGATCCGTTCTAGTTAAACATATAGATTTTGGAGAACTATTTGCGCCAACGTATGTGAAAATACTAAGCGCTAAGGTCCGATCCTTGTAATATTAAGACCTTACTGTCGAGGGATAAGTTCGGCCAATCCTATCACACAGTCGTAGCCATCGCATCCTACGACGCCCTTGTTGTTGGGTAGCGAGAGAATGCCTTTAGCATAACTCCCGTAGTGGCCTGCCAAGCCAACGGGGTGGTATCTCTCAGTAAGATGGTTGGATGTTGTGCAATGCTACATTTCTTTGGGTTTCATATCAAGTCTACTTTATGTAGGCAACTCAACAACAATTTTAGGTAAAAATTACGTTGCAGAATGTCTTTATTGAAAACAAACATACCGTATGGGCGAAAAACGCGTTTCGAAAATGCTGCGATCGGAGTTGATTACATGTAAGTCGTTGAAAAGCGACGGTTGCATTGCGGTGACCAAAAGGTATCGCGTGGAATTCACAAATCCTGTTGAGCAATATGTGAACCGGCTTTTTCTTCTTACTTCTCACCAATTCTAACCTGCCCATTTGTCGACTTCAAATACAACATGAGAAACCACTCTGACGTATGCAGTGGGTCCAGCGAAACCATTTATGGAGTGGAAAGCCCCGTTTCTTTGTTAGTGCGTTCAGTCTTCCTTATTCAATACAAGTGAATGCTCCCGTTCTTATTCATGAGACCCATGGTAAATAGAGGCTCAAGATCGCAAATTGGGGTATCTCGTTGGCTATACGGATTCTTCTTCCAGCAGGAGGAATGGTATGCTCGTGGGTGGTTGTCAGATAGATCTAGCCTTGTCGGAATCCATCATGCATTTGACTATACTTGTTTAACCTAGCTTAAAACATTACTGGACGAAGGTAGTGGCCCTCTTAACCGACGGCTTTCCAAGTTTCAATCTTGTTGCCGATGAGAAGAGTCGGGGTGAACCAAGACCGCTTATTTTTGTGTACATAGTACTGCTGTTCCAAGTTGGACGTTACAGATGCCATCGACGCTTGATTCCAATAAAAAAGGTGCTAGAGCTTCGCTCTTCATGTGGTTAAAAAAAGGTATTTTCTGCGAAATTCAGAGGAGCTTTAATACTAGGTAGAAAGTCTGCTCCATGGATTACATCACAAGTTAATCCTAAGCATACAAATGAGTCCCACTGATCGTCGCCTGTTACACTGTAAAACTCTCAACCCTTCGGGAAAAGGAGAAAACTTTGAGACTTACCATTCCTGTTGTATAATAGTTAAAATAGCATGAATGGCCTAGTTTTCCTGGGATTCCCAGGAATGAATGGGAGTCGTTTGGAAGCAAGCGCAGTGGAGAAAACGAAAGCGCACCTAAATTTGAGGTGTGACGTGGCGGCCCCAGCAGGCCTATTTTGAGACCGATCAGACTTTGTTGTTGCTGTAATGCGGTGCCCAGATCACCTCTCATCGCTTCTTTCCTGCGAACCTCATTAACGCTTTAGGAAAGTTAGTACCTTAACTGCGGAGTTTGTCGACCGTGGTGCGTGAACGAATTCCGTTTTCCAAGTGTATAACTAACCTACTCTCGAGTCCTATCAACGATTAGTCCTAGGACGTGAGTTTCGTCTGCTTTTGCAGTCTCTTTATGCTACCCTAGTCTGTATCCGAAGCTATCCCGACTTCCATGGTGGCCAAGAAAAGGTCCCGGAAAAGCGCTTGTTAGATCTACCATTGATATCTCTCATATAGGGCCAAAATTTGAACTTGGCGTGCTCAAACCATTTGTCAAAGCCCCTGCCCATTTTGAAGGAAGGTCTGCCGAGGCTGCCAGTTTTAAAACCCTGGATCGAAGTAGGCATTGCGGTTGGTCCGATCTACCCTCTCGTCACCCAAAAGTCGCGTCCCAGCAAAATTTCACCATGTCATTATGGGAGGTTGAGATAACTATCAAAGTTTAATACAATCACCGAACTCCCGTCTACAATTTCATCCGGGGTTACATGGTCATAAATGCATTTGATCACGCCCTTTTGGACTACTAGTGAAAAGAGTTCCCCATTCTACTTACGAGTGCTAAACGTACCCAGATAAGCGAGGCCAAATTTTTTTTGTGCAACCATTGTGCATAAACCCTTTTTGGAGTAAGATAAGAACTTTATGGCAGAAGGTACGGGGACCAAAATGGGACTTAGGTTCCAAAAAGTCTTCCAAGGTCTTAATACTTATATATGCATGACGCATTAGAAACATAATATCTAAATAAGAAGACGGGGAGAGAGAATCTTGAAAAGGAACCATTCGGTATGAGTTCTCTTCAACAGAAATGATGCATTCCAGTACCTACCAAGGGCACGGGTTGATAAGGGCTGAAGGGAGGCAGAGGGGGGCAACAAATTCTAAATATTTTATACAAAGACGTTAAATACATTACAGATACAAACAGAATAACTTTATACAGGGGTGAGGCTATTGATCCGAGGCAGGCAGGGGAAGAAGAGAACGGTGGAGGGGGCGGTGGAATGAAAGAGCGGAAAACTACTACTAGCTGACCTGCACATCGACAACGTTGGACCACTCAGAGGTGCGTTGGAACCGATCAATGGAGCGTACAGCGAAGTAGTAGATATTCTGCGGTTGCACACTTGTCAGAGTGCAGGCCATCGGCAGTGGCAAGGCCTCAACGCTGCCGACCTACAACGTAAAGTGAGCATTAGCATTGACACAAAAAGACCCCTGTGAGATTGTGGTATACTGACTAGCTTGCAGGCTGCCTAATCAGTTACCAAATGCCCTGACCATAATTTAAAGTGTGTTCTATGGGGTTACTCAATGACAATTCAGTGGGTTACTAATTCCCTGGCGGCAAAGTACGAACAGGGCCTTACTTGAGAGATTTGTTCACCTGTTAACTGATAGCACACAATTATCATAATATATTTGGCACATGAGATTAGCAATCCGGAATCCTGTTTCACCACATGGACTTACACTGTGCTAACAAGCCCTGTTCCATTTTTTAAGCTTTACCAGATTCGTCACAATCTTGGAGATTTTTCGTCGGAAATCATAGGAGAACATAGAGCTATTTTTCGAAATTGTATAGCAAAAATCTTTGGTTTGTGAAGTACGAAAAAAAAGGTCTTTAACATATCCTACCTCTACTTGTAAATATGGACAAATGAACAATCACAACACCACCATTCAAAATTGGTCGTATTCCAATAAGTCAAAACCATTGCCATACAAATATTCAACTTTTATGATCTCATCCAAAAGAATTTGAGTCGATTTCAAGATTCTGTAAAAATAGGGAACTCGACTTCCTCTATAAACAGCTAAAGAATGCAACACATTAAATCTGGTTCCAGCTAGGTAGCAGTAGTAAGAGACAAGTGTAGGACACGATAAATGCAGTTCCAGCTACGAAAACAACATTTTCGCCAAATCAAAATTAGGAAGTTCGTAAACAAACTTACTTTTTGCCATACGTCGCTGGAGAGTGGAAAACGAGGGTCAACATCAGAGCTCGCGTAGCTGTATAATTCGTAGAATGCTGCCGGTTCGAATGAAAATTCCGCAGAGTCAAGTTCCCATTGAAGGCAAACTCCTATAATAAAAAACAGGTTTTAAAATGATCTGAAAGGCAGGAGTCATTAAAACACTGTATTAGAGCTTTGATATTACGCTCTGAATGGTAAAGATTGGCTCATTATGACCCAATAGGGCGTTTAAGTGACATTAAAAGGCATATTTAACTGGTTAAAATGGGAGTAATAGGAGAAGGGCAGAAAAGACTTCGGTCCTATTTTATCTCCATTGTATCGGAAAATGAAAGACTAGCTCACGCAAACTACTTAAGCGGAGCAGGACTTCTTGATACAGAGAAAATGAATCCTGCTACACATTGAGACCTGTTAGTAGTAACCTTTAAAAATGCCACCTGCTGTTAAAACTAAGCTCCAAACACATTGAAAGAGTAAAGTAGAGGAAACAGTTAGCAATATAATCACAGTGGGATTTAGCTCAGGATGTTATGCAATTCACAAAAAAAAACAAGAAGTCAAAGAGAACAGGGTCATAGCTGCACAGCACAAAAGGAACAAATCAATCTGATTCGTTCTACAGATTCAAAGTGCATTAGAAGCCCAATGAGGAGCATAATCAAGTTATTTGAAAAAAATAATGAGGAACCGTTTACCATATCCAAATTCAGATACTGCAATTAACGAGTCTGAAGTGAAGCTTTCACAACACAAAGTAGTTATTCAAATAACCAACACCACCTTTGCAAGCGTGAAACTCAAGTCACCCACTCAACCTCTATTTAGTCACGTAAAACAGAAAGCAAAACTTAGATTAACCTTCGGAAGACACAGAAATGGAAAGCAACAATGGAGGTTGCACACAGATGGACAACGCATCAAGAGACGACATTGAGAAGTCGCACGCGGGCAGGGGCGCGATGGAGGCAACAGTCTGAGTGGCCTCGACAGCCAGGTGGGCAGTAGAATAGGTTGTCGCTGCGGTAACGGGTGGGTTAGGAACCAATTGCGACACTTGAGGTGGAGGTATTTGCGACGTCTGGGCCTGAGGGTGGGGGGAGGACGGCAGGGTTGGTGTTACCAGGGGAGTTCCAGTGGCTTCAGAAGAGTAATGTGGTGAGAACCATGCAGACGTGCATTGGTAAAGGAAATGGGAACTCACCAATGTATGCAGTCGCAGACGCTACAGCTGCTTCATTGGGGGGTTGTTGTGATTGAGACGGCGGAATGATAACGGTGCTCAGTTCTAGAAGATGACCCACTGCTGCTGCCGCAGGTTTGGGAGCAGGGGGCATCTAAAGTGAATAAATAAAAGAGCACGACAGCTGATAAGTGGTTCCAGAAATTAAATATCTAGTGCTTAGTAAAAATTTCAAAATAGTGATAAAACTATGACGCTGCGACAATTTTATCAAATCGCAGGACGGACAACCCCTAATACAAGAGGGAAAGATCGTAAAATCACCAGCCGTTTCGTTGGGATTCCTCCCTTCAAGTAACTGTTCTAAAAAGTCTAAGCACTTGTATGCCAGAACTTCAAATTTCGATACATTTAACTATGCTTTTTTGGTTAACTCGGGACTCACGATTACCAAAAACGCACGATTCCAACGATGCTATAGGTTTTCTGTACCCTTAAAATAAACTCACTCCTGCTACCCACATTCCAATGAACAGATTTAACTTGGTGAGAGTGACTAAGTCAGTCACGTCTTTCTATTCTCCAACCAAGCGCTAAGTGACGAGGAGTGAGACGACACTGGAGGAGAATTTCTTAGATCCCTATTAGAGGAAGTGAATGACCGTAAAATGACGGATGCTAAGCATGTATTGGCAGCTTGTACCTCATGAGAGATTGTACTTCGTCCATAACAGGCCGAGGGGAATTGTGACGACTGATGGTGCTAAGGGAGAGGAGCGAAACACAAATGGAACTGCGAATTGGAAAGTACGTTGTGATAGTCAATCACCACTGCGATCACGAAAGTAGTCATCAATTCTGCCTTACGTAGGGCTTTAGAAGCAAGCCGGATCTCACACAGGTAACTCAAAACACTCGGCACGATTGATGGCAGCCATGCAACTGCGATAGATGCGAGGGTGAAATGGTCATAAACTAGTCCAAATGCAACATACTCCCGAATTCAAAGGCTGTTTTGTTGGGCAAACGCAAATAAGCATCAAACAACAGTTTCTAATCGAAAGACGACAAGACGAGAAATCGTCACCAACCAATGAAAAAAGCATTGATTTCATGCACTGCATATGTAACACAAAATGACCTACACTTTCGATGATAAGGGCTTCAACCTTTCGCGAGATAGTTTCCAGTTTTCGGATACGCTTCTGCAATTCTTGGGTCACTTTTTTCAAGTAATTAACTTCCTCAATTGACAAGGATACCACATTGAGCAGCCCTTTCACAGCCTGTGTAATAGAACCCTGAAGCTTTAACTTAATCGTTCCTTTTAGACGCTCCAATATAACGGGGTCCTGTAATTCGCCCTCAAATCTTGGCTTGGGAACAGTCTCAGTGCTCGGACCAGTGGGCAATTTTGGCGTATTAGTCACATCAATCCCACTCTTGCAAGCTAACTGAACTCCGGTACAGTTGGTTTCTAGCAACATTTTCTTTCTCAAAGGCTCATTCACCTCAGTCTCACGTTCGGTGCTTCTTTCCGTATGCGCTGGCATCTGCAACAAGTTCGCTTGATTCAAAAATAAATTATTAGAAGAAATCATTAGAAAGGGACCGGAATCATGCTCCGAGAAATACAATGCACAGAATCAAACAGAAAATACCAATGACGAATCCAAAAAAAAACACTCGGAGCGCTATTGGCTAATGTCACCCTGTGATGAAGTACAAACTTTGCGGCTAGCTTTATTATCATACTCATCTATTAAAACAGATCTTTAAATTAATTCATCTAATAGCGCTAACATTAAAATGCGTTAATGCACAACAGTTTTTTAAAATCTATATTTGTTGTTGAACAATACGTTTGAATAGTTAATTGATGCTGACTAGTTTATTCGCGGCTAGATTGCGCTTCGCGACAGTGCGGTACTGAGGATGTTGTAAAATTATGAGCGCTCTCCAATTTAAATAATTTGTGATGTATTATGATTTTAAGAAGCAGGAGTGTAGCGTCTCGGGACTTCCGTTAAGGCAAAAGAAGTCACAGTATTTGGACAAAACATATATTCTGGAAACAGCGGGATTGAGGCTGTTGACACGGCCCGAAGGCCGGCCAACCGGCCAGTACAATATGGGCACCCAAGTGACTTAATGTTGCGTCCCTAGACCCCCTTGAAGGCAAAATAAGGCATAGTATTGGGGCAGAATATGTATTCTGGAAACAGGGGACTTGGGGGCTGTTGGCACGGCCCAAAGGCCGTCCAACTGGCTAGTACAATATAGCCACCCAATTGACCTAAGCCGGCAGTTCGAACAAACAAAGTGTTACACAGCCCATCTCTCCTTTCGAGCGTCGTCCCCGACACTCCCCATGGTCAGCCTCCCGTGTCAGCCATCACAACGTAATCAGTGCTGCGAGAAGCACCCACGAGCTAACCATGCCAACCATCGAGATTCGAGCGCATGTCTTCTTCTAGTGCCACCAATTCTGCGTAGCACTCGGTGCAGCAAATGCGCATATCTTAGTCCTCCTCTCCCACGATAATGTGGCCCAATGAAAGATGGGGGTACGAATCCAAGTTTTTGGACGAATGAAGGCACACACAACACATATTGTGGTTCCAGGCTTTTCTGATGCCGTAGAAGAACCGCGAGAGTATCGTAGAACCCTGAGCAAATGACTGGGCTTGGAATTCACGGCTAGTGTCGCTTCAGTTGTTAATAGCTTCCTTGCAGAACACGGGAAAGAGGGAGATGCCGAAGCTGGACGTCGATCTCAGCCCTTCTGTTACGAGATACCTGAGGTTCTCCCATCCATAGCATATGCACTTCTTTCACACCGCCAAAGTTTGCCAGAAGCGGCATGGAGCAGGATAAAATCCATTAAAGTCGGGTCCGCTTTCCGCTGCCACCAGTATAGCGTCCCGAGACTCCCTTGAAGGTAAAAGAAGGCATAGTATTGGGGCAGAATATATATTCTGGAAACAGAGGGCTTGGGGGCTGTTGGCACGGCCCAAAGGCCGTCCAACCGGCTAGTACAATATAGCCACCCAATTGACCTAAGCCGGCAGTTCGAACAAACAAAGCATTACAAGGGGTTTGTTTGTGCCACCATTACTTGCGCATGTACATCCGCTGTTGCAATCGTCAATTAATGTTCGCCTTGGAGTGCTGATCACACGTTTACGTTGCCCAGCTTTTTAACATGTCAAGATGCTTAGGAGATGTATGTGATACTTGCACACAGGCCTTTTGCTATTCACCTAACCATTATTCTTGCCTTATGCAAACTGCAGAAGGGACCAGACTACCCCACCATTGCTTAGAAATGCGAGCAAGTTTTAGGGAAAACAGTATATCACTTAAGTAATGTCTCCATGCAGGTATGGAAGGCAGCTCCACAATGAAACTTTCCCACGCTCTTTACGGCTATCGTGGATTTAGTTGCTAAAAGCTTGCATGCGGACCACAATACTGAGTTAACATTTCTTCCATGCCCAGCATATGCACTTCCTGCACCCGACAATGTAGCACCCGGAGAATCAGGCAGATTATATATGTTAGCTATACAGTAGGGCTAGGCATCCGATGAAGGGGTAACAGCAGCGACCCAATGTGGCCTATTACCGAAACAGTGAGTTAAGCAACCAGCATACTAGAACTGCTCTGTCAATTTTCGTGAAGTAACCGCTTTTCATAATCGGCATGGCATCAACAACACCAAGGCTCAACCTATCCTTTAACTCTCCTGCAAACATAGATTGAGGTGGTGCAAGTGGCGTGAGGTCGGACCTTTACCACTTGCTTCAGACAGTGGAAATCAAGCAGAAGTTGAGTATGCCTTGATAAACTTCACACCACCAGTTAACTTAGCTCAAGATGTTTAGAGTCCTGCTCCATACCTATATGGCCTAAAACCTGGAGTGAGTCTTCAAAAGCTGTACGGGTTATACGAAACCGCAAAGGCCTTTAGAGTTCCGGTTCACCATGATGTAATAGAACCTCACCACCTGCGAAGAGTTTCGACTACTCCTGCTTCTTACATTGAACAACAATGTCCAATGGCAGCACCTCCTTCAATATTGATTTGTAAACAGATGTAAAATGACATCTTTCTTGCGGCAGAGCCGGTCTAGGATCTGTTATTCGCAAAATTCTGTCCTGCCATCCAATTTGTTCACTTATAACGGGGGCGTTTACTCAAATATAATTAGTCTTTCGGGTTTATGGGCTTTATCTTCCGCATTGTACGATGAACTCGTGCCCCTGCAATTCCTCTTAATGATGTACTGCTGAGCCGTCCATCCCCTTCCATTGTTTCCAGCCTGGATAGCGACTGATCGAACATTCTCCCTATACACCCCCTTACTACCAAACACTATCTGAGTTGTCCATCCATCGTGAAAGTTGCGAGCAGTTCGCATCGGGTAGCACTATTCTATTCTGCCTGGTTGTTTGAGAATGGCGAATGTTGTGGCGTGTTCTTGACTGTGTTGATCCTCTTGTGAGGGTACGCCATCTGCAGCTGTAGTGCTGGCGTCAGTGCCCAAAGTGAGTGGTGGAGCACCTGTTCTGTGAATAACCGATGCTAGAATGGGTGCTGAGCTGAGCATTGAACGCTTTGTCGCACTTTCTCTCAATTAAAATTTTCGTGAGCCACCAATTCAGTAATTAACGCATCGAACTTGTGATGAAGCAAAACCTCTTACAAAGCAGCTGCGATTGTCGTTTCGGAACTCTCTCTGACGGGTTAGTACAGACCAAACCATGATTCATTTTGTTTTCTCTTCATTTCTAAGCCTTCTTGATGACACCAAATGACCCAGAAAATAAACCAGTACTGCTGCCACTCCAGCTCCAAATCTACTTCGCTGCGTTCACCCATTTCCACAAAAGTATTTGAAATGTGGCTGCCGATTGCAAGAACTGGAAGCGTCGACTGGAATCCATAAAGCTCGGCGGATGGTGTGAAAATAACCCCTGCCAATGTCCCGCTTTAAATCCGACGGAAACACCGCCTTAAAATGCATAAGAATTCCAAGGAATCAGTGGCGTGCAGCTGAGGGCAAGCAGCCATCTTTGTTAATGGGTTCAATGTTCCGCAATCAGCAGTTAAAGTCATCTACCTTTCCTCCTCACCAAGGCGACAGAGAAAGACCGTGGTAGGATAGACTCCATGACCTCACCCTGCCTACCCAACTGTTTACTTTTTCTTGTAGCAGGAACTTCGTGCATCTAACCTCACCAGTAAAGACTAATTGCTAGATATAGCCGACCGTATTAGACTTACTACCCTTAGCGTTGGGACATTCACGTGCTTACGCATCGGCCCCCGGAGTCCCACCGAAAAGTCATGACAAGTCCTCCTTTATCAGTACTGTTGCGATCAATTTTACAGCTTTCAATGTTAGTGAATGCCTTGCTAAGCTAGTGCACATCCACGCTAAAACGAAATAAGATGTACTACTAACAAGACGGACAAAAGGAACACATACAGATAAAAGACGATACCAACATAGAGACAAATGTTCAGGTGGCATAATACACGACATGTTGAAAAGGACGCCACAAAAGAAAAAGTCAATTCATAAGTTCAGTTGTTCTTCTTTGAGATATTCGTGTGATCCGAAATACTCTGTTTTTTGGGTCGGTTTTCGACCTTTCCTTGCGTTTTCTTCCCCATGATCCATTCGTTTCCAGCCTTACTGCTCTCCTTGATGATTTTCTGCGTCTCACACACGGATTCATGCAGCTCTGTAATCCTACGCCGCAACTCCTTGCGGAAGGCGACATCGATTTTGTTTCGGCCCATAGGCTCCAAGTCCACCTCGGTCTTTTGAAGTGTCTGATTAAGATTGAGGTAAGCAATAGTATCGCTTTCATCACAGCCTGTTTCTCGAAAAAAAAACCTAGTGGAAGCTGCAATTGGCAAAACCAGTGGAGAGACCGACCCACCCAACATTCGTCGCCTTTTAAAACAATACAAAAACCCTGCACATAACCTAAACCATTAATCCACTACGTCAAACTTTTGCTGAGCTAACTAGAATCCATTCGACAACAGTTGCAATAACGCAACGCAGTGACATTATTCACTTTCAAACCACATATATAGCAAAGGCGAGTAAGTCTCAAGTCCCATTCCCATAGAATCAATCCAGCCATCCAACTCCCCTGCCTTATCAGGTCGTTTGCAACATTTGAAAAGCACTACTTGAGAGATGAATCTGATTTCGTGACAGCTTATCATCTATACCTTAGGCCTCCCAACTGACTTATTTTTCAGATCAGAATAGTTCATCGGAAAACTTCAAGCCATCAAAAAGCCCTGCAAAAAATGGATTCAAAAGCACCCCACCTTTATCGTACAAAGGAGAGCTCAGTGCAAAGTACAACTAAAGTCTTAGAGATGTCGATTTACGGGGCTAGCTCTTGATGAAATCAGCAAAATGGATTAATACGCATCCACATCAATTCAGCATCAGCACCCTCACTATCTTACCGACCGCGGCACTCTAAAGATCTCATTATGAATAATGTAGTCACACCGAATTATGCTGTCTGAGGTAAGTTATCTTCCACTACAGTCCATACTGACCATCGTAAATTAATTTTTTCCCTGAGACACTTCATATAGCCTATTTGCAAGACCAAAATCGTTGCATCATACTCACCATTTTTCAAAAGTTCGTTAAAAAGCGAACCGCCTGGACAAAAAATTGGGGAAATAAAATAAATTGGGAGATCATAGATACAAACGCACAATTTTGACGCAGAAAGAAATGAGAAAACTGAGAATACATTTAAATAACGTGATCATACTTGAAGGAAGTAAAAGGTGACAATCAGATTGATCTGAACGTGCGGAACATAACTAGTTCATTTTAATTTCACGGTAGGGAAAGTAGAAATTGTGGTCTCAAAACCTCAGGTTACGCTTTAAGAAAAGTAAAGTGCATCCAACCAGAGAAAAAGGGAAGGAGTTCCATTCAAGGCAAGTCATATAATTCACTGACATAAAGGTTCATGCTATACGCAGTAGTAAATAGCAGGTGCGATGCACTGATAGCAGCTTCGCCCACCTGGTGGACCCATCCAAGCACCGTTAATGAAGACGCCAAACAATGGTGGTAGGGTAATATGGCTTCTTGTAAACGAAGACAGTGCCTAAGGATATAAGCATTCACAAAGACTGTATACACTAAGATGATAGGACACTCAGCCGATCGGAATTAAGCCAGTTGAATAAAGTGTACGCTTAAAAAACATCATTGAATATCCCATCCATGATGGGTTCGTTTCCAGTCCACAGCACAGTAATCACTCCCTTGAATATTTGACACCATGTGAAACTGCTGATCAACGTCACCACATTAACGCCTAACCCGTTATAGGATTGTACGAGAAGCGATGATGATGAAGAATATTAGGTTATCCTAGGATGGTTCAGCTGTTTCGTCTGTAGTGGCTGAAAACAATATAGGTAAATGTAGGGGAAATCGCGTGGAAAGTGCAGTTTATGAAATCAAGAAACCATATTTTACTTCAATGCCTTAATACTAGACCGTGCCAGCAGTGGCCTCAGGCGCACAAATCGAAAGAGGGTATGCAAGCTAACCTGAAGACGGATGACGAAGCGGCAGGTAAGGACGAGGCCAAGAACTATGGCATGGGAAGCCTCCTTGAGGCCCTCACCAAGGGCCCAATTGGCGAAGAGAACGAAAAAGAGGAGCACCATGAGTGTCATATTGGCCATATCGGCGATGTTTTCTCGGCCTACCATTAGCATCACACCACAGACCATCTCGACCGCCCCATAGAAGCGGCGCATCGCATCCGCTTCTGGTCGCCAGCCCGTGAACTGTTGCAGGGGAAAGACCTTGGCGCTGCGCCCAAATATCCCACGCTGCAAAGGAAGAGCGAGAGCTCAGCACAAGTCATGACATCGAAGTTCATTGGCGATGTTCAGGAAAAAATGCAAACTAAAAGCACTTTGTAATTCGTACAGTGCTTTAAAAACGCATAAAAAAGGAACTTTACGACTCAGTGAAAAATAGGTTAAGTCCCATGTGACTTCCACTTAATTATGAAATATGAAGCAATGCATCGTTTCTGCGCAAAAAAAATACCACAGGGCATGACCTAATTGATCGCATATATAAGAGATAATAAGGGTTCCAGTGAGTATGTTACATTCTCAACACGTTCGCAGAGTGAAACTAACCATGTCATGGTAGAGATCTGTAGAGAACAGAGGCACGACTTTAAGAATGCCAAAGAGAATAAAAAATGCTCCAATTATGATTGAGATAGATTTCAGAGCAACACCAGACATGTTTCAAATGCGCAGAACGGATGCTAAAATGATTAATAAAAAAGGATAGCCTGCAAGTTAGTAAATGCCGAACCTCAAAAACCTGCACAGGTGAAAATCTTCATCAGTGCAGTTACAATAAGTAATATGTAGAGCAGTTAATCTAGAGATTAACACAATAATACGAACACAAGGCTCCTCCTCAAATTTTTTGTTTTGATTCGAAAACACACGAGACCACAAATACAGGTCAAAAAAAGGAGAAATCAAGAACAACAACACATTTTGAGTCGTCTTAAGCAAAAAATGGTTTGAATCTGTCAGAAGAATCTCGAAACAGGGAATCCATTCCAAAACATGAGGTACAAGAACACTTGAGGGCAAACAAAGAAAGCCATATTGTCGACCACTTATCCTTAATGAGACAAATTGGGAAGCAGCTCCAATTGCACTAATATAGACTGGCAAAAACGTAAAGATTTTAAGATCCTGCATACAAAAGACTGGGTGGAAAACCAGAAAAGACATATGAGATTACTTTAGACATCAACGCGGCATAGCCACGATGCCTGTCTAGCATTTTCAATAACTACTGACTGCTTTGTGAGGTCTTCAATAAGGACGACTTAGCGAAAAATGCATTAATATAATCGGCATCATGAATTAAATAATTGGAACCGATGTCACCGTGGAAAGACGAGGCGATACAAAAAGGCGAAGGATTTTAGAAATGACGACTAGGAAACACATCAACACAGTGGAAGAGTTCTCTGCACAGCATGGTTGTGGTGAATTCCAAATTGTTATTTTAGCATTTGACCCGGATATTATATCTAAGTACAAAATTTACGCATTATAAGAGTTTGGTTTTGCAGAAAACACTTCAGCCGTCTTAAACTATTACAGCTTTTCTAATAGAAATGCAATCAGACATTTCATACAAGGTGCATGCGCATGACACTTCGACAATTGTCAGTCAATAATCGATGCCTCAAAAACTGCATGATTTGTGCTTGAAATTTTAATGTAGCAACAATGAATAGCAAGGAAACAGTATTCTACAGCAGTGAAATGGCGGATTTGATTTGCTAATTAAATTGAAAAAGACTAGAAAGAACTGTTGCTTATTCTACTGAGTAATAGTACCTCTTTACTTCTGTTATTATCACTGACCTCCATAAATTCTTATATTTTTTGGTGCACACTGAACTATTTGTTATAATTATTTAACATTAACATTTAGACACAGTAATTATGCACCCCTTCAAGGCTACCTGTGGCGTTGCTTCTTTTGAATATTAGTTTGAAAGATGTGACTTGCTACTGCCATGATGTCACGGATCGTAATGATTGCAATTTTAAAGCCTTTATGCAGATTTGCTTAATCTAGGCACATGCCCTTTTCAGGACGAAGAATGTACCTGTTCACACTATTGCACTTCAATCCAGAATTTTGCACAATTCAATCATTTTAATGCTTTACAGTTCTATCTGTGATTTTTTGGAAACCACTCTTAATTTTTTGCCTAAAATGTTTTGTTTTTATTTTTAGCTCTTAATACTTGTAATTTGTCAACGTTTTGTAAGACTACATAGGTTTCTTTGTCTCTAATATTTATGGGATATGAATCGAGTTTTACCTATCCTGAAATAGTGAAATCTGTCTTTTAATTATGTGCTATATTTTTAAGCAATAAAGGCTGAAAGTTTTTTGCACTTACTAAGATTGCGAACCGTTTTTGAAAACCCAAAAATAACCAAGGGTTGTATTTTCCATTGATGCATCGGAGAAAGAAAATGAGGTCAAAACAGTTGTCTATCAACACGTTGTTGCATATACCTATTAAGTGCAAGACAAATTTAGTCTTTGCGAATTCGGTGTTTTTTTTCTGGTGGAAGGGTATGATGTGGCCAATGTAATTGGCGCCATTCAGGTCATCAAATTCAGCACTGAGATGTAATCGGTTACGGACATAATTCTCACCAGCTTGGAATGCTGGATGTGTGATTCCAAGCTAGGTTTACTAAGCTACGCTCTATTTAGACTAATGGCAGCAATCAAAAGAGCATGATCTTGTTCCATATATTTTGTCACCGATGAATATTCAGATAATGAATGCTGTGTTTTTATTGCTTGCTTATACTTCAGGGTAAAGCTGCCATTCAACCTGAAATTTTAAGGATTAGTCAAAACCACAATTGTTCTCTTATTTCAATTTGTAAGCGGTTACCACTAGATGACAGGAGTTTGCGAATGTTTCGCGAATTAGCTACGGATAGTTCCAATGCCTGGGAGTCAACCACGTTTGTGGCAACATAACGACAAGCCGAGGGACTTAGACTTTCTGCATTCAATCCGACCTCTTTTGAATCACCGTCACCAGGTTTGTTCGTAAGTCGATTGCAAGCAGCAACATGTTTACTTTGCTGCTATTTTTGAATTTCCATTTTTATTAAGCTAGATGGAGTTCTCTGTCTGCAAAGTATTTTCACAAGCATATACAAACATAAAAATGCGACACATTTTGAGTTTAAACTAATGCGTAATAGTTGGGAATCTAGTGGAGAAATGAATTAACGTACAATGGCAGTGAAAGGAAGAAATGTACCTGGCTTTCTTAATGGCTTTAATCTTACAAGAACCTAAAAATAGCAGTAGGCATTGTGTCTCCCTTCTGCTGGGAATTTCCACTGCTATAAAAATTTTTTATTACCTTTAAATTCATAAAATTTTGGTAGGACGTGTGTAGGCTCTAAATTGACCCTTTATGTTAGACCTCAGTTTTTGTAATCGTCTGTGACCATTAAGGTGGACAACCACAAAAAGCTACTTAGCCAAATTTTTCTTCAACGTATATTTATAAAAGTAGGATTCATTTCGATTGTGCTGGAAATTTTGTGGTTTGGTTATCAAATAATGGTTTAGAGTGAATTTGTAATAGTTCATGATATCAACTATGGTATAAACTATCGAAAAGCTTAAGAAAGTACGGATGAAGCACTGAGGCATCCTGTACCTCATAAATGTTTAGTTTAACACGGTCTCTAGATGAAGGCACTAGTATCGATTAAAGTCCGTTTGTGTCACTGTGCTATTTTATTGCTGGTGCTACGATATGTTACTGGTTGGATTGGTCCTAGATGCAACTTTGTTGTTGTTATTGACTGCAATAATAACCACTGTAAAGATTTTCAATCTCTTTGTGAATAATCTATTGATAGTTAAGCCTTACTATTTAAAAAAATTTGCATTAATTTTACATGCTGTTTTCATTTACATGGCAATTTGTTAAATAATCCAATATGTGCGAATAACCAAGTTACATTTGGCATCTGTATGGGTTGGCAACGGGGGTAATTACTTTAAGTAGGCTGATCTTTTATTACTTTAAGGAAAGAATAATCGTTGTAGATACGAGTTTTACAATGAAATGAACTTTGAGAAAGTGTGCAAAATTTATCACTTTGGAACAGAATTTCGTGCCTCACAGTCAGTCTCATTTTTGTGAATCAGTACTGAATTGGATAGAAATCAAAGCTGAGCAGTAGGTTTAATTGTTCACTTCCTCCCCGGAAATTTCGCTTTGGTTGTGGTCATTAAAGTGGTGAATAAGCTTACTAGTCTACATAAAACCTTATTGCCTTGACAACCGAATTCTATTGTCCCTTGAAGCCTAAAAGGAACCAATAATATCCGTAGGAATGCAACTTCCTATCGTAGGCTTGCAAGTCTTTTAAAACACGCTCCGTGGCTAGCCATTATCCCTTTGAGAGGTGTAACCACCGCAAGCTCTGGGCTGAGCAGACCTTTTCAACCTCAGTACGTTTCACGTCCCTCGCTTAATATCAACGTTGCTTCTTGCTTTCACGTTTAAATAGGATCAGAGACCAGGTAAAAACTCGGTTCTCCTTGCAGCTTCTACTAACATCAAATATACTTTAAGACGGATGCGAATTTGAACATGCATTAAAGGTTTCTCAATGCAACTAAAAAGATCCTTAACTTTTACTTCATGTCTTTTGGATATCTATAAAATCGAGTTATGAGCGGGAATATGCTTCATTTTCGTCACAGTGAAAATCACAACAGTTTGCCTACATTAACTCCTAAACCATTTTATTATTTTCATGCATAAAACCTAAGACTTTAGTTTTACTATCATCTCGTTTCTCAATTATTATTTAGGGTCTAAAGTGTGGCTTATACGAAATGCTTACCCGTTCATTAAATGTTCCATAACTAAGATTGTTCGACTGTCGATATTCGTTCTGTGACACAAGTCGTCATGGATCCTGGCTATTCAGTCGAAAGAAAAGCATTTTCATCTCTTTAAACTGAGAATTTCAGTTGTTATTAACTTACTGACAAGTATTTATGGACTGATCACTAAAGCTTGGGGACTTTGTATGTTGGTAATAATTAACAGTAACAAAGAATTTTAATAAGTCGAAATCTCCTTGCTCCTTCTCCTCATTAATATTGATTCTATTAATTAAAAGCCCCTTTTTATTCAATGGGTCAGTGTAATGCATCTGATGGGATTCAGTGGAAGGTCACTTTGTTTATTGATGCATGGAAGAAATAGTTTTAGTAAAGCTATGCAATCAATTTCTATTGGAACCATATTTAAAATGTAACCGGAGATGCCACAAATCAAGTAGGAGAAAAATTGCTTTGACTGTTGAGGTAACGGGCCTCTTGCAGTTCGATTTTTATCGTCAGTTGGGGTAGTCACTGTGAGAGGACGAGCAAAGCCATGCAGAAGTGGTTGGACGATCAGATTACCCTCGTGTCCGGAGCGCAGGTAAAGCCGGCACCGCCTGTCCCGCGCCCCGTGCCCAAGTCGCGATCTTCATCCAAACACATCAGCCGCAACAAGAAGAAACGGGAGTATGTTTTGACGTCCGTTTCATCGATTAGGTGAAAAGTACCCTTTTAAATCATCTTATGAGTAAGTCCAAATAACCCAGCCGAGAATAATCTGAATACTTCCAAATTACAGTTTGTCCACGACAATCAAGTCTTCACCATGAAGATCTCAAAAGCACTTTGGAAGTAATGGCACCGAGATCGCCTAAGAATAATCATCTAGAATTAACATTTTGAATGGTGCCTTTTTGCAAGGGAATTATTTAAAACCGGGAGAATATTAGCTATTTACCATCATATGGATGTATTTAAATAGCTTATTTCTTGTTTCAGGAGCAAAAACTCACCGGAGCAAATTTCACCTAGCGGAGATAAGAAATCGAGTTGCAAAGTGTATGAGTTTTGTCCATCTTATTTGCGAGAAAGTTTAAATCCTATTTCAGCGTCTCAATAAGTGCGAAGATTTAGGTATTTGGAACCACCTCCTCAATTAAAGGATAACTTGTTATAACCATGGTAATCACGTCTGTTTAACTGAACAATGAAACCACTTAGGTATATGACAGGTGGTAATTTTATGAATGTTAAGAGTTGGGCTTAGTAACGCCACTTTTGGTTATTCCTTTCGTAGTTTAGATTTCTAGTTTACTAAAATCCACAAATAAGGCTGTATAACTTGGAAATAAAAATAAGAAGGATGACAAAAGTTTATTCCAAAATCTATAATAACACTTGTACGGTTTTAAAGGGAATTTAATATTGCATAGCCTCTGTACAGTACAACAATAGATGCTTCTGCTGTTCCTTTTTAGATTGCAGCAGCGGAAACATTACTTCACCTCTTCTGAAGGCAGTCTTGGTGACCGAAACCTGTGCGTTTGATTACTCGTTAACTCTGAAGCCCTTCCTTTTCGTAAAACAGAATCAACTTCTATTTTGGCGCAAAAGCGGTGCATATTCTTATCATCCCAAGTACACTGTCTTTAAATGTCCGTTTCCCAGGTCATTGTTTCGGCTTAAGCCTTTGCTTCATTCATTAGATGACAAGGGCTTAAGTAGTCGCATGTTTTTTTCAGATCGCCAAACTCTCACTCACGATCATTGAGCAAGAATAGTCTTGGAAGCATGTAAGTATCTAAAATTCGGCAAAGTACCTTCAATCTGCCACCAACGTTAAAACGTCATTCAAATTTGCGTTTTTATTACCCTCAACTGAAATTCTATTGTCAGCACGTTCAAGACAGTGGGTCATTTTTGGTCTTGGTTTAGCAAGACTAGTGAAATGCGACATTATTCACTAACGCATTTTTCAAAACATTGGTTCATTTTATGTCCCTTTAAAAAGGTGAGTCGCGAAAACTCTCAGTTAAAATAGCCTTTTGCTCAATTACCAATTTTATCATGGGAGGTGAGTTGCTTCGTCTTCTGAAAACAAGTTAGAGTACACTGTACATAAAATGTCGGGGTGTATTTAAACGGCTCCTTTATTCAGAGTAGGGACTCAGCTCCATAGTTATGCTCGACCTACAGTTATTGGCCGCCTTAAGAAAATGTATTAAGTATGTCTACAAAATTTACCGCTTAACAGTTGTACCTTCGTTGTTAAATAAGTAGATGAGACAATTTTAGTGCTCAAAATATGCTGATGGAATTTGAGTTTTTTGTCGATAACGGCGCAGTCAAGGAAAAAAATCTTGAAAAGCCACTTCAAATTGGTTAAATTTAAAAAAGAAGCCATTAGAAAAGTAGTCCCAAAAGTTTATATGAGAAAAGGGTGTAGAGGTTTCTTCTTTCCCCTCCTTCTGCTACTATTGCTGGTATGAGAAGTTTGAGCGTTCTTAGGCATCTTTATTGCGTTAGGCAGAATGGTGAGTAGATGACATATTAAAGAGGGTTGAGAGTGGCACTGCAGGCATCTAGAGAATCGACTTGCTCCTTCGGAAAGAGATTCGAATTGTTCTCCTGCCTCTCGTCTAAAAGGTTCATGTAAAGAAACATGAGCATTACAAGGAACTCTGTTTTACTGAAGAAATAATCTATTGCCAGAGTTTGTGTGAGCCTTATCTGATAGCAAGCATTCATTTTACCGATCTGGAATACTTTACCGGTTTTTTTTTCAGAACGAAGGAAAATTGGCGGAATTCATGCGACAGAGGCAGAAGATTCGGTTGCAAGACGTATGCTTTTCGTCTGTCTTATCTGCTTTTAAGTTTACTCCTCAGCAAATCGCCTGTTTTTTTAAGTGCTATCGAATTACTAAAGGAAGGTGGATTGATGGGAGTGAATAGTCCGGAATAAGGGCACATGCGAAACCTGCCAACACTTAAAATCGCATATTAAGGGGGAGCAACTCAAACAGCATTGATATCTGCGCCTCTCATAACTTTAGAACTATCTTATACTGCATTTGCCTGTACCTATCCCTTCCGTAGCATATTACGGTGTAAGGGGTACCCGTTCATCTTATTTAATGCAAAAAATGAAGTCTCTTTTTTATGGTTCCAGTTCGTGTCACTGTCAAAGCGGTATTAATCGAAATTCTTCAAATCCGCCTTTGAATAAATTGACAAGATTTCGTTTAATGTTTGTCATATCTAAAACAATCAGTTAGCACCATAGTAGATCTCTACTGGATTTTTGTTGATATGATTAAGTAATTGGGTATAGAATCATCCCCCTCTTCCATGGCACTTTCTTATTTCAAAACAAACGTAAACACTGCAGATGCGTTTATGCAGGCTAGCCCTCAGCTTTTGATCATGTACTCTAGTCGACAAATTTCCTATGTTGTAAACCGCTGGACTGCAAACCTGAAGGGATGACAAGAAAATGTAAATCCTCTATATCATTCTTTTAGGTCACAAAGCCCTCAATCAAGATCGGTGGATAGAAATAAGTGAGTATCCGGTTAAGCAAAGCATGTCCGACTAAAAGTACCATTTTAAGCACGAAGTACAAATTCTCTTAACAATAACAGCCTTTCAATTGATGTACTTAAAAAAACGTTTCGTTACGTCTAACAAATCCCTCATTTTAATCTACAGCCAATGGGATACAGCAGTTAAATTAACAGAACTTCTGTGTATTATTTCGACGAAACCATTGTATTCTCCTCTATTTCTAACCTCAATGCCAGGATATCCTTGAATCGATGAAAAATTCATGTTCGAGTAAAATGGTGATTGGTATTTTAAATTTCTCAGAGAAGGAGGTTTGTGTGAATAAGGTATTTTGAGGCCGTTTTTGTGTTGACTTGTTGATTAAAATCTCTCATTTTATGGCTCTGCTAAGGTGCTGATAGATTTCCATATACTTAGCATACTCGGGAAATTTTTTGACCCCTAGGTTGGGAATTAGTGCAGACACAATCCCTAACCACCTTTTGGAACATCAGCTAGCAGTCTTGGGAAAACACGACTTGTGGAAGTGGCCTAATTTCAGCTAATAAAAGGTTATACCACCCGAGTTAATGCGATGCTAAAACAGGCACCTACTTAAAATTGTTGAGTTCTCTAGCTAAAATAGGTAATGCATTTTTTAAATCCAGAGTAGTGAATTTGTACCCCTGAAGAATGATCCTTTCCACAGTCTGAACACTAGTGGACTGCAGCCATCCTCATTTTCCGATTAGCTGTCCGACTATATTTGCATACCTATTTCAGTAAAAAGGAGGGGGAGCAAAAATCGCGCGGCAGAAACAGAGGTGAAGAATCTATTCGCAAAATGTATGCTTATTTTTGTCTTCTTCTCTTGTAAGAGATTCCCATAATGGCTGGACTGCTTACTGAGGATGAGTTCCCCACAAGATTGAATGTTAGAAAACAATTATGGATAATATTTGTTTAGAATGAGCAACTCGAACTGACGTTTCAGTCCGCACAAAGAACAATAATTAACACTGAGTATTAGTAGGGCCATTTGAAAGCTCATGCATGGCGAACTGGATAAACTAATAGTTTAAATGCTAATTTAAGAAACTTGCAACCATTTGACACCACGAAGTTATTTAACTGTGCTTTAAATTTGTAAACAAAGCAGCAACTTTAGCGGGTCAATAATTATGATGGCGAATAAATGCACCTCTGCATAACAGGGACATTGAAATTCTACCAACAAAATGTTAACATGATTTAACGTACTGTACATTGTCTCTTTTAGCGCACAAATGGGCAACTCTTACTCCAGTTACACAGAAGGCATTCTTGACGGTGAACTGAACCGGTATTTAAAATAAGTGAATCATAAGATGATTGCCTTCTAAATCACACGCTTCACCTCTATAAGGTTATAGATGACTTGAAATCAGCCACGTGTCACCTCATTGGTGAGTATTTACTTGTGAGATGTGTTCTGATGGTCGCATTTTATAGCAGGGAGACCTAGTCGTAGAAACACGTAGGCATCTCCTCCAGTTGTTTTGCATAAACCATCACTCACTAAGATGCATGACGTAAGCAGTGTCTTTCGCTCCAAGCAAGCAACTCTGCCGATTTTTTAGGGGAAACTGGTTTATAATCCAACCATGAGTACGCTTTAGTTTGTAGCGATACGCTCTTGTTAGTTACTGAGCCCATTTTCGAGCAATTGAAATTAATCATTAATTTGTCAAAGTGATCAACGATTAGTTCTTATAATGCAAAGTAATTGATGGTATTGTAACTTTGTGTGTGTGAGTGTGTGCGAAAAAAAAAGAAAATTACTACTGATGCAGATTCGACACAAAATCAGAAGCTAAAATTTCGAGAGATATATTCCCTTGAATTTTCTAAAGAAAATAAATTTCTGCTAATTATTAGCAATCCTGTTTGTCTAGGCCATACATCCACCAATCGCGATCAAACAGCAGTGATGGGGAACGCTACGATGGGCGACTTCGGTAAGGCTTGCAGTTAATGGTGGTCCAGGTACTGAGTTGCTTTTCATTAGCCCTTTGTTCTGCCCAGACGACCATCATCTGTTCAGAGTGCATCAAGTTCGATCAACTCAGCTGGAAGACTTCTTCTCGGACGTCACGTACTTGCGCCGCGTCGCGACCATGGGAATCGTCTATACTTGGGAGTAATTAAAACGCAGGTGAGTTTCGTATTGTGGTTCTCATAATCCATTAATAATTGGGAAAGGTGCTGAGTCGGCGTCTTACGACAAACTACATTGAGGCGTTGTTTTTTTATTAGTGGTTTCTGTGTGTTACTGGAATTCGGGGATCTACTCTCTTCTTCTTGAACTACTTCTTAAAGGGTTTGTATTCTTTGTAATCTATCATGACTCTAATTATGGCCTTGAATTATTACGATTACAGGCAGTTAACATTGTCTATAATATGGGTATCATTGGTGCCCTTCAGAAAATATGGGCTGGAAGTTTCTACTATTGTAGTTCTCAATAATCCAACCAGGCGATCTCAGTCTCTACTAGCGAGTAATCATAATTGCCCTCAGACAACCACCAATGTTATCAATCCCACTAATTGCACTCCAGTGTTTAAATTGTAGAGTTGTACAAAGTTTTACAAGCAAAACCAATGTCACATCAATGTTCCAAAAACTTTTATGGAATGGGTTTAGGTGGACGTTGTAGTACTTATTTTTCACATTCCTATCCTTCTGTTTTGTAAAGTCTTCGTTGGAGAGCCGAAACCAGTGCAAGTAAATGCCTGAAGCAATAGGAAACCGTTTTTGCGAAGCTTAAAATTAAGTGATCCATCGGTTTTCCGTCTCATTGAGCAGACAACACTTATTTTTTCAATAAAATCTAAATCATCCTTGTTATTTTCACCAAGGGTGCTTCAGCATATTTTTAGGTTTTGACCATGCTAAAATTATTAAACCGGTTTAAGGAATTAGAATCAAGATTCAGCATTAATGGAGCCTAGAATTCATGAAAGTAGGTCCAGTCTTGAGATTTTCATTGTGAATACATCTAGATATCAGCAATTGTTTTTATTTTCCTGTTTGCATAAGTGTGCATTGGGAACGCAATTAGGATAAGTTATTTTGTGCTGTGCAAAGCGATGTTATCGATCTTGATTGGCATTTGCTTGTAATGGAATGAATATCTAGTTTGTAATAAGCGCGCCGAGACGCCACGGAAGATGAGCCACTCATAAGGACAGCTCTTGCCAGATCGGGCTTTTAAGTCAGATCGGCTTTCTCACTTCTGCAAATTTTCTAATTGTTTGTTTGGTTCACCTATTAGGAATTCATCTGCCACAGAACACGCTCAAACACATCATAAAAGTGACCAGCTGCATGCATTCCAGTTCAACATTAAGCTAAAAAAGGTAAATGGAATGGTTTCTCATACGGATTGCATTTTCTTCCGTTGTGACTAGGAAGTGAAGTATTTAGGTAGTAAACTATGCTTGTACTGAGGTGAGAGTTGCTTACGCAATTTGTTGTCTTATCGGTTTGCAAAACAAGATGTCCACCTACCTAGCATCAGCATACTAATAATCGGTTTGTTTTTTTTGTTTACTTAATGGGTTAATGTTGTCTATGCTTGATTCGTCCAAATGTTCCAATGCCGAGAAATTAGTAGAGAGGACCCACGTCTTTTGCGTCGATAAAAATTTTGAGGAATCACTGCGCTTTTTAGTCGTTTGTTGATTGAACCTCAAGATCGATGGAGCTGATGGTGCCTAGTGGATGCTGGCCTTACTTTAAATACGACAAAAATGCACACACCACGCTGTAATTGATGGGAAAACGAAAAAAAAAACAGGAGTGGCGAAATAATTATTTTTAGTAGATGTATTCCTGTCTGTTTTTGTCATTTTCAAAATTAGAAACCTATAAAGATCTAGATCAGACCACGTAGTATTTAGATTTAAAGCTTCCTGTCGCATTAGAAATGAAAATAAAAGTCAGGAAGTTTCACTTATCTTCCGACTTAGCAAGTGTTAGTCATATGTGCGGTGATACGTTATTTCCATCATGCAAATGCTAATCCGATTTTAACATTTAACGTGTCTGTGAGTGGCTTAATTGGAACCTGATACATTTGTTTAGCACTCGTTAATGCAACACTAGGCTACTGTCTTTAGACTAATGAGAATTAACAATGCATGCCCATTAATATCACTATTAAGATCAGGTTCTAGTAGCGTGTCTAAAATAGCTGATTTTTTAAAGTTGGAAAAACGATTTCTTTGATGATAAATCTCCGAGGCTTATTTTACGATAAATTCAGGGTTATTCAAAAGAAGGCATTAAGAAAGCAAGTCACTTTTTTAAGATGTCGTTGCATACAGAAATATTACAGCAATAGCCTTGTAAAGTAGTTTACGTTACGAAAGCGTCAATTCTAGGAACATTTGGCAGCTCGCTCACTGCTCCTATCAATCACGCAATCAAGGGCGGTTTTCCTGCTAAAGGGCTTAAGGGGAAGAGGGGCTTAGTTGGAAAATCGTGCTATTTTGGAATTTGAAGTTGCATTGATTTTAGAGGGACACATTTTAACTCTGGAATCACACGAATTCATCACTGGAGTGGGGCTACTCCTGCTGTTATTGCGAACAAATGAATATATATTTTAATGTAATAAGATTTTTATCATTACATTCCACAAAAGGTTCTACTTGATTTGCGGTCTTTTGAATACCACTGATGATAAAACCTATGATATGTGTGGATGCACAAAGTAAAGTCATCTCCAAACCCGTTCAAAACTAACGCCGTCATTTCTGTAGCGGTCCAGGCGTTTAAACCTTTAGTTTTGCGTCTTTTTATTCATCCCTCGTTTAAAGAGTTCCTTTGTGAATGTGTGAAGACTTTTGGTATTGCTTCGACAAAACTTTCAGTTGTATTTGATCCAACACACCTGCACAACAGAGTATCGCCTGTTACTGCTTCCACTTCTTCTTAAAAAGGTTTTGGGACTCCTAGGCCAGTTTCCCTCTATGCATACTCTTGGCTAGATCTTGATAATTTCCATCTTAATTTTACTTCCACTACTTTCAAAGTCAATTCAGAGCGCATTTTCGGAATTTTTAGTTAAACATCCAAAAAGGAATGAAAGTTTTCTCCAGCACCAGTTATTTTGCTCATCCACCCAAGCCACTTTGATTCCCAGTCTTCTCATAGTGCTCCTCAGTATCTCTACAAATAGCTGACGTTGTTGTGAGAATAGCTCCAAAGTGTTGGAATCTAATGATCTTCGAAGGACTTCTTGCATTACTTTAGTTGCAAAATTTGACTTTGTTCTGTCTGTATTCTCTTTGCATCGCGCCCATTTTCAAGCCGATACATTGCTGCAATTCCAGCATCTTTAGAGTTGGCTCCATTCCAAGAAACGAAACATTTTTGGGCAAATACTTCTCTGACAGTTGGATCCAGTTAACCTCCAATCTTGTCTTATTCAAATGTGCTTGCCTTTTTGTTCAGAAAAAGAGCAAGCGCTTCGGAGTAGTCTTCTGCATTCCCTACGCTGGTCATGGAGAAGAGGAGTGTTTGGAGTACTGCATGCAGGAGGTGGAAATCGATGACATCTTTTCCTACACCGACCTTTATCGTCATGCGGTGTGTGAGAAGGACGACGTTCTTGTACCGGCAAGCCTACTGCAACCCCATAGTAGTGAAGCTCCACGCCCAGAGGCTCTGGTAGACCCTCCTTATGCCGGACAACCCTACGTCCTCGCCGTAGTCCATAAGGGTTTTGAACCTCGCTCTTCCCGTGCGTCTTGGTGGTTATCAAACGCTTTTCTGATTGTCCATTAATGCACCATCTTAAAACAAAGTAGAAAGGCCTTAACGTCGAGCAGGAAATGTCAAGTTTATAAAGTCAGAGGGTATTTAAAGGAACAAAAACTGAATTTATTTGCCCGTCAAATTCCCTGTTAGCATTTAGCTGATACCAGTAAAACTTCGGTACACTGGAAGCCATCATTTCGGTTGAACCACCCTAGGACAGCTTGCCCCACTTCAACAGCGGTGGTGAAATGGTAACCCTAAAACCGCTCTATCATAAATTTAACTAGTGACCAGTCAAAGTGGAGTCTAGGTCGTTATGTGTAGGTGGCGTGGAGAACAATATGATCAAATGAAGATTATCTTGGCACCCAACGTGAACTAATTGTAAAAAATCGCGATTGCTATTGAATCATTATATTCATCATTCCTGAAATCCCACAGCAGCTTATGAGTTAATTATCTAGGATCAAGTGTCCTGTCACCATATTGCGATTGAGATCTGTAGATATCCAGGTATTTTACGCTAGTATTAAAAAATCTTACCATTACACTCTGTTCCAAGCACTTGCTACAGCTGGTGCCCGCTGCCTTGATTATCGGTAAATGGGATGGCGTGCGACGTGCCTAGCCTAGTAACCCTCATAACAGAACACATTTGGTACTTACTAACGCTCGTGGCTCAGTCAAGGCAGCATCACTTGGCATGCACTGCCTCGAACATGTTACGAATGGAGACGGGTTAAGCGCTTTTGGTACTTTTCCTACCTGTCATTCACAAGGTTTTCGAGCCTTACTTCCTTTGGGCGTTTCCCCCCTCTCCTTTCTCCATTGTCACTCAATGGTAGGATGGTTTATCGATGACTACTTTAGTGGCTGCTAATGGCGCACCTTGAAGGTGAGAATAACACAGGTGTCTAAATAGTATTAATGAACACTTTTTAAACAGTTACGTTAGTTATGGATCCCGCAAGTATTTATTGTTCTTACCCCACTGCTGCTGTTCCGTTTATCCATTTTAGTGGTTGGTTTATCAAGGCACTAACTCACCAAAATTTACGTGCCCGATTGTCATTTTAACGGGTATATACGATGTTTTTCACCATGAAAGCATGAATGCATATTAAAATTAGTGAATTATAAACCTTAATAGGTCTCAACATTAAAGTTACGAGCTTTCGCTTTCCTCGATACATGCGCATACACCCAAATTCCATTATTTAAATGGCTTTCAGTTGTTCCACCTGCCTATTTTGTAATTTACTTGTGTCCCTATAAACAATGCGAGACTCCGACGATTTCTAAAGAACTTTGGAGAAACAGCATTGTAATAATCAGACCTTAACTATAAGTTTGAAAATTTGCTTTGGTATTGTTGCGAAATTGGTAGATTTTCACTGACTTAAACAATTTATTGAACTACTGTATTCATCAAGCATGAAGTTAATGCCACTAAAGTAGAGGATTTCAGAAGCAATAAGTTTAACTTGTTTTCTGCGTACCTATCGTTAAATATTAAGCAGAAAGTTTATTCATCGCAGTTAAGCTTTCGAAAATAAAACGCGTAGTATATATGGTCTGGTATTTCCATACATGATATGAAAGGGGTGAAGCTGTAAATCTGAAAAAAATTGTCGCGTTTGGAATGGCAAGGTTAGAAGCCGTTATTGCTAAAAAAATAACTTTACATTTTGTCAGTCGAAAGTTTGATTTAAAATGGGTTTTGTGGACGTGCTATTGGCTTATTCCTAAGGAGGAGTCGGATCACCAAGCCGTAAGACAGCCTCACTAGTGGTGAAAGTAGCAGGAGGTGAGCGACCTCGTCTTTGTATGATCCCTGTGGGTTGCGCTCTGTGGATCCCGGAGAAGCAGGCGCGTGCGCTCCACAATCAGAACTGCCACTTCTATGACCAAAAGGCGAGCGATAAACGCGAAATGAGTCCATTTCACGAGGAACACGAGTCCCTATGCATGCACGGCGGACCCAACTGGCCCAGTCATCGCACCGACAACGGTGATGCCGAAAGTCAGCGCTCCTACAAGAGCTCGGATCTTTTCCTCAGATCTGTAGACAGTGCAGAACCTGGCCCGTTTCTAGATGTTCATCGGAGAGGCCGTTCCTCAGGAGTCAGAAGTCGTACAGGTAATTTGGATGTGAGGAAATTGAGTTTGTGTCCTATTACTAGTAGCTGGCGCACATTTCATGAATAAGTTCGGGCACAGATAACTTAGGTAATATTCAGCAGTGGTAGTTGGCATATGTAACAGAGTGCGATGATGAAGTTTTTAATGCGAATGAAGGCATAGTACCCGATGGTACTTATATATGCAAAAAGACTACAAACATAGGCCGCTCATCCGTCAAGTCACTCAAAATCAAGTTGCGTGAATGACGCCAAGGTTTCCTAGAGGTCCATGTATCTGTACGTCATCGAAGATTCTAGTTTTCATGGCCTCGTTCCCAGCTCACACGGCAGTTATCCTCCGCGAACTAATTCAGTGCGTTGAACGCCTACTTATGGACCCTGAGTTGGCACGTAATCAGTCGCAAAATTGTGCGAGACTTGCGAATCTCTTTGAGGGAATGGTGAATATTATCATTAACGAACATGAGCTTTCGCAATCTCGATAAATCAATGCTTCTCCTGCTCTTAACTGCCGGAGCAGGCTGTCCCAAGGCAGTTAAACTATGTCAGCTTGATTAAACTTTTCCTCATATTAGTAAATGTATCAGTGTGTTGTGGAAAAAATTAATACGTTTGTCCTCCTTGAGGTGTTTTTGACTAAAACCCTTGGCTCACTTATAATGCCCCCAAGTAAATGCATTTCCCAAGGGTACTTTATCAACTTCATGCTAATTAAGCAAATGGTGTGCATTCACAGCTCGTTCGTAAATTCAGCTGTTTACTTGCGAAGGTGAACACTTGAAGTTCACTTTATAGCAGGACAGGACTCGGTTAAAAACGCCTTTTTTAAAGTGTAATTACCACTTTTTTTTAAAAAAAATGGATTCAAGTTTTTTTGGAGGACTTATGGTTGCAAAAGTACAGTTGTACACAAAACAATATAGGTACCTAGATATTGCATAGATGACGAAATATATCTGCTACTTTTCCATTATCAAAAAACTTTCCTAAACACTGGATAGTTGGAGCACCCTAGTTACTAGTGTTTTAGAACTTCCTGATCAAGTCAAGTAGTCTATTAGTATGATTAAGTCAATAACTTTTTTTAATTTAGAGCGGATAGGGATCTAGTGCTTCAGTAGGGTAAGGGCTCAACACCTTTTCTTATTCCTGATAGTTGGGACTTTCATGGAGTTTTTCCGTACAATGATAGAATGCTGCATCGCTTTCGCGAGATTTGAATGGTTTAAAAACAAGTGATTAGCAGTAACTTATTCCGACAAAAAAATATCAACGAATACAAACAAGCTCACCAACAACGTCTCGACGAAAATACGCGTCCCCCACCTTTAAAGGCATATATTTACAAACTTTAAATGGGAATGATAGCTTGCCTTACGGAAGTGGATTTTGCCTGATGTCTGACTTAAACCACTGTCGAGTGTTGCGTAGCTCGTTGGTCGAGGAGTAAATTCCGTGCCTCACGCTAATCCTCGATTTTTTGCGAAAACCATTTAAAGTTCGAATAAGCCAATTTCAGGCGTCCTGGTCAACTATTGCAAGATTTCGGATCAAATAGGCCATCTTCGAAGCCTTTACAAATGAAGCTGTAAAACTTAAACATTTCAAAACAAGCGAAATTGTCATCCTCCCTTAAAGTGAAGCAATGTGCTGGCATCCTGTAAGCATTTTACCAGGCTGGAACTTGAGTTATTATTTTTACGGCAATGGAATATTTGAACGGTAAAATAGGCACGGATTCAAATCAGTTCAATCGACAGAGATCTATCATAAGGATATTTTGATAATTAATACCGATTCAAAAGATCCGACGCCTTACCGAAAGCAGTTTTCGCCCAAGACCAAAATATTACTATAGATGTTCGCTTTCAATAAATTGTGGAAACAGTTTGTCCTTCCTCTTTCAGGAAAAAGTCTATGGCCCACTGCAGCATTAGCAGTTCTATAATTTTAATACTTTGAGACACAGAGAGCAACAATTTGGATGGATTTTTGGCGATGGAGAAGCGCTCTCATGGCTCCAGTCGACGTTCAGGAAACAATAATTTCATCACCAAACGCCCTATTTGGCAGTACTGGGGTCGAGCTCAAATTCCGGATCTTCTGGACCCTCCTAGCCACGAGCCCTACATTCCAATGCAGGTCCTTGGACCCACCACTCTGGTTAACTCTCAGCGTGAGTCTTAAGACCGGATAATGGAGGCTTTGCAGAGGTCCTTAAGCACTTGTCCATCAGTTGCAGTTAATAAAAACGTTGCCTTCGGAGCTAAGTAGTCAGAGTCGTTTGTGCTTTCGTTCGAGCCGACACCTAAAAATGCATACTATAAATTCTTTGCCTACAGCCAATAATGAATGGCCTGCAGCTCATTTCACAGTAGTGAACCGCTCTGCCGACATTGTGACTACACAAAATGACTCAACACGCGTCTATGAGGCCATGCGTCAAATCCAGAACTCGTCAGTAGTGGCCAAGTCAACCGATATCCCGTGAGTTCCCATGGGTTTATGTGATAACGTCCACATGAACACTCCTTAGAGATTTCAACGCCCTGCATTTTTGTGGTCTTGACTTATTAGTGCCACCTCCTCTCATCTCAGTGTCACTCAAAGCGAACCAAATGGAAGTGAAGATGGTGATCTCGGAAATCTTCTCCACAAATCGCTGGATGGAAACGAGGATGGTTTGTCAGGTCTCCCACTGCAAGAACTGTACCGCCGCAGATTGTTGAAGGATCGCAGGGAGGCCAAAACTAATTCTGCCAATAACCTCGACAGACACCGATCCATCACTAAATCAGTTAGGAGTCAGTAAAGTGAATCGACTAACTACGCGCCCACTTATGACGCTTTTTCTTCATCTTCTGTCGTCATGCTTTTGCTTTAGCCATAAGCACAACCACACACCCCTTTGCACACGGCCAAGTGTCTACACACAGTTCAAATATTCCTCCAGATTTGCTGGTATATTTTGGCTCGCCTATTTTCAAATCCTCCACAAGAACTGAGGTATACCACTCCTTTAGGACCTTACTTTAAAATAAGTACCGTTGGTGTTATCATCCGAACTTTCTCAACGTTTACAACCTCTCGTTTTATTTTTCTAAATTTGGGATGCAGTTGTTCCCTTTGATGAGGAAATTTCCTGAGGCCGAGAATCCCATCCATTGGAGTTCTGCGTTCCATGAATAAAAGCTAGCCACTCTTCCGCAAAAGTTATCCAAAACTTTGTTTCCACCAGGCTTACAAAACATGCGCCGACCCCTATAAGGTAATTCAGCACCCACATGACCATGGCAACACCAAATAGCTGCGTCCAATACTGAAAGGTCATCAACTCTGAAGGAAACCCATATCTGTGCATTGCGTCTCACTTTGTAGATAAATTCGCAATCAAAATCCCATTAGCTCAATGGAGGAACAGTGAAACGTTGCCTTTAATGTCTGTCTTAACTTGAGTTATCTGATGGAAAAGTGAATAAGAGAAAATGATATAACCATCACAGCTGTCGCGTTATAGTTCAGCACAATAAGGTCCTGTTTATCCATATTTTTCGGAACTATTAAGAGTGGAATTAAAAAAAGTCGAAGAATCAGCAGTACCTACCAAAAGCAACAAACAAGTAGTGTGCTACTGATGTCATTACAAGTAGCAGCTAGTGCCCACGTCGAAATGGGTACTCAAAGTCACAAGGAACTAAAGAAAAGGAAGTATACATAAAGAACCTAGGCATCGGGGTCAATGTGCGAATGCCTTTTTCTATAAGCCAAAAATTGGAAGAAAATAGCAACATCAAATGCCAGTTGAATGCATCCGCAGATGGGGAACTGGACGGGTGCTTTGGAGAGGAAAAAGTAGATGGTCTTGAAGAGGTCGCCCATAGTCCACATCAATACCATTTCTAAACTAAAAAGAACACAGCGGAATCTTATGACATTCATTCTTATCGTTCTGATAAGTCATGAAGTCTCGACGTTCGGTGTTCGTTAGAAATTGACATCGGTGATAGTACTTTCTAAGAACACTTTAAGTCGAGCTGAAATTCTTGCGAACAGAAAAAGTAGAAACATATTCCGAGAAAAGAGAACTGCACTTTCCCCCATACATAGTTACCCGCTAAGGTTGCACATCTCAGAATTCAACTAGTACAACTGAAACATCCTGGAAAAGTCTGCTTCACTTCGCCACCGGTACCGATTTCCAGTGCGCGCTAACTTCCCGAAAATAGGCGCGATCGTGCTTGTGAACGCTTGTCTTCGACTTGCAACCGTATCCTGTTAGACTTCACAATAGGTTGTGAGTCAATCTGGTGCCCAAGACTAGGCGTTCCAAGTCATTTATTAAATTTTTACTGCAATCACAACTCTGCTCTGGACAAGGAACGGATTCATTACGGCTGAAATCGTCAATAACGCATTATTGAGCGACAGCGCGTCCTTTCACCGTAGTGTGAATGAAGGCTTTTGTAGAGATGAATGCTTCCAGGCGCTACACTTTGGTGCGCAAATAGTGTCACTGCGTGCCGTCTTCATTGGCAGTGGTACTTGCGAGTGGCGTCGACAGAGTAAAACTAACAATGAGCATGAAGTGTGCATTTGGCTTGTAAACATACCCAAAATTACATTTATTCCGAAATATTTGATTAAACCTGAGAACGTCAGTGACATCAAACTATATTCTAGGTAAGTCTGCTGGCCATACAAATAAAATATTAGGCAGGAATGAAGCTAATACCTGAACACAAACCGCATATTAACGAGCCAACCTGGAGATTCGTAACTACGACGAGTTATGCTGAGTCGGAAATAGTAATAAAAGGCAGCGCAATCAATATAAATTACAAAAATAGGGGATCGTAATTATCCTCACCTCATACCAACTGTGGAAGAATGTCGGTAGTTCTGCAGAAATTGCGGAAGAGCGAGCAGAGCCTCCGTGATGAGGGAAACAAATCCGATGGCCTGAACGAAGAAGTAGGATGAACTGAATGCAAAGCAAGGTACGCCGAAAGTGAGAGAGAAGAGGATGACAAACTTTACGTAACTTCCGAAATCACTCCAACGCCAGAAATATCTCCAGTCAAGGTCTGCAAAAATAACAATTTACAGATAGAGGAGGGGAAGAAGGACTAAAGGTTTGATGCGGGAAAGCAATACTTACCAGAAAATACATGTTCGCCACCGTCAAAGGGAAGTATTTGCCGATACTTAACCCAAACGTGCATCATAAACATCATCGTAAAAATCATAAGAAAGGCTTGAATGAGGAGGGGCGTAGGAAAAGGCTGGCCAAACCTATCAAATGAAAGGTAGGTGTCGGTATTATTTATTACAGTTTGTTATAGCAACTAAGTTAGCAGTACATCTCACCACGCTAGTTTGAATCCATCAAGGTTTTGAAATAACTCAGCTTAAAAGCAAAACTCGACGTCAGCCAACATGAAAAGAATCAAAATCAAAAGAATGCAGGTGGTACACATTTAAACAGGCTAACCAGAATCCGATCCTCAGAAGGTTGGCGACCGTGAGAGTCAGGCAGACGTAAGGGGAAAAACCATCTGAATTTTTAAGACGTTTTATTTCCAAGTACTGTGGAATATAAGGAATAGCGCCACCGAAGATTATAAAAAAAAGCAGCAATCCTTTTGACATATCCAGAAGTGCCCATCCGAGGTTGAGCATCTTAAGGGGCAGGAGATTAACAAAAAGCCTTATTAAAGTGCATGAAAAACCAGTCAGTTTGCTTCTCGCATTGATAAAAATTACTCAACCACCATAATTATGAAACAGTAATACAAGAAAAGGACGACACCCCTAGCCGAAACATTGTTGATACTAACAAGTCGAAGCGATTCACTTGTAATTGGGAGGTCTACCGTAGTAAGCAACAAGCCAGCTTTGTCAAATCAACGAGTTCCAAAGCAAATCAGTAATAATATCTGGGTGTGAAGCATTATTTTGAATCGATGAATTTAAAACGATTAAGTTCAAAGACAAAACCGATCAAGGACTCCCCCAGCCTATTGAAAAAGGCGGCAGAGTTTTCCATCAAAGTAAAGAACGGATGAACTCAAAAAGAAAATTCTGTAATCACTTTGGAGCACGAAAACCTAACTACCACTATCAAATCCTCAAATCACTAGTATATTACAAAAGTATAGTGTCAAGTTCGGCGGTAATGCTTTCCAGTTGATTGCATCCTGGTTTTGTATCATTTATCACTTATGGGAATCGCCAGCGCGTAAGTTCGTTTGCAAAATGCTCGAAAAAGAGCTGGTGATTTCATTGATTCATGACACAATTTATGAAACAATCTGCCCAAAAATAGGCCTGACTGAGACTCTATGTAAGGCATACCAAGAAGGTTTCTGAACATAACATCCTGAAATTTATTCTAAATAGATTCCTTTCCTATTTATATAACCAACTCTAGATTTGCCCTGCTTACACAAACGAGTCGAATTCACCATTTTTTGTTTTAGCTGCCATACGCCACCAAAGCAGCTGCAGTGAACTAGCAATTTCGTTCTTTCTACTCAGAAACAGGCTTTTTACGAAACGGCTCTTTGAAAGTGTTCAGCGGAGTTTATCTGTAATAAATAGGTTGACTACTTATTCAAAACACGCAACCTTCCTCTTCGCAACATTTCAATGTAAGTCCCACGGAGTGCTGAAACCAAATGCACCTTCTAAAACCCTACACAAACCCAACTGGTGGGTATCCATTCATTTTAAAAAGACATTTCAGGGGGAGCATGTGCCGCTGCAGAGGTGCAAAGTACCCATCACAGCAACTGCACTTGTTGAGTCATGCAAAATATAGGACGACTGATGTAAAGTAGTGAGTTACTTACCAGGTTGGACCCAATTCACATGCTTACAAAAGCTTACGTGTTGCGGATCCCTTCCACTGCAAGCATCATGGTGAAAATTCGATAGTTCGCGACATCTTCTCGCCGTGTTGTCACTATCTTGATCATTTTCGGTCCGTAGTCCGTAAGCAGCGAGCTTACGCAGCCAGCGGGAAATGGACAAATCCACAAGCCAGCCCCTCAAACCTCTGCTATCCACAAAGACCAAACGATACGACCAGCGCACTCTACCGTCCCCAAACACGGTCCAAAAGACCATCAAAAATTGCGCCCGCACACAGCGTAGGTCGCGAGCGCAAATTACGCGATGACGCGAAGGTGGTGACGGCAATCTTGAGCTCTGTACCCCATCACTGCCCAAGTTACTCCCCACCGCAAGGTCGATGGAGCAGCGAAGTTAAATACATGAAGTGCAAAGTAAAGCAACACTTGCCTTTCCATTTACAAAATGTTACCTACCCTAAACTACCAAAAAATAACCTAAACACAAAAATCACTTCAAAAAAACTAAATCCAAATGCGACTATATCTTAAAACATGAATAAATTTGCAGCACTGATTTAAGCATATGATAAAACGTGGAGTAGTTACTTATGCTTGTAAGTAGAATGATGCTTTGCGAAATGTGGAAATTCTGAAGACTCTTGGCTCGCGCGAAGAGGAAAGAGCACATTTCTTGGACAAAGCATATGTGCTTGGCGTAAATAGAAGATAGGGGCTACCACCGTGGCTCTAGGGCTGGCATATCCAACGAAGATAAAATCTTTAATCGAATCACCCTTAACCGAAATCAAGATTTAAGCGAACGACGAACACATTACAATGCGCCAGAAACTAAACAGCTATACGCCGAGATTGCAAAAGCTAGACAACTGTAATTTGTTCGATTAAGGCGCCATTATGCATTGAATTTAGTTATCTGTCAGTAAGTTCAAAGCAATAATCCCAAATAGCGTTGTTAAATTGTAAAATGAAAAGTTGGCTGAACTTCAAATCAGTACGCCCACTTCTTTTAAAGGAAGATCACGTGTTACAAAGTCAAGTAATGGTATAAAATCACCTCGGGGACTCTGTCTAATTCTGACTCGGAAGCTTCATCAAAATAATTTGCATCTTTTCCAAAAATTTACGATCAATTGGCCAACTAGGTTTTATCAATTGTTATTTAATTCTCCACTCTAATCACTGTGTTTGAAAGGAAAAGTAATAGCCAATCGCTATGTAGTACTATGAGTTGGGAGTGTTGAATGTAGCCGTCAGCGCTTCTCGTGAACTCGGTTGTTCTGCAAGCATAGTTGACTTTTGTCGTCCGGCAGATGACCTTAGGTAGCTGGTTGCGTGCATGTTTTGTTTTATGTCTATTTATGAAAAATGGAGTCTTTTAAATGGGCACTATCGCGGTTCTTCCTATTTATCTCATTTAGGTCTTACGAATGTCCAGCCGAATTTTCAGACGATTGACGAAAATCCTATTGACCGGGACAGCTTTAACTGCTACCATCTCTGGTATCTGTGCAGGAACTGATGCTTTAAGATCGTTTCATCACGTGCTCGCAGCGTCGTGTCCATTGAAAGAATCTCTTAAGTCCCATATAACACCATGGGACTACAGCTGGGACAATCGACAAACTAATCAATCCGAGAACCCTAAAACATCATTGAAGCCGAAAGCTAGTCGCCATATCATTCTTGTGCGTCACGGTCAATACCATTTTTCAGAAGACGACTCCGAATGCCACTTAACTAACCTAGGACGGCAGCAACTAGACCTCACCGGGCGTCGGTTAAAACAGCTCGACTTTCCCTACACCCGCATTTTCTACTCAACGATGACGCGTGCTGTTGAGTCAACTGATGAGATAATCAAGCACCTCCCAGGAGTCCCCGCAACTCCTTGCGACCTTATTCGAGAAGGTGCTCCCTTTCCTCCAGAACCGGCGATCTTCAACTGGCCACAGGAAGGGGACGCGGCTTTTGAAGAGGACGGACCGCGGATAGAGGCCGCCTTTGCAAACTACATACACCGGGCGGAGCCCACCCAATGTGAGGATTCATATGAGATTTTAGTCTGCCATGGTAACGTTATTCGCTATTTCGTGTGTCGGGCGCTTCAGCTGCCGCCAGAGGCGTGGATCCGAATGTCGCTGGACCACGGAAGCCTCACCTGGCTTACTATTCGTCCCTCCGGTACCGTATCCCTTAGGTGGCTTGGCAACTCCGGCCACATGCCACCCGACAAACTTAGTCTCAGCTAGAGCAGCGCCGCATTCTACTCCTACCCAACACTGCCATTATTTCGGTTACATGCTTGTAATGATTTTGATAAACGGATATTTAGGTTGCCTATTCTTCGGATCGGCTTTGAGAACCAGGACCTAGAAAGAACACATGAATGTAGATTGAATGGCACCTCATATTAAACGAGCTTGATGAAATCCAATGAGAAGCTGCAACGCAATTCGGGAAGTATAATTCTACCCAATTTCATAGAGGTGTCGAGAACTACAGGGTTGAAGGGAGGTCGATTACTTTCCAGTGATTTCCTTTGCCTTCTGCGTTTCCTCAACGTTGGCGATCTTAGCTGTGTTGTGCTCGGGGTCGCGGAATTTAACAAAGCTTTCCCAGGGCGTTTTGAAATCGAATTTGCGGTACTCCTGTACCAACTCAATTGGTTCAATGACAACGCGCTTGAGTTCCTCATCGTAGCGCATCTGCAATGCGTAAAAAAGTGAAATTAGCTTTGGGCTAAGGTAGTAATAAGGCGTATGGCGATTAAGCTGCTGAAGATCTAGTTTTGTTGGCAAAAACACAGAATAAGTGGGTAGACTTGGTATCTTGTTAGCGAAGTGAATTCAAACAGGGAAGAACTGGTCGGTGATGTATGCGGCACAAACGCGGTTGATGCGTAGCCAGCCGTACTAGTTGAAGAGAAAGAAAGCGAGTTGAGGTAGCAGCTGTGTGAACTACCTCCGTGTAGCCACTAAGCGGGAAGTCCTTGCGTTGAGGATGACCCTGAAAGCCGTAATCGGTGAGAATGCGACGCAAGTCAGGGTGGTCGGAGAAAAAGACGCCGTACATATCCCACACCTCCCGCTCGTACCAATTAGCAGCTTGATAGAGATCACAGACAGAACTAATTGGTGTCAGCTCATCCGTGTAGGTACGAACACGAACTCTGGAGTTGTAACGCAAAGAGAGAAGATTGTAAACAATCTCGAAACGGTAGGGTCGTGCTGGAACATCCATGGCTGTTATATCAATCAGGACACCGAATTGGGCATTGTGATTGTTGCGCAGGAAGGACACGACGGGAACGATACCATCCGGATGGATGAAGATATCAAGTTCTCTCAAGTGACTGAGTTTGACCTTCTGAACAAACTTTGGCATTGACTCCGCAACGTAAGCACCGAATTTAGACAACTTTTCCAAGTGAGGATCCACCACTAAACAAGCGTTGAGTGTGTTTGAAATAATTACCCTTACTCCCAATTTCAGCAAATCTGCGGGCAGGAATTCGCGAAATCATAGCGACACCCAAAGGTCTTATTAAATCTATGAAACATGAGTTGCTTCCCCATCAATGCTTTACTTGAGAATGTTGACACCGAAAAGCGACAAAGTTTATTCATCTGGACAACGCACGGCTATTCGAAGTGCTGACACGCTATATTCAACCATGAGTGGGAAAGAAATGGAATAGCACTTAAAAATTAGGGAGCTCCAGATCTCCACCTTCTCAGGAATATACAAGGTTGTAATTCATCAATCGTAGATGAGGCTTCTAAGTTTAGCAAAACTTTGGTCGAAAATGTACGTGAACTTCGAAATTTTTACTAATGTAAACTGGTTCTTCGTTTGTGCAATGTATATAGAGAACTACAAGTGAACGTATATTAATTGGAGTAGGCTATTGAAAGGGAAGATTTTATTGCCATATGCGAGTAGCTGTTGCATGTCATACAAACAATCATTTAACTTAGCCAAATAATAAAGAGGTTTTTGTCAATGTAAAGCCCTACCAGTTTTTTACCTATAGTGACCACATCTTTAAAATGCCTCGTTAATCGACTTAACCTTTTGTTTGCTCTAAGATTAACCAATTGCGAGTTGGGTCAGTTATCGTGTGCCGCTATCGTTTGTTTGCGTGGCGTTGGAGCTCTTAGGGGCGATGCTGTTAGAGAACGATGCCGTTAGTTTTTGTTATCTAATTCATGTTCATAGTTTTTGTCCGCACTTACTAAGATGTTCGCAGAGTCAAAGTCTGGAAAGTCATTATTTCTCACAATGAAAAGACGTAAGTGCCATATTTATGATGTCAGTATTGTTGCTCAAGTAAGATTATTTTTGGGTAAGCCAATGCCAGTCAACGGTTTCACGTCATTCTCGCGCACTTCTTTTCTCTACTTTGTCTCGAATCAAATGAATTTTTGTTTCTGTGATTCAGTCTATCTTTCTGCTGTTATCGTCTGTGAAGGCGCACATATTGGGAACGGAATGTGATTTGCTCCACATCTCTTTTTAACTGATACACTGGATTTTAGACGATGGGAGGACAAAGCCTATTCCAAAAAAGAAAGGCAGTCAAGCAGCAAGAGCTGCCACAACCGGTGAAAATTGTTGCCTAATGCGAGTAACCTTGGGAAGCAAGAAAATTAGCACTCTGGTACGTTTGGAAGTATTAAGAATGCGTGATATAAGTGCTTGATCTCTGCTTCAGATCTCTCCGGGCAGCGTGCCGAGTATTTTTCTGCTTTTTTGGATCATTTGCAAGGAAGCAAATGATATTACTTCCGAAATGCGTTTCTCTCTTGCCCACAGCGGCTGATTTTTCCAATAATCCCTTAATAAGTATAAGCGTTTGTTTCATTGTACTAAGCTTCTCTAATGTATTATTGATCGGTTAAACCAGGTTTGCCAGAGGGACATGAATCGGTTTAATCAGGCTTACGCGAATGTAATTAAGGCGAACATCGACGGATTGAAGAAGCGGGACAAGCGCTCTGGTGGTATGGCAGCTGCAGCAACATCAGCCACCCCAACAAAGACTACGGCTCCTTCCAAGGTCACCTCCAGTAGCCCTCGCCTTCCCTCTGGGGGCGTGTGATGCTCTTTTTCTGCGTGTGTGTGATTTTTCCGGTTCCTCATCTTTTGTACATGCCCTTCATTTGTATGCATTTTCCTTTCAGTGGTGTCAGCGTGCTATTTTTTGGAATACACATAAAAAATAATTATAGGATGGAAATTGTAGACTTTGTTCCTTGATGGTAGTGGCTTTTGTTCTTCCACACTGGCTTAGTGGTGGGGTGCCAACGATCTTCCATTCTAGGGAGACATAGTCAGTTTGGGCAGTAGTTGCTGAGGTGGGCGCAGGGTTGTTGCTTGGGTTGGATCTGCGCGATTGTGATAGCCTGCATCTGGGCGGGAATTAGGTCGTCGTTGGGAGTGTTGAGCGCGCAAGTGTTCCTTAGGTGCAGGAATTGGCCGCCGTTGCCGACTGACAGAGTGCCGGGCATGATACCTCGCTTGACACGGTTATCAATTTACACATAAATAAACTTATCAGAACCCAACTAAAGTTGGTTTTTATTTGTAGAGCCACCTTCGGAATAGGCGGGCAATCCATACACCCATTGAGTTAAACTAGTACTGAAGACCTGTAGGCGAGATCAAGGCGCCGTGCCTTTAGCGTCCCGAGACTTCCCTTAAGGTAAAAGAAGGCATATTCTGGAGGAAGAGGGATTGGAGGCTGCTGGCACGGCCCGAAGGCCGGCCAACCGGCTAGTACAATATGGCCACCCAAGTCACCAAAACCGGCAGTTCGAACAAACGAAGTGCGACAATACTTTCGTAGAAAGCATGCAATAAACTCATTGTTAAATATTCATGTCATCACATAAGTCGCGCAATGTGGCACTTTGACTGTATATGTAGTGTCCCGAGACTTCCTTTAAGGTAAAAGAAGGCGTAGTACTAGGGCAGAATGTATATTCTGGAACCAGAGGGCTTGGGGGCTGTTAGAACGACCCGGAGGCCGGCCAACCGGCTAGTACAATATGAGCACCCAAGTGACCGAAACCGGTAGTTCAAACAAACAAAGTATTACACAGCCCCTCTCTTCTTTCGAGCACCGTCCCCGACGCTCCCCTCGGTAAGCCATTACAACGTAACCAGTGCTGTGAGAAGCGCCCACGAGCTAACCGTCCCAGTCATCGAGATTCAAGTGCATGTGTTCTTGTAGTGCCATCAATTCCGCGTAGCACTCGGTGCAGCAAATGCGTATCTCTTAGTCCTCTTCTCCCACGATAATGTGGCCCAATAAAAGATAGGGGTACGAATGCAAGTTTTCGAATGGGTCGAGACACACACAACACAAATTGTGATTCCGGGCTTTTTTGATGCCGTGGAAGAAATGCGAGGGTATTGTAGGACCCTGAGAAAATGAGGCGACCGGGCTTCATAGGAACAAAATGCATGCGATCCAAGTGTGTAAAGCATAAAACGATGCTATCCAATGGCGTCCAGTACATTCTACATTTGCAGATACGCATTCTGACGAAGATAGGCGAGTTGCTCAAGAACAGGAGAGAGAGCTTACGGAGAATGCTTGACCATAGCGTCGCTGATCCCTCTTGGCAGTTCTAATGGACATAGAGTTCACGCCTAGTGTCGCTTCAATTGTTAATAGCTTCCTTGCAGAACACGAGGGTGAGGGAGATCCCGAAGATGGATGTCGATCTCAGCCCTTCTGTTATCGGAAGTCAGAGATTCTCCCATCCCTGGCACATGCGCTTCCTTCACACCACCAAAGTTTGCCAGAATCAGTACGGAGCAGGACAAAATCCATCAAAGTCGGGTCATTTTTTCCGCATAGTACTAGAGCGGAACATACATTCTAGAACCAAAGGCCCGGCCAACCGGCTAGTACAATATGGCCATCCAAGCGATCGAGACCGGCAGCTCGAACAAACAAATTGCTACAGTGTACCTAACCGACAATTTAAACACCACAGCTTAACCGAAGTGAATCCATCTCCCCAACATGGCCTGCAGATATTTAAACACAACTTTGCTCTGATCCAGATTTAGGAAGTGCTTAGGATTTTACACCATAAGGGAATTTCCTTGATTGAAAAATTGCTGCTGACATGAAGCGCTTTTGGCTGAATAGGAATATAGAGTATAGGGCGTAGCATATATTAAAATAAGTGAACATGTACTTAATAGAGTTAAAGTTTTGTCACTCCACGTCTAATTTTTTTGCCTTAAAATGTTTTTAAGTTGTGCATTAAGTTTTTCTACAAATGGTAAGTATCAGTGGCTAAATCGGCAGCTTCGTTTTGTTAATATTGATAGGCGGATTCGCGCGCTCACTCTGACCGCTATTCTCGGGCTGCTTAGTTTCGTAGTTTCTGGAGTTCCCTCTCCCTGTTCTTTAGTATGGAAGAAGTTGATTATTATACGGTACTAAAGGTTGATCGAAGTGCTGACGGTGAATCCATCAAGAAGGCGTATAGGAAATTAGCACTTAAATGGCATCCCGACAAAAACCCGGATAACAAGGAGGAGGCCGAGAGACAGTTTAAACTGGTAAGCGAGGCCTACGAAGTGCTTTCAGATCCACGGAAACGGGAAATATATGACAATTATGGCAAAGAGGGGCTTACCAATGGAGGTGTTGGTCCCAGCGGCTTTCCTGGCTTTGGCGGTTTCTCGTTTCATTTCACAGATCCTATGGAGATATTTGCTCAAGTTTTCGGGCCTTCGCTGTTTGATGTTTTTGGGCCCAACTTTGTCGCATCTGGGGTTGCGCGAGCCCACCGTTCTCACACAGGTTCTCGTGCTCATCGGCGTCAAAACCCTTATGAACAAGGTCGTCGTAATGCTTCATCGGTCCACGACCCAAGAGGCACCATGTCGCCCATGGGATTTGGTGGCGGTTTATTTGACGATGTTTTTGGGGGGCTCCTGGATGGTTTTGGTAGCATGAACGGGTTTTCTTCATTGTCCTCGTTCAGTAACGGCGGACCAGCTGGTGGAATGGCTAGATCGATGTCATCGTCGACTCGTATTGTCAATGGTCAGGTTGTCAACACTACAACAATTCGCGAGAACAACGTTGAAACGATCACAGAAACTGTGGATGGACGTGTCGTGCGGACAGAAACAAGGCCGTGTCCTAACAACTCTTCATCTATTTACTTGAGTTTCTGAGCTTCATTCCAGTAGTTGGTCATTTATTGTACAGCGGTATAAACCGGCGTATCTGCTATCATATGACTTCTTTCTTTTAGTCATTTAAGTTGTTTCATGAAAAGTAATTTCGTTTTGTGTGGGGTAATATAAATCTGTCGATTGTTGCCGGTGCTGTCTTGCGGCTTTGCTTTTATCGGTGCAAAACACTGATGGTTCGTGCTTTCGTAGTTTCCGGTGGGATGCTTACGCAATGGTTTTTATTGGATGCGTATTTTTAAAAAGTATTTCAGGGTCATGGCCTTAGGAACCAGCAGTAAGTTGTGGTTAACGTGATTAAGTTGAGTTTTCAGGTAGTGGTTCCCCGGCGGAATGCCAGCTTCGGTTGTGCCTGTATCTACGCGTTCGTGCGGTCGGCCTAGTTGGTTCGCCTTGCTCAAGTTGTCTTTGTTTCTGTTTAGCTGCATCCGATGTTCGTATGATTCGACTTGGTGGGATCGGGTTGGTCTGCTTCCACTTATTATATAATGTATGGTGGACGGTGTTTGGTCGTTTTGGCGGTCTGGCCTTTTGTGAGCAGTTGGTAGGGGTGCGCGGTCCGTGCTCTAGCTATGGTGGAGGTTGAGTGAGTCGCACCTTTTGGAATGACCTAAGTGTGGAGGGCGGTTTCAGCTCTCGTCATGATGTCGGTGTACCTGAAAACGGGGCTCCTAGCGCATGAAGTCATCACGGCGATGTTGCAGAAAGGTCTGCTCTACGCCCCGAAGACCACAATATGAGTGGCTTCGTCTTGGGGTTGGCAATTCAGCGAATTGTTATTTGATCAACGCTGCGGGTGTGTAATTTGGCTTACTGATTATTGCGAGTTCTAGAATTGTGTGGGCTATCGCTAGAGTTGAGGCAATAATTAGGTGTGTGCTGGTCTGTATTTCTTGTGAAATTGGGTTTCTGTACTGTGGAGGAATCGTAACAATCCACGGAAGAAACCTCTTAACACGAAAGATCCGTAGAGGAGGACAGGTCCGTATAATTAAATACGTGATTTTGGCCGTCTTTTTCCAAAGGTCGCTACTCCTGTTGGATCGGTTTCATCGTTATCAGCGCTCCAAGAGTCACCGACGAGTCGGAAACGAAGTTTGCATATTGAATCGTGATAAAGCTCAGAGCATATGCGAAGTTAGCAGCAATAGTAAAGCTACGATTTCATCTCTGTGAATTACATTGCAAAGTTGGACTAACTTTGCGCTGCTCAGGGCTAGGAGTCTGTTTCGATATTTTTCGAAACACCCATCTAAAAGTAGAGGAATTGGATAGAGCCACCCAAATTAACTTCACAAGGCCGAGATTCTCTATGCGTTCCTCGTAATTTTATCCCAATCTCAATGCTACCCAATCTTCGTTCCAGCTTCTATTTAGCTGCTAGTGTCGCGGAGAATTTATGTGTTGCTCCCGTGATACCTATTTTTAATGGATTTTGCGATATCTCCGTAGTGGACGTTTTAATAGCTTTTAAGATTCATGCCCCTTCAATTGTTAATGACGGTCATTTAAATAGGGCAAAACCTCCTATGCTATGAGTCCCTTCGAATCAAGTCACCTACAGTATGGATCTGCTTCTGTAACTCTCATAATTTGTCGCCCAACATGGATCCCATGGTGTCTCTCCCTTATGACCGGGTTGGTTTGTAGCATATAAGGGCTGAGAAGCTATTAGGATCTACCAATTATGGGACAGAGGAGCTCACGAGGTACAATGGAACAAATATCTTTTTAGCAAGCGCTTAGTGTGTTGAAGAATCTGAATTAAGGGTTGAAAGAAAAGTAACTATTTCGATTTTAGAGGGATTTGGAGTTGCCGGACTGTACAAACACCGACAGTTTAAATTTCTTTTTGGTATAACAAAACGGTTTAGTGCAAGCTCACAATAGCTGAAAGATAGCGACTGAACCATGTGCAAATATCGCCACGTTATAAACCAGCGTGATGAGTATCCAAAATGAACTATTAAACAGATTAAAGTGCCGTTTCATCAAATGAAACAAGTCCATTTATTGAGCCTTCAAGTAGATCCAAATTATTCGGGGCCTGCTTGTGGTCATTTGCTAGCAAATCGAGTTTCATATTCCATCGCCCCGTAATAACAATAAAACATAGAGGTCGTTTGAAATTGCATGCGTCAAGCCAGACTGAAGAAATTGATTCTAACATATTTGAAATTTGATTCCTGCAAGGGCGAGGGATGAAAAAAATTCGGAGTGAACAAAGTGGTGCTCTTGCAGTTGTTCACCTATTTAACTAATCTTTCGATGAGCATGATGTTTCTTCAAGTGTCAAATTTCGTAATTAACTTTTAGGATCCCATAACACATTTTCCTCCAGCAAAAGTTCTCATCGATCATTTTTATTACTGTCACAATGGAGATAAGCAGAAATAAGGAACTATCATCCCACATTTAGCCAAATTTGGTGCACTTGATTTCGCGCGGTAGTATAACGGATAGGTTTGCCTCCTTTTGAGATGATGGCAAGAGCTTCATTCTAAACAGGAGTAGACACGCTTTAAAACTCGAAATTGCACAATGATCAATACATAGGCAACTAGTAAACTTTACACAGGTAAGCCCCAGCCCCACAAGGTTGCCCTTATTTGCTAAGTGAATACAATCTCATTATCCTGCCGCAAGAGCCCAATTGCTGTGGAATGTGATTGGTCTTAGGTAACGTTACTCCGTGCTTAACTACGCGGCAATCATGCATTGGTAATGGAGACGAAGGGTCCTTTTCTGTTATCGGGTGTGCAGCAGCTACTCTCATAATGGCATTTCCTTCATTCATTTTCAAATAATACACATCAATGAGAATGTACATCTAGATAACAGCCATAATTCCGTCATGCTAACGAAAGTAAGTACAAGTTTTTTGGTAATAAAGTCTTAGGAGTAGATGAATGTCTGTCAACGAATCACTGGAGCCTAAATGTTTGCAGCAACTTGCAAGAGGAGGTTGTCACTATCCTACAGGTGGAGTTCATGTGTTTAGACATGATGTGGGGTTATTTTGCACACTCCAACTTGACCTACCAAATGATCTACCTCGCAGGATATTTAAACGCGAGTCTATCATTTTATAATTCTATCGAATCTGCTTATACTCTGACCCAATTAGACGTAGCTTCGCTTTATACGACCTCATCCGGAGGGAAAAGTGAATGCATCGAATTTTGACCGATTTGCGTGTTGCTATGATTAGGTCTGCTTTCAGCAAAGGTCGCCACTAGTCATCTCAGCTTAGTTTGGGTTTTCACTGTGGATAGTTCATTCAGCAGATAAAATTAACCCAATAAGGCTAACGCGTATTGTTTAATCAGCCCCAATATCCTCATATGACACCTTTACATTTCCATGCATTGGAGTTGGGATAACTATAGAGTGAAATGTTATGAATTCCTACCTAGCCATGGTTTTCTAAAAACCCGCTTGCAAATGACAAATAAAAAGGATTATTGGCAGCCAAGATGTGCATTCGAAAATTTGTAGCTCGCCTTCATAATGTAAAACATGGTCGTTGGAGTTACGGAATTGAAGGTTAATCATAAATGAAAACAGAACATTTTGCCCTTGTTGTTTAATAAATGACTTTTGGTGTCATTTTGATGGGAAATTCTGGTAATCATTAATTACATTTTTAGTCTGCGCACAAGTACAGAGTCCAATAATTCCATTAGATAATTAAGGCTATTTTTAGGACTATTTTATACATGTGAAATGAAGTGAATGACGCTAAATATGGAAGTAGTGTACATGTGAATATATTGGGTAGCATTTATGCCCTTATTTCTTAGCTGATCTCATGCATCTCACATTAGAAGCTCGCAGATACGGCGTTACCATAATATGGAGTGTTTTGTCGAAAAGTTCCGCATAGCTTCACAAGGTTTGAGATGCATTAAAGGATTACCATTACTATTTTACGTATTGGCAAGAATGGCACGCATTTTTCCAGCCTTTATATGCACTCCCATTGTGAACCCTTGGAAAATTTTGAATCAAATTGCAAGATAAACACACTATTCTAGATGTAGTACATGCCTTCGACAAATTCGTCCCGGAATTTACCACGATAATAAATTGCACATTTGTGTCTTTGTTACACCAGTACCGAGAAAAAAATGAATTAAATGCATGCAAATTTAGTTCTTGTGCTTACGTTTTTTACCAACCCTTACCCTATCCAATAAACAAATAAATTCATGCTTTCTCATTTCGTGCCGTTCATGGTAGCATTAAAGAGAAGTGGATGTGAAATACGATTCGCATGCTATAAATAACACGAATTACACCAAGATTCAGAAAACAATGGCCATACATTGATTTGCTCCAAAATCGTAATATTGGCTTCTTCTTCAGGCTGTTCCATCTACAACACCTGTAATAGGTCATAAATGACCACGGTGACTATTTTAGCATAAATGAAATATTTCAGGTAAAATTAGTCGAGATGGGTTAAGAGGTAATGGCCATATCGGATGTAGATGCGAACAGATTGCTCCCCACAGGGCTAACATGAAAAGCTGATGAGAGCAAGTTAATGGGGTGTAATCAATTAGTGTCTTCCTTTTCTTCCATGTCAGCAAGAGAAAATGCATCGGCTTCAGAAGGCAGTGAACACTTTTCACATGGTTCAATGTTTTCAAGATTAGCTATTTCAAGCGCAGTTGAGCCGTCTTCTACGTTACCGAAGGCCTGTATAGAGCTTTTCAAGATCCTAGAGGCTTCAGGAGCTCCACTAGTTCTTCTTTTTTTCACCACATTGCTTTTGTCCAGCGGTCCTAAGAGGACTGCCACTACGCAGCCCTAAAATAAGATGAAATATTGAGTGCGGTAGTGAAATTAAAAGTATAGTTTTCGATTAAATAGGCAATGCAAAAAGCCTCGATTTTGTTTTAACTCTATCCAAAACAAAATTCTAAAATTATTCTACAGGCTTGTCACTATGGGGCAAAAGTTGAAACACTGTAATTGTTACAAATACTTCAATGATTGGCGAATCCCAGTTATAAAAGTAACATAACATTGCCATATTTATCAAAACCGGCAACAGCTCTTAAAGGAAGTTAGGTTTCTCATGGGACTGCGCAACGAAAAATACGCGAATCGACTATTTGGCTGTCAGCAAGGAATCAGTGATAGAATGTTTTAGAATCATAATTAGCCGAAAATGCTGGAGATTATTGACTGAAAAAGTGTGTGTAAATTCGAGTTATTTGCAATGTCTATTGCATCCGACCTTTTCTTCTCACTCCAATAAAATAATGCAAAAAATCCTAAAATCTGAGGTTTTTTTTATTTTCAAAATCATCCAATCTCTTTGACGCATCGTAAAGAGGGACTTCAATGCGTGTGTTGTTCACATTTTCGCATTAATGGCATCGTATGCCGAAAAAGTCGCTATAAATCTAGCAGCCACCATAGGAAGAATCACGACTCTTTTGCATTTTACATCTATAAAATGTGAGAATGGCTTTAGGCATCATGAGTTTAGTGACACAAGGTAATTGGTTTATTCCTATTTTTCTCCACATTCGCCAAAGTGACATTTCGTAAAGATAAACTCGACCCAATCATTAAAATAGAATTCTCTTATAATAGAATTAATTTAAACCAAATCCTGACTTATTAGGCTACAAGGCAAATGCATTGCATTATCCTCTACTTTGACGGAAAGCTGTAAAACCACCAATTTCATTTCGTATAGCCTCTAAGCGTTAAAAATAATTGGTTTAAATAGTCATTAATGAAGGGTATTTACCGAGTTGACTATCTTTGAGAGCTGATGAAAATTCAAGGGTGGTTTTTGCATGATACAAACCAAAATGACAAAATCGACTCTCCAAAACAGGCACATCTGCAAACTACCTTAGCCAAATATTGCATCTTATAGTCAAATAATGCCTTCTTGTATTTCGCGTTCTATAGTGCAAATGGATACTAACACTAAAAAAGCTTTTAGGAGCATCAGTTTAGCAAATTTGCATCGACAGTGAATAATACTTGGCTCGTTCGCACAGGATTGGTGCAATTTTGAGAAAGGCAACGATAGACTTAATCAGACCTCTGTAAAATTTATTACGAACTCACGGCTAGGGAATTCAATATCCAGAAGATGAAGCCAGTGTAAGGGGGATTGAGGTGAATGAATACTAGCCCAAGTCCGTAGATAATACCACTGTAGATCGAAGCAGCTGTGGTCATCCGCATGTCATTTCTGAAAGCAGTATGAAACTTTTGAAACAAAATGTGCGCGATGGACAAGGTGATTCCAAATTGAACTCATCCACGGGTCTCAAGAGTATTGGCAGCCGAGAGTATTTAATCATTAATAGCTCGGACTACCGTAGTTTGGTGTGTCAAAATAATTTGTCAAATAAGGAATGAAATCTAACAAATCTGCTTCCTAACGATTAAAGGACCCTGCTGTTCTCGTCAGACAGAGTAGAAGGGATTAATCTAAAGGCGCTTAAGTAATTTTGGTGGAGGTAGAATGCCAACAAGCAGTTTTCAGCGTCACTCACTGTAAAGCTTCAATTACCCGTGGATTCAAGTATGCAGGTGCATCGATGTTGCATAGGAGAATAGTGCAGGAGACAAGTGATACAATCAAGAAAAAGGCAGTTCCAATGACAGCAACGTAGCCGGAAATATCCGTAGGCAGGCACATGAGTCCCATCCCATACTCACTTGCAGAAGTGGCGCAGGCTGTAACTACCACGGTCACTGCATTTGTCACCCAGCCAATGAGGACGGACAACTTAAAACGAGCTCTCAATTGTCCGTTGATTAGAGCATTGAAGATATAAAAGTTGTTACAGAATTGCCACGCAAGGACCGTACTTGAGAAAAAGTGCTCTAGCAACCCTATGATACGACAGCCAACTTCAGTTTCTTCCAACAGGGGAAAGAGCATGAAGCAAATATGATAACAAAACAAAGCCACAACTAAATTTAGTTTAATTTTGGTATGATTTTGCAATTCTGAAAGAGTAGTTTTGCGGCAGAGATAAAAAAGAAGTGCTGTGAGAGCAATAATAGACAATGAATTTCCAGTCAAGTTGATCGCTAATTTAGCGGTTTTATAAGACTGCAAACTGACTGATCCAGCCTTCTTCCAAAACGATCCGTCGTTTTCGGTGTATCTCATTGCAATAGCGAGAGATCCAGTAGTATTACACTGACAGACTACATAAGATAAATGGGCTTCCACAACATCACAGTGATCGGCAGTCCAGCACCTCGAACCAACATTGGTATCGTCCCAAAACACACACTTTACAACATATTCCATAGGACCATGTCCCCTCTCCTCTACCATGCGTGCCTTCCAATGCAGAGTATCAGATCGTCGAGCAATCGCTGAATCAGAGTACTCATTTGGTCGAATAAGAGCAAGAGTATACAGAAACAGCATTCCCGATCCGCCTTGATTGTTGAATGTTGGTATCAGAGTTGTTGTCATTAGGGGAGAATTAATCAAAGCTGATGTAACTTCCAATTTCTCCTCATCAGTCCCTGAAGAAAAATGATTTTCCGTCCACTCGAATTCTTTGGCCACTGATAGCACATCCATTGTTATATCAGGGATCGATGCACTTAGTATAGAAACAGTAAAGGTTCTGTTTGATGTCTTGGATCTTTCCTGCCCGCCAGGAGATGTTGTCACCACTTTAAATGGTATCCCTTTGTTCAAAGGAGAGGGAATCATAGTTTCTAAGAAGCTAGCTAAGTAGTTTCTTCCAAGACTGGTCTCAATTACTGGTTGATTGTCAGTCAGTAAAACCTTCAACACGGCTGTCAGCATAGCAACAATCTCAGGTGGCTTGGATGAATAGCTCTCACGAAGCTCAGACCATGTTTTAGCAAACTGTGTCGAAAATAATGCATCCAAATACTCTAGAAGGAAAGCTAGGATTTCATCAGTTTCCGAACGAAGATTCTCTAATTCAAATGCGCTGGCCTCCTCGACGATACTTAACCGATTGAATAGCACAACTGATGACCACAGGAGTCTCTTCTCACAATCCAAATCATATTTTTTGGAATCGTTTTTAAGAAACGCTAACGTAATTTCGAGAAGGGAAAGGAGGGCCTTTGGAGAAGAGATTAGCTGAGCAGCTTTAGCCATGGCGTATATGTTTTCCTAAAAAGCAAAACGTTTCTTAGTAAGTGGTGTTATTTTTCCAACACAACAACAAACGCAAACAATCGTGCCTACCACACTAGCATCAAGACAAACGCCATTTTGAGAGAGTTGACAATTTAGGACTTCTTGACATATCATTGTCTCCGGAAGGGTTTCATTGGAAATGCAATCTCCCATGAGAGTCATGTAGCTTGAACGTGGTGTCCCACACGAAGCAACCCGTTTCAACCAAAAAGCTAGAATAATAAGTTTTATTATCAACGTATAAAAAAAGCAAAGCCCTGTGACTATTAGACAGTCAAACATTCGTAAGAACCCCTTTTTGATGCAGAATTAGTACCCTTAGACTTACCAAGCATGCTGATGGTTCCTGAAGCGATGGGAACTGTGGACATGTTGGCCATCGTGGTGATTGCGGGGCCAATGTAGATTCCAGGATTGGGATTAACACTGTAGAGTCGAGAAGGATCTCGCAAGATTGGAGAACTCGTTGTCATTAGTGCATGGCCGTTTTTGTAGATCTCTACGTTAACCCCTGCCGAGGTTTCCACTCCTGCTACAACAATACCAACATTGAGCCATTCATCTCTTTCCCCAAATTCCGTGACAAAGACTTGATAGATGGAATCAGAAGTGACGAGTCGCACGATGAGATGGTAAACACTTGATTTTGGTAAAATATGGGCGGATATAGAAAAGCCTTGGTAGGTGTCCGGACCAGTTGAGAGCACCATATAATCCTTCTGAAAATAAAGGGTCACAACTTAACCTTTTAGAAGAGCTAAGTGATTATACATAGAAAGAAAAAAAGTCACACAACGACTTTAAAATAAAGCTGTACTACCTTACATCAGTTAGTAATTTAAGGGTTCCTAAGAATAAGTGCTTTGTGCCCTAGTCTACTGGGGGGCCCATTAAACAAATATTCAAGAAAAAGTCATGTAAACTTCCATTTGAAGAGCTTAAAACTGCATACATCTTCAGCTAATAATAGAGAATCTTGCTTAGTTAATGGAATTAAAATTCCGCTTTATCATATAGCACCAAAATAGGTGTCAAATAATGAATGCAAAGCTCTATTGGACAGCGTTCTAGAAAAGAAAATAAAATAATGCTTAATGCTACAAAGTAAGAGCACGCAGTAAGCACCTGTGTACCGTTTTACGCAACGCAAATCGGGTGCCGCATAAAATATTCCTGACCCAGCAAATGTGATCAAAAACCGTCAGAATTTACATGCGACAGTAAGATTTAAAAGATGACCTACCACAGAGGAAGTATCCCCATAAACGCTTCTGACATTCATCCAAAATGACAAGGTAAATTCAGAGCATAGGATCATAAATTTGCTAAGGCAACTGCTTAGTTTTTTGGACATAATTCGAGTTGTAAAGTAGCTAAAATCTGTTGCTTTTTTTGCGCGACCCAGTCTGTCGGGTTGTTCGCCTTCCAAGAGGAAAATAACATCCGAGCCAGAATAGCAAACATCATTGAATTCGGGATCTGGAATCACTGTCGTAGCATCCTCTATAATAACCACATCGGAGACGCATAAATCAATCCCCTGACCGATTAAAATCTTCGGAAATGGTCCCGGTTTAAATAAGGGTGGCTTTGATTGCTCCATTCTGCATAGAGCATGGCTTTGCATCGATACAATTTCTTCGTTAATGCGCAATCTAAGATCTTGCTCAGAAACAAAAGCTTGTAGATTAATCCAGTCATCAAATGCATCTATTGCAGAACTTGTGCTTGCAGAAAGGCTGCACTTTGATTTCGGTGTGCGACGTGTCACCGTTAGGGTCTCTTTCGCTGGATTAATGGAGATCTCAATACCCACAGCGTCATTTTCTGGAGGCGTTCTAAGCATAATGAACTCCTGATTTTTCATTTTCAGCCCTTTATTCAGTCGAAAATCAACAATAAAGAGAAGTTCATGGCATTGATTAGTATCATAAAGGCAAGAGTAGTAAAGATTTGAGTAATTTCCACCTATTCGATAGTCACCAGTAAGAACTACATAGGATCCACCTGTGTCTTCAGTGCACATTGCTCCTCCTTCGACACTTCTTTTGTCCTTAGCCCTTTTAACACCTGAAGTAATAATTCGACTAGGCGCAAGATTTGTGAGTAGGCCAGACATTGGCCAATAGAAAGCCGCTTTTGCAAAGTAGTTTCTCTGTGTCCTTGACAGACCCATAAAATCACCTATGCTTAACTCAGAGTCTACGCAAGTATCCCAGATGTTGATGATGCCCACAGCTAGTCGGTAACCAACGCCTTGGTGTGGAGGTCCAACAACAACAAGATAGGCTGGATTTGTTTCAGTTCCATTGAAGATTTCTTCTCCTATCCGCATAGGTTCCGAGTTATTCAGGCAGTTGGAAATGTGATTGCCGTTTAGGAAGAGGTGGATTTCGTTATAGAACCAGGAGATGGCCACGTGAAACCACTGATTATGGTGGGAAGTGATAAGTAAACCTGTTGAGGGGCCGGAACAGGCAACACCATCCACCCAGCCGGTAATCTGGTTTCCACCATCTGTCAGTGCAATACCTATTTTACCCCCACTTCCCGTCAGTAGGATCAGTGGAGAAGTAAAGTTACTATGAGCCATTCCATCGATATCGGAGATGAGAGAATACCATCCACCAATTGTAAATCCCTGTAGTTTATACATAAATTCCATAAAGAACTTATAAATCTGCAACACAAATATTTATAGGTGAACTGCGAGCTCGTGAGATAAATTTATGGGCAGTAAGATACTTGCTTATAAAAACTCTTAGGGAGAAACTCAAAATAATTTTAAAGCTATCCCGTTGAGAATTATAGGCTGTGCTAGTAAAAAACCCCAGTAACCAAATAAGTCTGATTTAAGATTCAAACTTTGCTAAAATATATTATCCACAGTGTTTTAATGATAACAATTTAAAAAGTGAATTTGGAAATAGACCTGCATACGTTGCAAAAGCAAAAATGGGTTTGGAACTAAGTCTTGATCGTAAAGTTCCAAAGGTGGTTTTAGAAAGGTCTTTCTACTGAACGTACTAATGTGGCAAGCTTAACCATTAAAATAAAACCTTAGTATTTGACCATAGGACTTAAAAAGATAGATTCCGACGCGGCACTTTTAAAACGAACTTATGCTAGTTCAAAATTCGTAATAACAGATTTTCTTCCTCAGTTTATTTTAGCAAATTACGTATAAGGTGCCTATTTAAATTAGAAAAGCTTTTTTGGGGAAATCGATTGCTACCAATTTTAGTAATACAAATTTTTCAAAAGTCCTTCTAAAACGTATAGTACGTCATCTCATTAGAGGTTTCTACCTTAAATTGCTTTTGTGCTAAAGGCTCCTAACATTTTGCAAATTTAAAACCATTTACATTACCGAAGTGCACTTTTAATGAAGTAAGAAATCAAACCTAAGTGTTCGCCTTCCCAATCTGGTAAGAACATAAATTGCTGAAATGAATCGCTTACATCCGTGCACTTGGACACATTTTGAGGGCATTTGAATGGGTTCAATGGACCCAATCGTAGCAGAGTCATTTGACCTAGAATAACCGCTCTCCAGTCCTCCTCATATTGCGCAGAAAACTTGCTTGCATTATGCATTGCATATGGCCCAAATTGTCGAGGTATATCCAACTGACTAGCTAACAGAAGATCGGGAATACTTGGGTCCATCAACTCAGGGCCGAACCAAACCCGCTTGCTGTTTCTTTGAATGACATCATTACCAAGAAATCCGAAATTGCGCGCATATTCGTATGAATTCATGTACTTGTTAACATAGGTCATCTCGGAGAATGCGAAATGCGCCATTTCCCAGAACACCGGGATCCCCGATGCCGTGGGGTCACTGCTCCCAGCTTCCGCCTCAGCAGGTGTAAGCCAGTTACCTAAATTGTCAGTATCAAATCGACCAACAAGGAGGTATGGTGGCGCCACATACCCCTTGATTTGTGCCTTTGGTTTCGTGGAAGGCATGTTCAAATCAATACCGTTGACGAAAAGCTTCAGTCCAACGGTGGTGCTCCATGTGACTCCGAGATTCAACCATTGATCTGGAGCCGACAGCAGTACTTTAAGGGGATGCGGGATTTGGATGCGATATCTAACAGACTTGTAGCCCTTACCAAGGCTATAAATTTTCGAATCAAGAAGAAGGGTCCAGTCGCCTGTGCTTGCAGAAACCGACGCTCCAAGAACTGCTCTGTGTGTGAAGATTGCCCACCCATGTCCATCCATGACAGCGGGAATCGCACTATTCCCGGCGTTACCTGAGTTAAAGATGTAGCGGATGCGTGATTTGCTGATAGATTGTAGGGAGAGCCAAATGGAAAGTGTGACTCCTTGAACTCCACAGGACTGCATCGAAGGCTCATGAAGGCAGTGGTCGAGCCACTGCAGATCAGCCTGACGAGGCACTTTGCGCTTCCTTCGACCTATAGGTAAATCGTAGATCGGCCAATGATTTCCACTGTATAACATATAATCTAGTTCATTTCAGGAAATATTAGTTGCTTAGCCCTGCAATGCCTGCATTACTACCCTGAATAAATTTCTCAAACTTCGCCAAAGCGGAATAAAGGTGGTATAGATTAATTAAAATTAAATCTGAACAATTCACAATAAATAGTGGCAGTATCATTGGGTGAATCTAAATTAAGATATCTCAGATTTATTTCAGTATTTGGGGAATCTTTACGGTTAAAACGCCTAGGTAATGATAAATAATTTGTCCATTTGTTCCGCTAGATTATTCTTTAAATTTTTGCTTGATTTAATACGAAATGCTTTTGATCTACTAACTTTTCGATAGCCACAAACTTCTATCTATGTTAAACCTTCTTATCGATGCAGCTAGGTGGTTAATGTTTTATAGGAGTACATTCATAGGCCTTACCGAGCATAAAATAATCATTTTTGCGCATTGATAGAATTGGAGCAGGACTCTTTTTGTCTTGATCGAGTATGTAGCGCACCGGTTGAAGCCCAATGGGTTTGTAGATGGAGGCGAGTTTGTAGCTCGGAATAGCCTCATCGGAAGTTGTCATCTGCCATCGCTTCCTTTCAAATCCTATTCGACACGGCGCATCGTGAAGAATGTAGGCATCAGTTGACCAGTACTGGTCTGCAGTTGACAGCAGCTGCACCTGGGTAGCTGAAAAGTAATTGGTCTTAAGAAAACTTCATAGTTTCGCCGTATTGACAATCGTAAGCTGACTGGGGGTCCACCTGTGTATCCAACAAAACGATGGCCTTCGTGTGAGAGTGTAAGTCGGCTCCAATAGACCAAGTCTCCAATAGACACACCATCAGCGCTACAGTTGACATTTCGACTACCCAGAATGATGTCACCTTCATGTATTTCTCCGTGCGTATCCGATTTTTTAGGTTTTTGCGAAGCAAAAGCCATGGTTTGCACAGAAACACCATTAATAAAACCCGAGGCCAAATTTCCGGCATCTCCGGAAATTGAAAAACCTACGTTGAAGACTTCATCGCGAACAACTGCCTCAATTATTCGAGTGATCTTCCAATACTTTCCATCGAAAACTACAATATAAAATTACAAAGTAAGGAAGCCATAAATTTACTGAGTCACATGATGACTGATAATAACCTTTTAACTATAATTTAATGTTTTCAAGGTCCAGAAGGATTGTTACTGGGTTGGTATTTCCCCTATAATAAAGAGACTCGATGCTAAAAAATAGTAGTGATTAATTTTATTAAACCATCTTTCACATCTGTGGGTCTAGGAGTTTCCGGTTAGAGGCAGTAAAAGTGGCGGCATTTTAACAGTAATATGTAAACGTGTGGATTCAGCTATAAAAATATCATCCATCTCGGTGAAACATGCATATCAAAACTCCTACCCTTGTAAATGTTTTGGGATTCTCATAAGCATTTTCAAAAGGCTGGAACTGTGATTTACATATTTTTTAATGATTCATGAACTAATGTGTGCCAATGATGCCTTGAAAGCCGTATAGAATGGTCAATCTGGCACACACCACTCAGTTGTTGGGTTGGCGTAAGTTACATTACTCGGATAAATGCGTTGACTTCTTTCTGTGTTTCAATTATATTTCTATTAATAAATGAATAATTCACACAAATTGCGAAAATTTGTTCCCTAGGGTTCTAAACTAAGCACAACTACTTTCTGTATTTTCTGAAAGGTTATGCATATCTGGCAGTTACTGCATTGAAATTATGATTAGAATACAATTGGTGAAGCTCGACTGGTTTTATCCAACAATAATAGCATCCAGTGTAGGCTTTCGCAGCGACCATTTCTTGGCTGCTTTAAGAAATAAGCTGGAGATTTGCCAGAAAATCAAACCCACCTATTGATTCGGTTCAGAAACCTAGATAAAACAATTCAGTTGAATAGAACTGACTTCATTTAAACAATGTACTTACATTATTTTGGCCCTTGCCAAACGATTTATTTAAAAAATTTGTAAAATCGGGTTTGGAGAGTACGAAACACTTGGTGTAGTCCAACAGACAATTGGTAATACCGGCAATCTCTTTGTGTTTCACTTCATTTGTCTTAAGATTTATTTTAGGTAAGGTGGATTTAGTTAAAGACCTTAAATAGGGATGCATATGGAAACACTGACCGAAGCATATGGGCACTTTAGGCTTGAATTCTCAGAAAATTGGACCAATAGACTAATTTGATTGGCTTGCACTCATTTTTATCAGATTTATAAATTATTGCAGCTTTTAACTAAAATTTTTAGAGATTTGCTGACGAACTCACCAAAAATATGGAGAAAGTCGCCATACAGCGCAATTTTAATGTTTCCAGCAATTTCGATAAGCGACTTGGGATACTCTGTTGCATTGAGCGTAGAAGGCACGGATACCCACGCTCCGATGGAGAAACCACTTTGACACATCAAAAAATTACTGGGACATGCCTCTTTGGCGCTACTCCTCAACTAAAAGTGGGCGAATAAAGACCACCTTTTAAAAAGCTAAAAATATTGTCCTGACTATCATATGCCCAAACGTTAGGTTGTGAGACGAAAAAGCCTAAATATTTTTCGACAAAAGATGATGAGGCAATCTTCAAGACAGGAGCATGGATTGAACACGTAGGTTTAAATATTTGATCAAACAAGTTTTGAGATATGAACGATTTTTAATGTGCCCAGACTTCTGGTATCCAATGATCTCAACGCCTTTGCGAGGTAAATGGTATAATCACAGGACTGCACTTATAACAATTTAATCCATGAACACAGCAATATTAACAAGTTCAGTGATGATAAAAACGCAACAGAGGCATTGATTCAAATAAACAAGAACAATTATAAATTATAAGATTATACAAGAGGTTCACTCACACCATTATAATTAAAATAGACCCTTTAATATTTTATTTGGATCCACCACGTTAGGCCGTCTTAGCAGCAAGCTAATGTCTACATCATCGTTATACGCTAATAAATTTAATAACATCTCCATAATAATCGCTACTGGCCGCGAGCATTTTCGTTTAGTAAAATTTACTTATTCTGAGTAGGGTTTTCGCTTACTCTGTAAAATGCATTAATGGTCTTAAGCTTGTAGGAACCGCGACCACGGCAATTGTCGGTAATTAGTTCTATGTCACTCGATCCAATATGGCTTTTTGGTTTTGTGTTCAATTCAAAGAACCCGTCAGCAGTTAAGTAGTAGGGATTGGTGGGCAGCTGTGACCAATTTTTCGGTTGATATTCTTCAATCAGCCTCGTGTAATCCGCCTCATCATCAATGGACGGAGGTGGTGTTGATACAGGAGTAAGCAATAGCTCAAATCGGTCAGCTGAAACAATTGTAACTTTGCATAAATAAAAAAGTGAAATAGAATAAAAGAGCATGCAGCTATAGCAAAATTCTGATGAATTGTTTTCAAAATTCACCTGACAAATGCCCTCTGTACGACTTTGTGAATTTTATAGTCCAATTAGGCTAAAATACACCTTTTTCCATGGGTGATTTAAAGCCTTTATTGATGCTAGATTGTTTTAAAATCCTGCTAAAATGTAACAACCTCATGTTTTCCTTCTTTTAAATATTCGCGCTCATTTCTTCTCTCTCATTTATAAAAACATCCCTCAGACAAATTCGTTCTCAAATTAGCTGTGAAGTTAAACTCAAATGTTGGAATATCAATTACTTTGACACACCAAGTCTCTCTAGGAATGATTGTGCTACCTTTAGAATTACATAGTCACGACTTTCCAACATCGAAGAAGCAAAATGCACCTTACAATCATTGCTATGACACGGACAGCTAAAAGAAAAAATTTCAGTAATGCTAGTTAAGTAACTGATAACTTCTCTCCAATGGTTGACATTATCACAAGCAATTATTTTAACAAAACAAGTGGAGGAGGAAATTTATGCTTAAACAGTTAGGGTTGATTGATAATAACGACAGTCATTGCCTTGAAAGATTACCTCCCATTCCTACATCTTTATGCAAGTACTGTAACTTGAGCTACCTACACAAGAGACATCTCCCAATCATCATTTTTCTTATTCACAATACCATCTATTCTAGCCGGTGCAGATGATTTAATCACAACCACACTGATACACGCTATGATTTTATTCTGAATGCCTTTCAATGTGTCCGCAAAATAAGAAAGCGATCGCTCAATAATATTGCTCCGGCAGTCAGATCAATCACAAAGGCATTGATCAATAGCGTCAATTCATTAAATTTATAGGTTTACAGAAACGGCCTAAAATTAGCAGGACTGTGAGCCAGCACAGTATTGCTTTCTTTCATGTACGCCAGCTGCTTAAAACTTTTGATTGGAACGAATACTTTGTCCTTTGCAAACGTTTAATTTGTAGTGTAAATTGAAGCGAAATTTGTTTACAAATCTCAAACTACAACAACCATGGAGTAAAAACCAACCTGGAATTATGATTCTACTCTCTTGGTAGAATAATTTCCCATTTACGATTGCATGGTAAAAGTTAATGAATGTAGCATTCAACTAAACTATTCATTTTGGTCTTTTGTTTTTTACTTTGGCTAACCTTTATCGCCAAGGAAAAGAACAGGATGTTCCAATGGCCAGTACCAAATTGCTGGATGCGATAGAAACGCATCAAGAACGGATGTCTGGTCGATAGGCAGAGCACCGAAAGATGAGCAGCCAAGCCAGATTGATTCCGCCCTGCTCTTTGCCACCCCATTTACGGTCGCACTTTTCAATCCTGCACAGCTCGTAAGCAATCGTTTATTGGCGTAAATCTAAATTAATGAATATTGATTACGTGGTACTTAATGAGTTTCAGTAGACCAAACAATTCACGTGAACCTACAGAGGTGTCGCCATTGGGGGATTCCCACGAGAAGGCGAAATTATTCCAAGTTCCCTTCTCGATTGAAATTGGTGCTGAACAAGTCCATGTGTGTAGTGACCCATATATTTGTACAATAAATATCCCGTTCTCGACTGACATCAGGAAGCCGCATTCTTCAGCAGGTGCTGAAAATAAAATAGTCCTTTAAACTTCATGAACATGAAAGCTACACTATTGCTTATACTATGCTCCAAAAGCCAAACTGCTTCATCCCATCAACCATATCCGGGAATTTGGAATAACAGCTGAGGTAAATTAATCTAATTACATTTTAAAATGAAATTACACTATGATTGAATAGCTAATAACAACGACTGCATGTAATCATATTCCCTCACTTAATTACAAGTTGAGCGCTGGCGAAATTGATATTCTTCAACAGTTGCAATTGTTTCGTACCTCCAGTTGATTGCACAATTTGGAAACCAAGTTAGCTTTAAGTATCAGGTATTTTAAATTGATTTTGCCCCTAAAAATCAATACACTTTGGGGATTCAATGCTAATACTAGCTTAAAAACCACCATTTTACCTTGTCAGTTTAAAACTCCCGCTCTTACATTGACACCACAGCACTTTAAAGCGTATGCTGCTAGATCGTTTTGCATTAGCCTCCGGGGCTGAATGCAATAAATGTTTTCATAAATATATTCAAAAATCAATAAATGCAAAGTAGCTTACATGTGCTGATAAGTGTTTGCCGGCTGGTCAGAATCACATTTTGAAAATGAACCCAAATACTGACGGAAAGTCCGTATTCACATTTCTCTGGATCGGTAATGCAAGCCCTAAAATAGGGTCTTTCTACCCCCAAATCTGGCACCAATTTAAAGCATGTTGTGCTTAATTGACGACTAAGCCATACACTTTTGGTATCCTCAGGAAACAGACCCTTTTCCAATTGCCTCACACCAAGGAATCCATCCATTGTATCCAACGGTGCAAGCAGACTGTTTGGTGTCCTTGTAAAGTCCTCTTTGACGTCGAGGTCAGCGATATCAAAATCTCCCAATTTAAGGCGATCATAGAGCACTTTGGAGAGAAAATTCTCACTCGGTGCTTGGTCCGTGATCCACTTAGAGCTGCTGGAAAATGTCCAATAGTGGTTTGCTGTTGCTAGGTAGCTGACGTCTACGTCCGAGAGAGAAATGTAAGCCTAATGCAAAGTTTTTTTCGATTTCTATTCAAACTCTACATGTTTTAGACTCACTAAATAGATTTTCTTCCGGCGATGGGTAAACCGGTCTTATTGACGGTGCGGTTGGAGCTGGAACAGGGTTCGGTGCTAACGTTGGGTACTGTTCATGATTAATAGAAGGTGGTGCTGCTAAAGGAAGTACAAATGAATAAAAGCCATATAATGATTTTGTAAAAGTCAAGTTTCCCTTTTATGGGTGAAAAAGTTTTTTACAATTTCTTCCATGGTAAAATGGAAATGATGACTTACTCGTCGACAAATAGACTGAAAAACATTAAAAACAACATTATTAATTGCTCATAAAACCTCTAGTACAAATGTCTAATTTGTATAATTAAGAAGCAGGTTCAGATTTTTATGGAATGAAGAAGGGAAAGCTGAAGAAAAGGCAGAGAATGTATCAAATGTCATTTGTGCTGGCTTTTGTGTAGCTATTCAAGGTCCCATTCACGGAAATTTTTGAGTCTGATGAGTAGCTTGTCCATTACGAAGAGCGAAATGAAGCAGAAACATCCAACTTATAGCTGGCAAATAGAAAGCCATTGTTGTTTGTGAACAATTGTTGCCGTGTGTTGCCATGGCAATAAAGCTGAAAAAAATGTTGTATTCACTTGTAGTCAAGGTGACATTTTAATGCTTTTCTAAGGGGTGCATTATGAGAGGCTGTATTTTACAACCAATGGGAATTTAATACGAACCCGGCACATTTTGAAAAGTTACTAAAATCGAATGGCTGATAAGGAAGTAAACTGTTTAGAAGTAGCATATTAATGTATATCAAGCTACTTTTTCAAGACATGCATGCCAAATTGCGTCTTTCTGTGAGTAGCTGCCTTTTTTAGCCATATGTCACTAACCATTGGTGCAACTCAAAATATCAGCAATCAACACTTCAACATCATTTTGCTATTGCGAAATATGCTTTAGCTTAGGCAGAGGGCTGTTAAATTTCCACTTGACAATTGTAAATAATTACTGCTTACGTGTTTTAATGTCGAGGAGCCACTTTGTTGGTAATTGATGATTAAATTTTATGTTGAGAATGCTCCAAATCCCGAACTTACCTGCCACCTTGTAAACCATTCATCACTGCCTGAGCAATTGGGTTTTAAAACAAGCCGATGTCTCAGGCATCATTTATTTCTCATGTATTCTGCTAAGAATTAGGACGGAAAAATAGGAAACCTCTTGAGCCCCTAACCAGCGTAGTATGGGTACATGAGAAATAATAGGTGGAAGTAATTGTTAGTTGGAAGACAAACAGTGCCTTTAAATGCCGTTTTGGGAGAAGTTTCCAATTTCATGAGATTAAATAAGTTTTTCTATTCACAATACCTCAGTAGCATAACAATTTCCTCTACTACCAACGAACATGGCAGGTATGCTCTAAATGTGTATTAACACATTAAAACTAGCAACAATAGTGTGCGAGGTTTCGTCTAGAAACAGCTCACATCGTAGCATTGTCTCCGTTCGCTTCCTCTTCCCTGAAACTACTTGTGACACGAGAAGATTAAATGCTTTGAGAAATCGTTATTACTTTAGATTAAGAGAGAATGAATGGATTCTTATCGGGGGGTGGGGGGATGGATGGAATTCGGCGGCTTCTGCCAGCGCTGGGAGCTTTGGCCTTCTCCTAAAACACGAGAGTTAAGGCGTATTTCCGCCTCTCGCCTAAAAGTTATATCAAAAGAACTGCAAGCATTACAAACACAAAATAACCTTTGATTTGAAGTCGAGGTATAACCACAGTGATACCTGTCCACAGGGTCAAATGCTTCCGATATGAAAGTTCGGTTGCAACTCCTTTGAATTGTGAAGAAATTCAGACTGCAGTCCCAGTCCTTGTGGTTATGATAAACAACTGGCATCTCAAGTACTTAAAAAATGATAATAACTTGTGTCTGTTTTCTCCATAACTTGTGCAATGGTATGAATTTAAACTTTTATGGGTAACTAAAGTGGAATGTTCCCAGCTAAAAGCTTCTAGATCAATGAGTATCCAACAGGAAAACTATTTGAATAATGGATCCTAAATGTGCTGTTTATTCAATCTTGCATAACACCATCCATTAGTTAAACAATAAGAGTTGTAGAACAAACAATGCAAAGAAGCAGGCAATTTGTAATTCATCTCAGAATGACTAATTAGGTACTTTGCATTTAAAAATTAAAAGCAAAATCTGCAAGCTTTTATGCGAAACATCGGAGGCGAAATAATTAAGAGTTTCTTAGAAATGCACAGTTTAACACCTTTGGAATCCCATTGATAGAATCAATTTAATTCAAAGAAAGTCGTTTTTGAGCTTTAAACTTTAATGAATGACCTGAGCACTTTTTAATGTTCAACGGCAAAAAGGAACTCCCTTTGTGAGCGTGTCTACTAGCGCGCCCACAGCTTCATTACCACGGCAACCAACAAACATGGCTTTCCGATTGGTCCACTTCATGCTCTTAAACCGCATTGAAAAGTGCTCACCTTTGCACAATGCAATACGGAGGATCAGTCCATCCCAAAGTTGCCTACTTCTACGCCGATGGGAGCAGTCACGGTGAAGGCTTGCGGGTGGTTATTCAACCAAACCGGTTTCGCAGCTGGGAAGCCCTATTAGAATTTCTAACGACGAAGTTCCCCGATCTGCCCTATGGTGTTCGAAGCGTTTTTTCTCTACGCGGAAGAAAACGAATTCACTCCATCGCTGAACTAAACGACGATGGTCTTTACATAGCCTCTGATAGAAGGCATCAGGCGAAAGGCATTCAACTAGAAGAACGATCCGTTCTGTTGCCTGGGTGGAAAGCGGGTCGCGTTCCAAGCGGACAGAAACTCTTGAGCTACAGCCTTAAATCGTCGCAGTCTAGGACTGCTTCTACTGATCAGCAGACAAATAAACAGGCTCCCAGAGTGATCTATGTACATCAAAATGGAAATGCATTCCATCGACACCGTATTCTGCTTGAGGGGCGGGCTGTGAACTCACTAGAATATCTTTTGCAAGAGCTTAGTTTCACGCTCTGCGAGCCGGTGTATAAGATTTATACACTGGATGGGAAAGAGGTAAGTTTGTTGGAATCCAAAATCATCGAATTAAAAATGTTTGGAAACAAGAATTCATAAAGAAGATTTAAGAGCAGATAAATACTTATGGACAGCTCCGTTGGTTGAGATAGAGACTTTTAGAATAATCACTTCTCAGTTCAAAGAAATCTTAACTATCATCCTAATTGCAGTTTTGTAAGAAACAATATTAAATTAAGTCGGTTTTAGAAATTCAATGATTCCCTGTTGCAACTACTGCTGTGGCGAGAACATTAATAATTGGTCTTAGAACATGGAAATTCCGGTAACGGACCTTATGTAAATTTGTTAATATAATACATCTTAGATCCAGTCCGTCGATGAGGTCTTTGACGGCCCAGAGGAGTATGTGGCTGTCGGTCTGGAGAAATTCCGGCCACTCTCAAAGATTCATGTGAACCTTTCTTCAAAGCACCGCCGTCCATCTGAGAGGGCTTGCATCCATTACGGTCCGAGTTCGTTGCGACATCGTTCAGCACACTCAGGATCTGTTAACTCGAAGGGTACTCCCAGAGAGAGTTCTAAAAACCAGAGTCCTTCTCGCGATCAAGAGTTGAAGAAGGGAATTCAGCCGACAACAAAAGAAAAGTCAAGCGGCTTGCAAATCAGTCAATCGATGTTTCAGATTTCCGATGGGCGGAGGAAAAATGATGTTCCTGGTATTTGATGCTACTGCATTCGCTGCAACATGATTCCTTTGTCGATCGTTGCACTTCAATTTTGCTCATCCAACAAGACATCAGAACTTAATTTGGAGTTGATCCAAACGTCGGCTAGTTTTGTTCAAATTTTTTAGTCCTCCAGTATTTGGACATTCATTGATAAGTTATCTAATCCGTGACTAGCAAGCGAACTATTCTTACGTATCTTTTAAAAATTGGCTTTTAGTACTCAGTTAATGTCTATAGTGTTTTTTTTAAATCATATAGATAACTAACTTAAAGCCATTTTCCGCTAGATGATTTTATTTTAAATTAAGCGATTCTACACCCAGAAACTTGAGTAAAGCAGCAAATATGTTCTTTTACGTTGCATGTATAGTCGATTTAGGCACTTTCTGAAACGATAGCCTGATTTGTATCTTGGCAACTGTTCGGCGCAGAATACGGGTTTTTGGCATATTTTATGAATAAAAACCCTAGGATCGGTGATTAAAACATAAAGAGTAAGCCATTTTACATTTAGGTTTCAAAACGTTCGGCTTTGCAAAAAGCGTTAAACTCTTAGAGTTTTAAAATAAACCAAGTTCCACTGACACTTTTTCGGACCTGTCGCGGGTCGCGTTTAGGGGATGTAAAGTGGCATATAAGTTGCTGAATTTATTTTCAGTCGCACAACCACTTCCCTAGACAATGCCTCCTTAAGCACCTTATTTACTTCATGCCACAACGCCAGTGGAGCTGGTGATACCTCATAAATGTTTTAGTAAATGCTAAATCTTGAGGAGCGTTAAGACAGGACCGCAAGCTTTGTTTGTAGGTGGTTTAACACAGAATAATTTATAAGTATATTGTTAGTACCGGCAATTTTTCAGAGGATAAAATAATGGATATCAAAATAAGAACAATCAAAAATCAACTTGACCAGCTTTATTAACGGAAAAGTGCTTGCATTATAGAGTAAAAATGTATTCTCTGAGACACTCTCGTAGGAAATTTCTATACCTATAGGATTGTAAAATGATAAGCTATTAGTTATGAAGTTAAATCTGCTTGAAAAAAAGGTGATATTAAATGCACCTCTTGAGTCACTGGGACGAGCGCGAATAATTTCCTTTAATGCTATTCTCGTTTCACTTTTACCGGCTTCTTAAATCTGGCAATTACTTATGCGAGTGCAGACTTGGTGGAAATCACAATTTCTGACCTTAGACAAAGTGGTCTGAGAAACAGTTAGGAACATGACAAAGTCGATTCCCACTTATCAAATGGAGGACTCATAAATTCGTAGGAGAATGTTGCATGAGTTAACGTTTAAATTTTAAGTTTTGGAAAAGATTCGACTACCTTTGATAGTTTTGCAATCAGAACAGGAGATAGTTAAATGAAATAACAGCCATTCTTGCCCATATTTTGACGTCCGATTTCCTTAATATTGGAGTAATTAACTTACAAGTCGCGAGCATCCTTTGTTGGAATTACTTGAGGGTGTATTTATTTATTAAGATATAAAATAAGTTGCACCAATTTGTGCGAAATAATACTTAATAGTAGATTCTACAGTTCCACATGTGTGCGATTATAATAATTGTAAGGAAATTTAAATAATGCAAAAACCAGTGGAAAAATATTGTCGTGATACATCAATCAAAGGGCTTTAAAGTGAATTAAAGGTGGTCACGTCCAGATAATTGCTAAACAAGTCTTATGTACATACATGGAAAGAAAGCTTCTTAAAATAGTCAGCAATCTGATGTTTAGTAGCAATCAATCACAAAGTTGTTAAATATTCCTTACAGTCTGCAAATTTGTGCACTATTCATTCTGTGGTAGGCTGTCCCGATAGACGGTCCTTTACCTTTCCTCTGGTTAAGATAATTACAGAAAAAAGTGTTTCAAAGACAATTCGATATCCTCTTGATTAAGTGCGAGGGTTCTTTGTAGGCGGTGGCCACTGGCTCGTGCGAATTACAACAGGTCGAAGAGACGCTAAAGTACGCTCCGAATACACTTCAGCCTGCACTGCAAATGTCTTCCTGACCGTTCAAGGCACCAGGAGCACCAGTGCTGCATTACATCTCTCAATGCACCGAAGTCGACCCATGAACAGGGCCAATTCCCCCAGCAATAAAGCCTCTAAGAACAACCTTCTGAGCAGAGACACAAAGCCACTCTTCTCGCCGGGTCAGACGGATGAATTTGAGGTAGCTCATTTAATACTTGCATGCGAACAAATCGGTAATATTTTAACTTATAAATGCATTCGCAATGGGTGAGCAGTTGGCAAATTTATAACAATCGTTTTTGGAAGGACATTTATGTAAACGTTTTTTTACTTTCGACATCCATACATAAATACAGTCTCTTTGTCGTTTGTGATTGGATTAGTTGGAATAGTGATGGCCAAATATCAACTCATTTCTTGAGTAGATTGAAATGCTTACCTTGATCTCAATTCAAGCCTCTCACGATTCCAATGTCAAAGTTTTTGCCAAATAAAGTCGCATAAGATGGGGGCATTAAAGAAATAAATTCAGTAATTACAGCTAGCCAAATAACTTATTCATATTTGAAACTGCTCTGCCGCGTCGATTTCTTGATGAACAACCGACAGCCAAAAAATTGTCGGAAAATTTGCTTAGGTAGTTTAGCTATAAAGCCTTTTTGTTCATGAAAGAGTTACCAAAGATTAGATGAATGAATAAGTGTTTGTGTTCTCATTGGGCCGGTCCACTGAAAATTGTCATAACAAAAGGAAAGTCCGCTTACAATTTAGCTCAACAGATAACAGCAAATTAAACCAAAAATAAAAGAGTTTGAAGGCCAGATTTGGAGTTCATTTCCCGGGAAATTTGTTAGAAATCTACTTGCAACAGCTCAAGGGCGCTGATTCTGGCTAGAAAAACAGTTCCTTAAAGTACGTACTTTTCACGCTTTGAAAGTGGTTAAATAACTTGAAGGATGTTTGCTAGAATTCATGCAAACGAATTGATGCCTTAGATCCAATCCAGTTGCCTGAATCCATCAGTGCTCAACCTGTACTAGAAAGCTGTTGTCCTCTATTTGATTGATATTTTAAATAAAATAATTGCACGTGAAATCATTCGTGGTTAAATTATTCATTTTTTGAACTTAGGAATAATAAGACTAAATTTTGAATTCTGAAGCATTTCAGTCGATACAAAAGTGAATAAACAACTTTGAATGCAAACCAGAAAAGAGGTTCCTTTTAGAAGCACGTCTTTAAAATGATCAAGTGATTGTAAACGCTATCACTGTGAGCAAAGTTCAAGCATTTTTAGCGACAAGCTATTCATGGCAAATGCATTGATTATGGTACTTGAAAATATGGTGAGTTCTAAATGCTCTAAATAAGTAACCGGTTCTTTAGAGGCACAATAATGAAAGTGTTTAGCAAGGCATTTAATAGTAGTCGTAGCCTTTTATACAGTTTTATTCAGTCAACCATTACAAATATGTCACCATCTAAAAAGATACCAAACAATCTGCTTGTAAATTTGGAGGTATAGTAAAGCGACTTATTATCGGTTATACATTTATGCCAGTTTCAATGACTCAAACCTACTGGAATTTCACAATGTAGACAAGGAATTACCTCTCATAATTTAGGTGAATTTGGGCGACATAGGCGACGTAGTGAAAGTTCGTCTATCCCATGACAACACTGGTAATTATCCGGAACTCCTGGTCTCCCATATGAGAATGACTCGACTTCCAGGAGCTCATGCATCCATGAAATTAGGTCATTCAAGAAACGGCATTGTCTCCTCCGCCTCAAGTCATTCTCTGGCGGAGCCTAATCTTGCTGACCTCACCTTCTATTTTAATGCCTGGCTCTCGCAAAACGTCGGTGATGGTCAGGTGACACGGGAGGTGGCCTCAAGAGGCTCCTTGGGCCTAATTCTACAGGAGCAACGACGTCTCCGCCATGAGGCTCTGAAAAGACCACAAGGGACCACACCTGTGTTACCGGTTACTAAGGTCCCTAAACTACCAATGGATGATATATCGCAGCTTCCTAGTGAGCATTTTTTATTAATATATGAAATCATTCCATTAAAGCAAAATTACCAAATCAGCTCTTGGGAGATTTCTCTAATTCACATCTCAAGCATGCATAGGATTTAAACGCAATCCCTATGTGTATGCTTTGGTCAATGTGATCAAAATATTTCATTTAATAGTGAAAAAGTGTTTTAAAAAAGAATCTGGAGAATATTTTCTATTTGAGTTCTCTTTAGTCACCAACATTGCGATTATCGCCTACGAATCACTTCATAATGCAATGTTCCTATGAGTTACTGGTTAATAAAATATTCCTACGGCATCATGATATGATCTTGTAAACTGCTTAGCTAGTGCATAACATTCGTGACCAACTTTTAAGATCCTAATGGATGTAAGCAAACGAATTTTACGTGAAATAACACATGAATTTTTAATAAAATAAAGCATTCCTCTTAATTTATATTGTTTTAAAACTAAGGATAAATATGAAATCCCAAAGATCTTAAATGATTTTATTTTAATGGTTTTTTAGCCGTTCAATACCATGTAAGAGTGAAAACCAGTAATTTGTGGAACTCTGGGACGACCGCCGCAGTCATGGTCCTGCTTTTTGGGCAATTCGGCGATTCCGGTCCTCGTCACTTATGGAACAGGCAATCTGCAAAGCGTCGACCTTTTCAACAGGGCCAAGTGAGCTACATGGATCAAGAAATACGCATAAGTCGTGGAATTACATGAAAGTGTGGGCTGAACATAGAATATATTATTGCGATTCGTTTTGGGCATCAATATTTAATTCGAAGCGGTTGATGTTTATTGCAACCATCTTAAAGCTGGAAATATGGGGTTGGCTTTAAGTTATGGGGCCTAACTTGAACATTTATAACATTACGCAATTGTACTGAGACATTGATGATTCAAGAATCAACCTGGCAGCCACAGGGTCATGATAAATGATCGAGTTGTTCCAAAATCATCATACAATTCTTTAAAAACGTGTGAAATTTTATTTAATTTTTCATTCATTTGACCATCATGTAGAAAGATTACTTATAAAAATTATGATTCTAAAATCCGCTCAACCATTGCGCCAAAGATAGCATTTTATTGCAATCGACTTTATATAGTTGAGCAAATGAACAAAAATTTTTTTGGCTCTCATTGGGATAACCTACTGGAGAGTATAAGTCACCTTCGGAAGGCACCAAACCTGCGTGCTTTTATTTACAAGATTACACTGCTGTGCAGTAGCAGTCTTGTTAGCTTAGAGTGAGGGAAGAACGCAAGTTCAGACAGCAAAGTAATAATTAGAGGTCCTGTTTATTCCATTCGGCGTGGTCCTTATGCATAATTAAAGCCAGGCACCTACGCGACCAGAAGAGCATTGGTAATAGAATAACAGCAAAGCGAGGACTCTTTTTTGGTTAAAGACCAAAAGCTATGACCACATTGAGCACTTCCTCGTAGTAGGGATTACAGCTATTTAACAGCAATGAGAAAATTAAAGCAAGGAAAGACAAGTAAACCTGATTTTGTCAAAAACTGTTGCTAATAATTCAAATACTAGACGTAAGTCTACTACCAATTTACGGAACGAATGGTGTGTCGAAAGCAGGAAAGCATAAACATATTTTCATGACTCTCACATAGGAGACGATTTGCTGTACATAGTATTTCCCTTTTCAATACAAACATTATTGTTGCAATAAGATTTGTGATCGAAATACTTCATGGCTCATATAAGCTATTGTGCAATTTAAAAATGATTTTATTTAAGGTAGACGATTTCAAAATTCATTGCGTGATCTTGGGTCGATTGAACTTACTCAAAGTGTGGCTGGATTCCTCTCCGAGAAAAACACCCGAGACATGGTGTCTGGAGTGGATTCAAGTGATTGAGGAGGATGGTCCTATAAGCTGCGTTTCTTCTCTTGCCTCGACAATTATTCATCAACCGCCAGCGTTGTTCCATGGCGACCAATGGCTTTATTCAGAGCCAGAAGTTAACGACCTTCAAATGCTTCCAGTTGCTCAGTCGGTGGATCGCATATTCGGGCCTAATGGAGAATCAGAGTACGGATTCCCAGCCACAATATCGAAATTGGTAGGTTTCGTGTTGCCATAATTCAGCTACTGTTAAATGACGCTTTCATTGTAGTGTGTGGGCTTAAGCCACGTCAAAAGAATCGGCAAATTAGTTAAATTATGTGATAGCACCTTAGATCACTTGATAAATCACGAGATTTGCTAGCACATTATTAAAGTTATTGCAGTGTTTTTCATACATGAACCATTTTCGTGAACATCCAGGTATATCCTCTTCTGCTATAACTGTTAAAAAGCCCTCTTAGATGCTGAATAATCTAAAGGCCGGAGAACATTGTTTTAATTTAAAATGAACTGGTTAACACAAAAGCTTATCGTCCTCTTCTTTTTAACAGTGGAAATCTATGGAGTGGATGTTTAAAAATGGTATGGAAATATCCTTTTATTCACTTGTGACTGGTGACCCACTCAGCTTGATGTCTTGCGGGCGGATCAAATCTATTAGATCCATAACAGATTCTCCCCGTGGTAAGTTTTTGTTCTACATGTTTCCGTTTCCATTAAAAGATACAGATAGTAGTCATATTTAGGGGCAGGAATTATAAGCCTGCAAAATGGTTCAGAGCAATCGATGAATAGGTAAATGTCCCGGTGCTAACTGATGAATGATCAAATCGCGTTTAAACTTAGCGATGAAATTCCCATTATTAGTGTCTAATTTTGATCCACGAATTTTTCCAAAGACCAAGTCTTTTTGCATTTTCTGATTGCTGAAATTTTGTGGCATTAAATTTGTCACTTTGAAGTTGCTTTTATGTTTTTGATAGCAAAGCGGCTCGAAATGATTGACCTATAATCCATTTTTCAAAACACACTTAGAAGTCGTACTAATCGTCAGTACAACGGATCACCCTGTCACGGAAATGCATCGACGAGGATTTGTTAAGTCTGCATCGAATAAGGATCAAGGGACATCGAATGACGCGATCAAACTCGTACTTCCCATTTTTCACTTTACTCTGAGCTCGAAGCCATGGCTTCATTTAATGATGGCCGAGGATGGGAGCTTATGTGTTGGAGGTAGATCTGATTCTCAGTTCACTACCAAACCCTGCCTTACTAACACCATCAGCGTAGACGCATTAAACGTAAAGGAAAAGTGAAATATCACCTTTTCAAACAAAGGCGATTACTAGAATGAACTTTGATGAAAACTTTTGACACTGAGTGTTTGCATGCATCGTCGAGTTCATAAAAGTAGTCCTATATGACACTTTGACATTTCGTGTTGGCACTACCAGGTACGCAATAAAATAGCTTAATTTTGCGTAATTTAAAACCTCCTTGTTTTAACCTAGGCGTTATATATATATATATATAAGGTTTAGAATTCTTATAAAAGTCTGATGCATATTACTTGTTCAAGCAGTTCTCACGATGTTAGCGCATTGCCTTGAAATACTCTTTCACTGGATTTAGAAAGCAATTCCGAATCAGGCGGTCCCAAGGGGTTTCTCATTCGACCGCACTTGAATGGTTTTATACAAGTGGAATCGGTTCTTCGAAGAGATAACATTGAGCAAGTGTCCAAGTTTCGTGTAGACCCATCTGATGGAAGTATTTCCATTGGCGAAACTGCCGACCACAGGGAGACTTTATTAATGCCATATGTGAAGGTATGTGACGTAAACAGAACAATTTATTTCCTTAGAACTTATTTTTTTGCCATACAGCCGACCTTTTACGTGGCAGCGCAAAATGACCTATGCATGGTTTAGGTTAGAACTGTAGTTTTGCTGGTCGTGAAAATTTAGCGATTGTGCATAAGCTCCACCTAACAAAGTGATGTAGTTTGTTATGTATGATAGCTGGAGTAGTAACTAGGGTTCTCATAACCGCAACTGTCCTGAGACACTGATGAAGCAGAATATCATGACCATGCAAAGGTGTGTGAAATCAAAAGGGAGAGCTTTTCTTTCGGTTTGGCCAGAAAACTTGGAATAATAGCAGCAGTGTGAAGATGCTTGAACATTTTCTTAGAGGTTGCCGTAAAATGCATCAAAATTAAGGTGACATTTTGGACTTAGAATGACAAATTTTGGAGAAATTATTAAGTAAAATAGCAGCAAATGAAATAAAGTCGGACTACTTGGAGAAAACTCGGCCATTCCAGTGCTCCATTTGAAAAAATAATGCATAAGGCAGAGGTGTAACTACGTGCATTTTCAACAGAAGCGAAATTTACTTTTGTGTTCTTAAATTAAAATCTCCAGACTTTGACACTGGTAACAAATTAAAGTTTTAAGGCTAATAGTCAAGTTGCTTATGACTTGCAGACGGTTGTGCTGCAATCAGCTTTACCAGCAATCCAAATCTGAGTTATTGTTCCTTGCTTTAAAAGCAACGCGCTCCGTTACCGTAAATACTAAGGATCGATACAAACTCCTGCTTATATTAATGCAAACTTAGTTCAAGACTACTTACTCGAACTTAAATAGGCCAAGTGACAGAAGAGCAACCGGTATGCGCAGTGCACAAAGTATTTATTAAAAAAAGTCACGGATCGTATTTGTTCCTTTTGTAAATTTTCACCCAAAGACTGCCACCATAGTTGTAAAAAGTGCACACAAACAGTAGAGCCACTTTAACCACCTCCATTATCCCCAAAATGTAGCCGTAGTTTTAGTTAGATCCTAATTCAAAATGTAGTCGAGCGTATTTTGGACTAAAAGTCTAAACTAATGCTGCATATTATAATCACCATGGGAGTTAAATTGGTTATGTTTAGAGGTACACTAAGTACATTCCTTCGAATGTAGCTCAATCTGAGGTTCTTCCGTAGTGGTAATGATCACAGCGATACGTTGGTTACGTTGACCCAGTCTTATTTAACATATCTTCTTTCATCAAGGTGAACATAAGATATGAGAGGCAGCTAGGAGTGTACTCTTTTTCAGCAGCGATGAAGTTGGGTTTTCTCCTGCGTGAAAGTGCTTTTGAATAATCAATCACTTTAACAACTAATCTACCTGCATTTATCAGGGCTCAATGCGGGATCAGGGCATTATAATGCTGTGCACCAATTCAGAACAGACGTTAACTCCATATGCTGATGGGCAATCAGATGGCAATTTGGTTGCCAAGGCGACTGGAACCCGCACCAACGACAGTCACTGGCGTGTTCATCGAGTTGGCCAACAAATCAGGGCCTTTGAATCAGTAGCCTATTGTGGACATTACCTGCAAATCACGGAAGGAAGCGTAGTGGATGTCATGGTAAGATAGGATAAAGTGTTTGCAAGTATTTTAGTTGTTACGACCACGATAGCTGTTGCTTTTTTTATTTTCCAGAACTTAAGAACAGGTAGATGTCTACCAATATAGGCATTGCTCCACTAAGTGCACATTTTAAAACTATTCTCTTTAGTTTTAATAGCACACCGACTGCCATTAAAACAACTTACTTTATTCAGTTTTGTCCTTCGAATTTGAACTGCATTTGCATTATAAAGTGTGTAGCTGCGTGAATTACAAGCGAATCTTGTATTCCAAATGTGTATTTGTGTACGTGAAATTCGCGCATTTTATGGAGGAATAAGAAAGTAGAAATACATTAAGAGTACCTGTGTCATTGCCACTCTTCCTTACCTCATTAGTACTTGAATTAGTAGTGACACAACAAGTCTAACTGGTGACACCAAAATTTGACTTCCTTAAGATATTATGTTATTATTGTTTAGGTGTTCAAAATTCTTTCTCCAACAGTTGCGTATTTTTGCTTCTTAGGGCAGAGGAGATAGTGACTGTCACTTTGTTGTGCTAAGGGAAAGGGGACAAGGATATATTCGTCTCGAATCACAAAAATTCCCGGGTCTCTCTTTACATATTAATTCTAACGGTACTGTCACATCTTTGAACAGTGCCGACAACAAGTGTAACAGGTTCTACCCCTTGATAGTCGAATGTAAGAGTCTTGTTATTACTTCAGATCAAGTTGCCATTTTTACAGTAAATAAATATCTTTTGCCTTTATCAGCCATGTTAAGAACTGAAATAACGACTATTTAATTGGGTGAGAAGCATCCACCGTTCACTTTCATCTAAAATTAAACCTGTTTTGGCAGGTGCCGGGGGAGGTTGATCGAACAGAGATTCTTGAGAGCATTCTGTGTGGGTGGTTTAAGGCACGTTGAAGGTTATTTAACAAAATAGCTTGCCTTTTTATTCGACACTGCGACTGCATTAATAAATTTCAAAATTAGAAAACAATATTTAGAGAGAATCTATCTTCGAAATCCGGTACATTGATGCCGTTTTTCTAAACAACTCTGTCTAAAATCGTTTTAGGATCAATCAGCTGTGTTTTTTTAGAAAGCATGACTTAAAGGCCTACTACCTTTAGTCGTAGCTATTGAGATTTTATACCTCACGTTGTTTAGGGGGTCACTAGTTATTTATGGCTTACTTAGGCTGGAACCATTTATTACCTAAGAAGGGGACATAATGAATTGAGTAAATTTAAAGAGTACGGTATTCGGTTTAAATAACTACCAAAGGAAGATACTTTTGCTGTAAAAGTCACCTCTAATTTTCAAAGCACGACAACTTTCATTTTTCTTTAGTATTCTGTGTCTTCAGATTAACATAAGGTGCGTTTTGCTAGCCACAATGGGGACTTGAATTGGTGTGCATTCGAATAGCTCAAATCTTATAAAATCTGTAAGGATGTAAGCATACTATTTGCTGATCCGGATACATTATGATTTTAGAGATTAACTTTTTATTATGGCCTATCGTCTGTGACTTTTACAAATCATTTGGTTTAAAAAACGATTTAGCACAAAAATGGCCCAAGCATTAGCTTTTAAATAGGTAATCCGAGAACTTGCAGCAAGGAGTAAAGACGTCCCCACGTTTTATTGAAACCCAATGCCGGCCAAAATTATTCATGCAAAACTTATAGTTACAAATCCGACTTGTATAAAAAGAGGAGCATGGAACAAATGAAGGATTATGATTTTTTTCCTTTTTATTGAAGTTGGGAAAAGACGGAATGCTTCATGCATGTCGGCTTCTCAGTTAGTCACTTTGAGCAAGTTGGCGTCATCCAAAAATCTTACCAGGATCTCCGGATCAACATTACATACGTTGGACAGAGATGAATCAGAACACGAGGAACAACTTTTCAATCCAAAAGCAAACCAAAACAATGAAAAAAGCCTCTTGAATCGAAGCGAAACGATGAACAAAAAGCTAAATGAGAGTAAGTTTAAATAAGTTCATAAGATCAGAAAGCGTCGCCGTATTATTAATGGAGTTTGAGCCTAATTGTTGAATAATGATTTGAATTAACGAAGCTTACATTCGACAACTCTGATAATAAATTTTACAATTTGGAGGGCTTGGATACTAAATGAACGAATAAAATAATGCAGTGGAATCTGCATTTTCACACATTTGCATTGGCTACTACATGGAAATGCGGTAGTAAATTGTTAATTGCATAGTTAAATTTGTAAAAAATATAATATAGCTATGCACTTAGAATCAAAACACCCAATCTGCTGCGTCAAAACAGTGCCCAGGAGATCTGCATCTCTCGTTTTAAGCTTTAATAGCCGCAGAGGACTGGAAAACTTAGTAATGTCGAAGCAGGAAATGCTACTCACTAGATGCTGTATCCTCCCCCGGTTGTGCAACAAATTTAAAGGCCTAATTTCCATGCTCAAACCCCTAATGAAATTAAGCCTTCAGGGGCAACGAATTCTTGTGCATTTGGTAATTTCACTAAAAATGCTTACTAGTGATGTTAAGAGATACCTAGGATAGCTGTAGCGCCATGAGGTTTCTTTGAGGATAAGGGCAGGCATAGTCCCAGGGTAGAGTAGATATTACCGACATACAGAAGGGCTGTAGGCTACTGGAATGATTTAGAGTCCATACCGCTCAGAAAAAGTACAAAAACGAAGCCCTGATTGCCCAAAATGGCTTTAAGAATGGTTTTACTATGTATCCGTTTCTAAATTTCAAACTTTAATTGTAAACATAATCAGCTCTTCCACGGATTGGGAACCGAAGTTTCACAGTGGGCCACTGGAATCTAAATAGCCCTACTGTAGAGTCCCGAGACCAACTTGAGGGCAAAAGAAGGCATAACACTAGGATAATGCATGAGTGCGTACGTACGTACATACATACATACATACATACATACATACATATGTTCAGCAAACAGAGGAAATGGGGCTGCTAGCATGGTCTGCCGGCTAACTTTAACTTAAGATCGGAACGTCAGTTCTTATCATTTGCCCGACCAACTCGACAATTGCACGTTAAATTATTTATAGGTAATTTTATACAAATTTAACTCATAATGTTAACGATAGTTATAAGATGCCATTTAAGCGAAAGATTTACAAAAATGGAACCTGGCATTTTCTCCCCACCGATGCACTAACAAGTGAATCAGGAGTACATTAGCATTGCGTTTGTGTGCAGCAATTGCTAGCAAGATCGATGTCATGAATGTGTCAGGCAGAACCATAATTTGACGAGCAAGTGTTTGTCAATAATAAGAAAGTGTTTTGGTTTATAGATCGTTAACATTTCACATTAGCGACAGGAAGCTGAGCAAAATTTTTATTGCATAAAGTCAGTTTAATTATTGAAGGCTAAACCCGCATTTTGCCATTTCAGTGGAGAAGCGGCAATAAAATTACTGCTGAAATTAATTGCCTCTCTCCAAATGTTGAATTTTTATGGTCAGTATGAATAGTTCATCTTTGCTTTTAGTCAAAAGATTTCGATTTATACGGTAAACTAACAAAGTTGATTATGTTGAATTTTCATCGTAAGCAATTTGAAATATGTCAATTGTAAAATTTGCTTCTTTGATTTATTTGTAGCTTATTTAATTGCAGGTTTATCGTTATTTCTGGAGCAGAGAATAATATACTGTTAAAAATCCTCTTGATGCCTTGAACGAAACGACAGTTATGAATAATGAAAGGGGTTTTGAATCCTTCTTGTTTTGTGTTCACTTCTGCTAACCAGTGTGTCAATCGATACCAAATTATTCATTTGCTTGGCCACAAATACGATAGCACGTTAAATTGATGAAATGCTCCTTAACATAAATTAGGGCCAAAGGTTCGAGGAAACAATTTCTGTAATCAATAAAGCATTGTTTTGCAGTTCAAAAATAAATTCGAAGCCAAGATCATTCAAGAATATCGAAGCATTTAACTCAAAATTGCTTAAAACTTTAAAAGTTGTACACATTGTTCCCTTTAGGTGATCACTAAATGCTGTTCCACTGATTGTATACCATAATAGAAATTGAAGCCTGAATTTCAAAGAAAAGGCGAAAATAATGACAAGCCAACATACGTGGCTGTTACACGCTACCAGTCCAAAATGAATTATAACATCCTTCCTTAGTGATAAATAGAAAAGTAGCAAAAGATAGGTTCATCAAATGTACTGCCATTAAATTGAAGAGTTGGCAATTTTGCAACAATATAATTCTTGACTTTTAACTTGGCCATGCGTAGACGCTGACTGGAAGATTCAACTTCACACCTCAGAATCGGCATTCAACGCTGACATTGTTCTTGTGGTCTATGGTACTCGTGGTAACTCCGGGCCGATTATCATTGGAACCTCCGATTGTGAAAAGTGTTTATTTCGAGCTGGAAATATTGACGAGTTTAAAGTTAGTCATTAAATCTGCCTTTGCAGTGTGCATTCCTCTGTGCAATGCTTACATGTTATTCACTTTCAACCAGGTCAGCCTTACAGGCATTGGTCCGATTTTTAAAATTCGCTTAGAGGTCAACCCAGTGAACGGGTCAGAATTACCATATTGGGGATTGACCAAGGTAATAAGTTTTACTTAAAATCAAAAAGTAACATTTTATTTTTAAGGTTGTTTTTAAAAATATGGTTACACAAGAGCAAATCGTGTTTGATTTCACAAACCGCCCGTTCATTCGATTGTTTAACCACTGCCAGCTAAGCAGGGAGCAAATAAGGTCTGGGGAATCAGTTAGGGATTCCCTGCCTGCCGAGATCCTAAGCTCGGATGGTCTTGATCCAAGCGCTGGATTGGTCCTTTATCGCATGAAATTCTATGCTCGGGTTTCATCGGAGAGTATTCAGCAAGGTCATCTCGGTCCAAAGGCCAATCTTCACGGCCGTTATGGAGACACTGGCCGAAGACTGATTGTTCTCACGACTCCATTTGCCAAAAAGTTGGATGATGATTTAGAGGTGTGTAAATTTTTGGAAACATTCACTATTTTTGACGCTATGTCAAAGGTGGAGTTATAGTTGTAAGCTTAATTTAAGAGCACTTTAAAGCTGGAGTGAGTAAATTATTGGAGGGTCCACAAGTAATGGTTTCTAAACCATGTGACTACTATGAACGCTTTATGAAAGCGTGCTTTCCAAAAAAAGTAATCAAGTGTGGCCAAACAATGATCCTGTCTTTGGGTTTTCGTATTTAGGTAAGTTTTCTTTTGTTTGCACGCTTTCGACTTACTTAAGGTCCATTGCTGCAAAATTAATAAATAAAAGCTCTTAACTTAATGGCATTTCTGTGATTAATTTAAAGTTTTCGTCAATGTTTGCCTCCATTCCACCAGTTTTTCATCCCTTCTGGTAAATTTTTGTGCTGTACAAGGAATCAAACTTCATTGTTGTTACAAAAGAAGAGATTAGTAGTTTGGCCTTGTTTCGCATAGATAAAATCTAACAAAGATTGGAGACAAAGTTTAATATGATGATGTGGGAGTGGAAACTACACCAATTGAATGAGGCCAGTCACTTTTGCATTAATTGTTGATCCTTCCCTTAGGTTTTCGAATGTTTTCTTGAAGCAGTTTATCTGGGATTCCTTACCCATTGCCGCATTGGACCCATCTCAGAATCTCGACTAGGAGCTCGATTTTGTGTTGGAATCGAAGTTGTTGACCCACTGACAGGCGAAATCTACCGATTTCCGGCAAATGTGTAAGTCTGTTCCCAAGAGCCATCTTGTCAAGTAAATTTTAAATAATTAACTTTGTTGGTTTAATCGGCTTCACAGCATATACGTTGCAAGATGTCGGATTATTGTTATCGCTGGGTTTACTCTCCTTATGCATAAAAGTCGGGTGATCACGTGCGATTATTATTACAAGGGACCTTCTAACAGAACTATTGCAACATCAGGAGTCTACAATTAAAACACAAAGTGACAGACTTAGCAATCTTACTATTTGAGCCTCGAGTTAAAACTGATCGTGAAAGATGTGTCTACCATGCCGTTATTTCCTTTTTTCCACCGAATCGATGACTTTTCAAAAACCGAGAGATGTCCTATTGCCTTAAACACAACCAACGTGGTCACAAAACGACTTTGTCCATCCATTTTAGGGAAAGTGGTAAAAAACTCATGGCTTTTGTGACATTGATATGCTCCTGATGGATCCAACTTGTGTTTTCTGAAGGGCAAGTTAGTGCGCCGATTTTAAAGAATGCATTACAGCTTGTCAATAAGCAGTCATATGATATTAGCAGGGGTGGCTATGTCTATGCCAACATCGCTTTATTTAAGCGAAGACTGTGTTGCTTACGCATTCAAAATGACAACTTTCAAAGGAAAGGTGCCCATGAAATGGCATACTAATGCATGTGTAAATGTTTGAAAAAAAATTTAAGACACTAAATCAATGCATACAGTTTGTAGGAGCCCAAGAATCAAGGGAGTATCTCAAATCCGAATTTTTATACATAATAAGAATGCAATTGTAATTTAATTAAGCTTTTTACATTGAGCATCACTCTCATTGCATGTGGTAACAGGGAATCCAGTCCATCTTCCTCCAACTTAAGTCACTGGAGCGCATAACATTCAAGTCACCACTGTAGCACCCGAGACCTTTCAGAAGGCGGAATATTCGGTGTACAGAAAGGATAGGGGCAAGAGGCTGGCCCACTTGACAAAGGTGTAACGGCCGGCCAAGTGGCCCTTAACCGAAACCGAGAGTTAAACGAGCAGAAAACGTATTACGTCATAATTACATGCTTTCCTTAGGTACCTACTCCCTTAACAAGGCGACCCTATCCCTGAAAGCTTCTCGATTAAGGTTATGAGCCTCTTTAGGGAAATGTGGATGAGGATTACTGCTAAGCGGTAAAATTGAAAACGAAGTCATGGAATGGCCTCCCTTTTTCAGATTGATTGGATCCGATGAAGGGAGACATATGAAGGAGGCCACACTCCAACGCGAGGGTATGTCACTTTCAATTTGCAGTTTCCGAACAGTGCAAGTTCCCATTCACCTTCCTCGTTCATTAGACGCCAGTTCGGTTCTGTTTGACGGGCCCAATACTATAGACGATACTGACGACAATGAGCGCAGACAATTGTATATGTCCGGTGAGTCATTAAATGGTTTTGGATGTAGAGTAGTCGGTTAGGCAGCCACACTAACAATGTCAATGACAATCTGTGGGTTTCCCAGGAAAGTCAACGCTCACGCACTTACGTTATTTAAGAGCACGTATTATCAAAGCACCATATTTTCCACTGCCAATTCAATCCTCTGCGAAATCCAACGCGCACTGTGAGCCACTTAGAAAAAATTACACTAGTTCTATTTATATACGTGAACTGACTCTTCCTTTGCTTTTTAGTAACGCAGATGGTTCAGCAGTTGACCGAATCTGTATCCGAAAACGTCAAAAAGTACAACTTTTGGCGTAAGTTCTCCACCATCTGCCTGCTGATATGAGCGAATCGTTTGCTTATTCTCATGCTCTTGTGTAGAATCGACTCTCAGATGACGTTCCACCATTAACGCGAGATCTAATTGGATTGCCAGCCAACCGACAATCGCCCTGAGCCCCCTTGGACACACCACCCCACTTTTGCTCTCGTCAACAGACAAGACTACTATACCCTCATAAGCTAACGAACACATCCCCGAGTCAAACCTGACAATATGAGCCAACCAGGCACACCAATAAATACAGGCTCCAGCGCCTGGACGGCACACGCATTCTCGGTACAAGACTACCCAGGAGCCCGTTCATCAATAAAAAAGCCTAATCTCAAAACCTCCGGGGGTGTCCTGTTGCACAGCGGTCACCGCAAGGACAATCAGAGCGATCCAACGCAAAGACAAGAGAGAATGCATTTAACCCACTAGGTGAATATTGATTTAGGGCATGGCAATGAATGCGAAAGGCCTGCCGATTAAGAAAACAGATAACAGCGCACAATCGGTCATTTATTGACACGCACACAAAAATATTAAAATTAGCACGCAGATTTACTTTCGTACCGTGCCCTATACACAATCGAAATGGTGGCATGCCAAGTTAAAGACCAGGAGCAGGAGGAGGTGGTGGTGGTGGAGGAGGACAGTAAGCGTAACCGGCACTCTGAGCCCAGTAGTCAGCGCCACTCCCATCACCACCATAGCCCATATGACGCGGCGGCAATCCTATGGAATAAAGCATACGTTAAGGTCTGTGTTCACGTAAGACTTGCCAGACGGTGCAACAGCCTCAATAAATGTACCAAGATTTTGGAAGTCAGAACTCGAACATTTAAGTTTACCTGGACCGCCAGGATGAGGCCAAGGCCCACTTGGGCCAGGTCCGTACCAGCCTTGATATCCACGATGTCCCGGAGGTGGTGGAGGCGGTGGGGGTGGAGGATAGTGACCAGCTACATAAGCACCAGGTGGTCCAGCCGGTGGCACGGCAGGAGGGTAGGCAGCGTTGGGGTTTGGTACTCCCATGTACCCCCAAGCAGCTGGATGGGATGGCATATGTGGAGGCGGCGGCAGTACCGATGCGGTTGTTGAAGTAGGAGTTCCACTACCTTTGTCCTCTCCCTCCTCCTCTGGTGCAGGAACTACACCCGGTGGCGGCGGCTGCTTTGGCGGGCCCGATCGTGCAGATCGCATGCCAGGTGCTAAGATTATCAAATCCGATTTTAACAGGATTGCGACAGCCGTGCATTTAAAATAATTAACAACTCCAGGCGCACACAGTTACACGTTAAGCAAATTTTCAGTTAATCCTAACAAAAATTCTACGAAACAGTGACAGCACTACCCCCTTCAGCACTGATACAGAAGGAAAGCAATATTAAAAACGCATAGGAACCTACTAACTCCTGGAGGCAAATTGGCGGCACCCCCGCCGTAGCCAACGCCCAACTCCGCCATAAGCGCAGTGTACTCACTGTCCATCTTAGCCCTCTCCATAGGATTGATGCCCATATGCTCCATAGTGACCGAGGGGTCGCGCAGTTTACAGTCCGACGCAAGATGGCCGAAGCCTGACAACACATAACAGACCATGGACCCCACAAATACTCCGCCACAAATGTCACCAATCTCAGCGACAAGAACGTACCACCACACATAGAGCACTGTATCTTATTGGTAGCAATATTCTGCGCTTCTGCCATTGCTCTCAGACGCGCTAAGCCCTCGTGCTCACGCAGAGTGCCATTGAGGAGTGCCAGCTCGCGAAGTTGCGATTTTCGGAGGTCGTTTTCACCTTCAGGAACTTCAATGCCCTGACGGATGATGCTCTGAATCTTCTCTACGGCCTTCTGACACGACTCAGGAGTAGCAGCAGAAACAAAGGCATGAAGGGGTTCATCTTCGCCAGGAATAGGCATCCCATCTCGGCGGATCAACTTCCCGTCTTTGACGGAACCTTTGCCACGAATAATAATCTTCGCTCCAGTCTATACAAAAATTTATCCCAAGTTTTACGTCGAATTGATGATCGCAAAAGCGGCACGAAGGAAAAGGAATAAGCCCACAAAAGGCCACATTTGGCTACCGATAATCAGAACTTTCGTAAAACCAGCGATGATTGATCGGTGCTCTCAACAACACTCAACTAAGAGAGCAAAATGCATACCAAGAATACTTAATAATACACATTGAGCGTGCACGAACAATTAAAACGCCTTATATAAACTACTGGGAACTGGAGTAACACCTCCTTTTCCAAAGCTTTAAGCGTGTTCCCTCGCGGTCCAATAAGCAATCCCACGAAGTTGATGTGGGGATGATCTTCTTGTGGTATGAATATCTTGTCCGTAATTTTGTTTTGTGGCGCTCTAGAAATAAAACACAGAATAAAGAAACACCTGTAGTCAATCGGAGGTTTGTAATCAGGATTAAGCTCCAACATCTGCTGAATAAAATTGTGTCGATTCTCCTCCATTGTTTTCCGTGTTCTATATTCACGAGTGTTTAATCGCTTCCCATCACTGCTGTAAACCGGCTCAGGTGACGGGGACCTTGAAATAAAAAGGTGGATAGAGCAGATGCGGAATGAAATCCCTGAAAAAGCAATGCGTTAAATTCCATACCTTACGCAAATGCAATCTCGTGTGAAATCTACCAGCGCTTTGATCTAACAGATGGAGCTTTACTAAAATAGGATTAGGTATTAGTACAAGAGTTTACCCAAAAAAACTAACGTCCCATATCTTATCGCTCGCCTATACGTGGAAAGACAAATTAGTTTAACGCATTGCTGTCGACAAAAGATTACGCACTAAAAGTAAGCGAAGCAAAATACATACCTATCCTCAGGATTTGCCGGAATGCCCAAATCACCAGTCTTTAAGCGTCTTGTAATGTCTTCTATTTGGAGTTGCACTTGAAAGAAGAATGTGGGAAAACTACTACTTACAAATATACATCTTTTCTTGGGCTGGAGTCAGGTTTGGAGGCAATTGTGTAGGCATCCCAGGTACGTACGTTTTGTCATCATTTGCATTGGACCAACGACTGCGACGTTTCCGCGGTCTAACGATGGCCCATGCGCTAGGGTCATTAATTTTGGAGTCTGAAAGCTATCACACGCACAGTTACACGTACCGCTTCCATCCGTGATGCACAGATAAGCCCGCTTACTCATACCCAGCGAAAAATGGCGAAAAACACAGTAAGGGACTGCTTGGACAGCTCAATAAAACAAACATAACTAATAAAAAATTAAGAGCAACCCCTACAAACTGCTAAGTTTGTAATTTACATTCTAGAATTATTATTTTCATTTGAAACGTTGATCAGCTTGATATTAACATTTCGAATTAATGAGAGCGATGGAATGCGACATATAATGCAAAATTCAATAACTGTCAGTGGAAATTAAATAATGGATAGAACATTTGTGTCGTCTAAAATAACCACTTGTTTAAAAACAACGAAACAATTTTAAACCCCATTCTTGAAAAAAATTTTAATTTTCACTGATGAGACATGCCTAGCTTCTTGACATCCTTAAGAATATAACGGTTTCTAGTAAGCTGGAATAACAGAAATGTCACAGATTAATCAGCCTAGCCAAGAAAGAGAAAGTGTGCGAGGCGAGTACTGCAATGGCAGTGAAAGTGTAGCGCTATAAGACGAACTTGAAGACAAGAGAAGAGAGAGCACAGGGCTGAACATATGCATTCGACATACAGCACGACTAGGGACTACTGACATCACCTAGATGCCAGCCCACCAGACGGAGGTACGATGGCCATGAGCCCGAGTCTCTTCACCAAAACCGAGAGTTAAACAAACAACCACATTACTGCCCAGTCCCTCTCTTCCTTCCAGCGTCGCGAACGACGTTTTCTTTGGTCAGCCTTCCGTGCAATCAAGACGATACCTGACTGCAGCATCACTGAATCCTCTTAGCAACTGTACTGGATCTGGAGTTGCGTCCCGTCTGGGAGTTATGGTGGGAGACGGGGAATGCGCTGGCTGTCAAGCGTGTCCGTAACCAGTCGAAGGAACGCTGGCTTAAAAGCACATTCAAATAACAAAGGATGGCATAGTTTCGCATCTGTTCCCCTTTGTTACTTTGTCCTCACTTCAGAGCTGTCCAGTCATGTCTATCTGGGTTCTATCGAGCTAGCGGAGAGGTAGAGAAGGTATCGCCGTTTTACGCATTTGATGATTTCATAAAAGTAGGGCGGACAGCTCCGTAACGAAACCTTTTCAAATGGTTTGCGGCTATTGTTGCTTCAGTTGTAATAGCCTTCCTGCAGGTCATGGGACTGGGGTAGTTGCCAAAGGTAGGCGTCGTTTTCTACCCTTCCATTTGAGGTCGTCATCATTCTCCTATGTATGGTACATACTTATCTTCCGTCCCGCAAAGGCTTTTTCATCCAGCGATAGAAATCGAAATAGATGTACCCAAAGATCGGATGTGCTTTCCACCACCACCAGTGTGGCATCCCAAGATACCTCTGAAGTCTTAAGTGGCACAATACCTGAGTAGGTTATGCGGGTCCGACGTTCAGAAGGTTTTGGAGCTACTAACATGGCTCGGAGGCCATTTTACCCGTCGAAGGTGAAATGGCCAAGGCACTAAGTATCCGTTACCAAAACAGAGAATCAAATAACCAAGGTGTTATAAAACGGTATCCCTTTTTGTGTAGGTGGAATTCATGACGCCGTTATTCACATCAATTAGGGCATGTTAGTAGCTCATCAGTCCAAATCTTTTTGCCATATTATTACGACGTCTTTCGACTTCAAGGATTATTTAGAACACCGCAGGCATTACAGCTTTCGATGAAATACTACTATGGAATCATGCTTCAAAAGAGGCAATTCCTCTAATGGAGATTTCTCATATGTTATGACAGAGATTTTTTCTCAGTTCTAGCCTTTTTGCTTTAACAAAATGCTGAACAATTACTAAACGGTCACAAAGCCATTGCGAATTGACTTCTTGAGTCATTCCTGCTGCCCTATTAAGGCACCCCTATATGAAGCAGTAGCCAATTTTTGGTGGTCTGGAAGTCTAAAAAGCTGTAAATAAGACGAGGTTATGGATTATGCAACCACGTTCCTCCTACATCTTATTTAACTTGAGTCCTTTGGCACAAGACTTTTAGTAAGGTCGCTCATTTGCTTGTTTCCTTATTGCTGAAGGATTTGCTGAGCTTTAGTTTTTTCAGTGTTTGAGGGTAACGAGAGCTGAAACTTACTCATGCGGTCCAATGGAAAATAGCTATTGCTTTAATGTTTTTTTTTTGGAGCGTGCTGACTCATACTACAAAGTAATCTTTATTTTAGCGTGAATAGTGGCATTCACACTGGCGAACAAAAGAGGTTAGGTAAGTAAATCATTGTGATGTAGTAATTTTTGAATAATGACCATAAATAGCATCTTTTGTGTATTGTTTCCTTTTGTTATAAAGTCACGCTGTGCAGTATGTTTGCATCTATCCCTTTTGGACGTCGAACAAAATCAGTTGTACTCTGCGATTCATCCAGTGCTGCTGTTACCAAACGGAAATGTCACTTTCTTCCACAAACTGAGCTGCTGTGCCATTTCAGGTGTGACAATTTAGCATAAATATAACCTGAATGTGTCGGTAGCGAAATTCCGATAACCCAGTATATTTGCCTTAGCTTAGGAAGGCAAGAATGCGGTGCTTATTTTGAAATACTGATCTACAGGTAAACGTACACACATAACAGACATACTTGTTTGAAAAGTGGCATTCGTTAATACAAGGTGTTTGCCTATTTTCATTTTTAGGAAAGGGTTATAAGCTCAAATAGCATCCGAGTTGATGTAATCTGATAGGAGTTTGAAAACTGTGTTAGCGACTGCAAATGAAAACCGCGTCATCTTTCTGTCAATAAGAATAGATTTATCGTTATGAAGAGTTGAACTTATTTTCGTAGAAGTGCCACGAAAACCGTTTTAGAGATGATCCAATTCTTGGTTAATTCGTGTATCATTCTCAAAGGATGAGAATTTGGGATCTAAAACACGGCTGATGTGTGGCACATTCGATTTTTAAGGCCTCACTAAGATAAACCAGTTTAGAGCTGGATATCTTTTTCGTTTACACGCCCGTCAATGCAGCAATCCCTTCTAGAAAAATTATGCTTGACTTAGGCTCACAATTCCACTTTCAAGAATCTTTGCAATGACCTTTGCTACGTAGCTGCAAATGGTTAAGTAGTCGCTTCTATTCATTTGGTTCCATTGCCGTCAAATGGTCAAATGTCATCTTTCGAATACGTCCTTCGATTTTGGGTTCAAGAGATGTAACTAATGATGATCGACATCCAGTAGTTAAACTGGATTATCACCATAATGTGCATAACATCTCGATACGATTGTAAAGCATCCTAGTACTTTTTGGTGCTTTATTGTTTGAAATGAGTATAAACGAAGCGCATCTGTAGGACATATTTTAAGGAAATTCACGCTTCGTGCCTCCGTCATTAGCTGTAAAGCTCCCCCACTTTTTCATTTTTTTTTCTTATTTTATTTTGCACAAATACTCATCCACAGGGGAGGAAATCCTTTAAAGTGTGGTGGATTAAATTTCTAAAAATGAGGCAAATTCAAGCATAAAGTCGTTATAAAAAAGAAGACCGCCCTCATTTTGAACTAAAACATCGTACTCCATTTTAAGTGATGAAAGATTACATCTTCGAGAAAATTTTGTTTAAATTTAGCTTTAACTAATCATCACTGAAATAATTGGATCTTTCCAAAAATGCCCAAGATATTAAAAATGTTCTGACAAACAAATGATTAAGACCGGGTTTGATTGCAACAGTCTAAGTGTAATCGACTGGAAGAGTCCTTTGCCCCACCTACGTAATCAGCTGCCACACAAAGTTTCCTTACTTTCGCTATTATTGCTCTCAATTAATGTGCCCAGCTTGCCTGAGGAGCAGCGCTGAAGGGGAAAGCGGTAAATCAGCCCCTTTGCTCTCCTTTAAGCATGATTCGCACTTTATCACATTCCTTTTTGAGGCAAGAGTTCATATCGAAGTGGTCGGTTAGTTACCTGGTTTCCTTTTCATGCTTTACCTGAAATCACCTCATTAGCACGAACTTTTGCGGCTTCGTAAAAAGTGCCTTAGTCAAGCGAAATCATTCCTTATTTCGTGAACTTTTGATTTTCGTTTCAATTTTGCACATTTGTTTTGAAATGGCATCTTTTTCAATGCTGCTTTTTCCTTGTCATCCTTACTTTCTACAATCGAATAATCTACCAACGAGATTCTAAAAGTACGTCTGTGGCATTAGTGCTAAACATTTTAGGATTGTTTGATTCGATATCGTGAAAAATAAAACTTAGATTAATTTAAATAAACTAATCACAGCATTAGTCTTCTGGAGGTGTTCGTTCTTGAAGCCATTCCCCAGCCTGATAAAAGGAACTCGGAGATTTACCATAATAGATTTTATTGCTTTGGCTGTTTCCTGTACAGCGTAGTAAGAAATAATGGCCTTATACAACGCTTATTAAAAATTTTGAGGTCATAGGTATTCATCAATAAAGCAGGGTTTTAAAAGCGTTAAGATGGAAACAACTTTGAAGAGCTACCGAATGTACGATAATTATTCAACTAAACTCCAATAATAAATTCCGTACACACTTACTGGCTGACAAAGCGATGTGCATATGCTTTTAACCGAAACTATAGTACAAAGTCGTGAAACCTTTTTACGATTGTTTAACCCAAAATCGATTCTTTTGGGAAGCGTCTGGATCCCATTACTACTTGATGACTGCATCTCATGAAACGCTATCAGACAGTTTCTTAGGGGCGAAATCCCTTCGGGTACAAGAACTGACTTATTGTTTGCAATCAAAGTATAGTTAACTAAAAATTGTTACGGTTAATGGTGGGTTTTGCCTTTTGATTCACGAAGGCGAGAACTAAAGCAACTTAAGTATGCATTATTTACTAAAATTTATGAGCTACGGTAACCACGTTAAAGGTTTTATTGCTGTTTTGACCCACTAGGAGTGACCAATAAACGTTAAAACAACGTCCCATTCTACATGTTGCTTCTTTGCTCATTTGCCGAGTTATGAAAAGTCTTTGCCTTCGACGGAAATTAACTTCTTCAATAACTATGCATTTTTAGACACATTGTTAAAAAAATCATTATTCGAAAATTCAAGTGCTGCCTTTAATTTTTCTTACATGTTGGGTAATTTGCACATTATTTCCATTGGAATATTGAATATTGTACACAGATTGATTCCTTTCGCTCCGCTCTTTGCTAATTATTTGCTTATAGGCGAAATAAGTTTCGAAAGTATTTGACATCCTCATAAGCCTAAATGAACTAAGAGGAATGCAACGGCCCGTGCTAAGTCTAATCATTTGAGACGTGTCATTCGTATTGCTGTTACTCATCAAATCACTTCAAGCTTTTTGGAGCCTTGGGTTGACTGCGAATCACCTATTATTGTTATATCACTCACATAGAAACGATTCATAATGCTAACAATTGAGTGAACAGGAATACTTTCCCCATAAGACGTAAAAATCAGTGAATAAAAGTTATTTACTGGCGAACAGGTGGTACCAAGTACACGAAGAGAATGAAACTTTTCCTATGTCGGATGCATCACATTTCAATCTGCTTACTCAAAGTGAGGTAAGAGAGCCCGCCTTGGGATTGAGCGCTTTTTGAGATCAGTCCACCTTTTAATAAACTTGTAAGGGATCTCCATCATCTCATCATTCTCAAAAATGGGTTCTGTGCCGTCCTAATGAAAACAACGAGAAAGCCTCCCAATAGCTTTGCTATTCCTGAGCAGCATTTTTGATGCTATTCATTTGGCAAACATACAACATGCAATATATCATAGTCAGAAACCAAGTAAGAAAAGTGGACCAAAACCAGGTAAAGCATATAATGATAAGATTAAAACTAACCCTTTCCTGAAATGGGAACTGTTTAAATTAGAAGATGGACTAAATAATGATAATTACATAGATAATGGCCGATTCAGCGGGTATCGCCACGAATGCGATGGCACAAACGAAGGCCATGAAGAGCAGTGTTGGCCTGAATCCATGCATGCTGTCCTCGTTGTAAAGCAAAAAGCCAACCTTCTCGTGTTTCAGCTTGGTATTTATATGCCTGTAAAGCGGCCAACCACAATCCTTTCTAACCTCACCATTGGTGAAGAACGATTGTAGTAGGAGGAGATAATGCCAACTGAATTATTAACACAAGCATAAATGCAATATGGATTCCTTTAATGTTTTAGCATCCACCTTCAACTTCGTACAACTACAGTGAATGTCTAGTATGCTGAAGTGAAGATTGTACGAAAAGGGAATTCTTCGGTCTGACAGTTGTTTATGCTATTGCTTCCAACATTGCCACTGAAAGACTAATCATGAGAAGGCTATCATTTATAACATCTCTGGAGAACATGCTTGATTAGTTCATCATCACAAATTGACCTCATCTTTGCAACTCGATTCCCCCCAACGCATATTTTAGCGCTCAGAATATTATATCTTATTTGACTGATGGAATGGTATTTAGCTGAAATATTGCGACTTTACCATTTACATTGAAGAGACTGCACGCTAAAACAACAAAAAGTAGGGTTTTCCGTAGAAATGATAGAAAAAAATGCAGTAATCTGCGCGGATATGTGCGACTGAAGCAGGGAAATTAAGCATTTCTTACTTCTTAAACACTGCTAGGCAGATGTGACATTTCTCCAACTAGACTTAGGCTTCCCGATTTCCTTATGAATTTGGGCACGAATTGGCTCCGCAGTCAAGGTGCCAAATCAGAGTAGGATGTTTAAAATTTTATTGTCAGGTGTTTCGGTTCATTTCTCCCTTGGTCAACGCTTCATTTATCCTTTACCCGTCGTATCACTATTAATAAGTGCGAACGGTTTCATTTCCAATTAACTGGAGAATGTGCCCAAAGTCCCCTTGATTAAAATAATTTTAATAAGCATTAAAGCAATAAATACAAGAGATTCCATGGACTTCTATTGCAAGACTGAACAATCCCCTAGTCCAAAGTTCTACTGATGAATCCCCTTTTCACAGTCATGCTTTTTTGAACAATTTATTCACTAAACTTTTCTCAGAACTGAAATGCAAGATTTTGGACAAAATATATTATGCATGTAAAGCTAGACATAACAAGGCTGACTACGCTTTATCGCTTGACTAAAGTATGCTAGTGGCGCCCGCTCACGTACTGAGGTGACAGCATTATTAATGGGGACGCAAGCTTAGCCAGCCACCACCTCCGCAAAGCGAGGCTCCAGAATCAAAGTAAGAGTGGTTTTTAGGGAGTTGTGAAGAATAAGGACTCATTAGGTTTATTAAAAATTAGCTAGATTATAAGCCGAAAATACGGGAATCATGACTTCGCTAGTTTTTGAAGATGCTCTAAAAAATCGAGCAGATTTTGAGTCCAAAATTAACATCAGAAAATATGTTTACTTGAGATCAAGTGGCATTAAGAAATAAATCCGCCGCCCTAAAACCACTTCTACTAGCTAATATGGACTTGCAATAATATCTCCACTTAAAATAGTATGCATGATTTTATAGAAACTTTACCCTTCCTTCGATGGAACAGGATTCGGAAATTAAGGAGGTTTGTAAAAGTGATTTTGTATCGAACTCCAAATTTCATATAAAAATTGGAAAATTTTAAGTGTAGATAAGGTGGTAATGGGGGCTTGTCTAACCAAAAGACTGCTCTGAGGGTCGGAAGATTCCAAATGCTCGCTTAGATAAGTCCTTGATTTCGAGTCGTGGGACCCCGACCAAGCATTTGATTTTCCGGTATGCAATGCGCCTTTTGGCCTCAGATGATTTGACGAAACTTGCATCATTAATTTAAGAAATAGGAACCGTGACGAGCCATGCCTAACTCTTCACATCCTCTCTGTTTACACCACGGCCGAAGAGATCAGCTTGCTTTTTGGTCTCCTTTTCCACTCTAAGCACCGTTGCGGGTGAATATTTTCTTGAATTCTGGTTTTTCCTTGCGATTTATTTCCCATGTTCCATTGTAAACGCTAGTCAGATACACATATACGTGGCAAGTGCACTTGGAGCTAGTGTTTCTCAGGTGCACCCTATTCCAGCAATTTCTATGAAAGACACTAAAGACGATGGATTTCTCGAGGCCATAAAGTAATACGCAAATTACAATTCCTCAGAACTAGGCAGGAAATCGTATACTCTAACCGCAGCAAAACACTCAGCGCATTATTATTTTTCGAAACAAATCCTCGAGTTTTGTAAAAAAAGCCAAAAACCAAATGAGGTGAAAGCAGGATTAACTAATTGGCTCAAAAAGCTCAGGTAAATACGAATGTCGACTCCACTGCTTTTAATCTAGCAATAAGTGATACTTCAAATACAGTAAATTTTGTCGTCTGAAGTACATACAAGTGAGCTCTTTTAAGAGCGAAGAACAATGCGGCAGCTTTTAGCTCGTATGGTCTAAGGTGGACATTATTTTTTACTCTACAGAATCCCTATCTCACACTAAAAACCACACTCGCTGTATTTTTGTACGATTTTTCTTATCCTACCTAGTAGTTATATACTTCCACTCCAGAACAATGATGGCGAAATCCAGATCAGCAAGTTCTTTTATGTAGTGGCCTTTGCATTCGAAGCTTATGATGGTTAAATATACCTTTTAAACGAGAAGCGGGCAAGCAACAGGAGTCTTGTGAAAACGTGTGTAAGCAGAACCCCACGAAGCAGAAACGAGCTCTGTATCTCGCTCCCCTCAACCCTGATCTAATTTTCGATAACTCTAATCAACAAATATGTCCCATTCCAACCAGCGTATTCGTTCAAAGGCTATGAAAGCCAGAGAGGGAGAGGTAAACCAAGAACGCGCTACAGAAATACTAATATTTTACAACAGCTGGGGGTGGAATAGTTGAATCGTCCCATTAATTTACCCCAGGTTTTGTCAAGTTCCGCAAGACCCACCTATTTTCAGCGGATTATTCCTGCCAAACTCATGTGATCGGCACTTATCACCTCACAGTGTTCACAGTGCAATTTCATCACCATAAAGCCATTATTACTTTGGATAACTGTAAAAATATCGAAAGATTATTTTGCATTAATGATACACAAAGCTTTAGACATCAGACCATGAAACTGACTGTCAAACCTCTAAGCTGAATGCTTCAGCAATCCAGAAGCATCCATTCGTTTTATTAAACCTTACTACGTTTAGTCATATACGGCTGAACAAAGCTTTGCTCTCAGCAGTTAACATGGAGGTCAAATCTGGTACCCTCTCCGAGACACTCAGTCTTAATATTACTCCGAACAAAATTCAATGCTAAAGGACTTAAAACGCTTGCAAGTGCCTAGACTTGATAACGTTTGCGCCGTCTCCCTAGGCATTTTTGACCATTCCCTTAACTTTTGAAATCCAGATGGTTTCAATTAAGGACCTATTGTTTTTCTTCAATAATCTGCTTGTGCAGCACTTCTCTCAATCAGCAAAGGGAGTATATTAGTAAATTCAAAAAAAATTAAGTGCCGGATTTCTACTTCGCAAGATTTGGAAACGTTTTCACGTGCATTTGAAAATCTTCAACAGCAGATAAAATTTAGACAGGTTTTCTTGAAAATGAGATACCATCCACTCAAAAGTTAAACCACGACGGCATTAACGAATTTTGCAAATTTATGTGGAAATACAAATCCGAGCCAAATCTAACCCCTCACGCGCTTAATCTTCATTTTATCACTTATGGCCAAGCTTACAAAATCACAGAAAAACAACACATCCCGTGATAATTAGTTTCCGATCCCTCAGACCAAAAGCATGGAGATCCTATCAGTGCTTTTATTTATCATTAAGTTGCATGTTTCCAAGTAGCTCCACTAACTGTTCAACATTGTCACCTCGCCGTGCCGAGATGAGCAATACTCTTGGGAACAGTAAACCCGCCTGTCTAGCCGCATCGCATAGACAGATGGAGAGCTTGAGGAGGGTCTCGTGCCCCGATGAAGGGGGTACGACGAGATCGATTTTTGTGCCGACAACCAGAGAAGTCCTCCCAGTGTCGTCCACAAGACGAGGATTGAACAACTTTAACTCGTGGTAGAGCACTCTCAGTTGGGAGGCAAAGTGAGCCGTGACCTCGGCTAATGAGAAGGCTCTTGAACCGCTAGTGAGAAAGGTGCCGACATCGACTAGATAGACGAGAAGGCGACAGCCCTCAATGAGACTGAGAAACTGAGCACCTAAACCTGCGTTGTATTCCGCTGCGCCCTCAATTAGGCCCGGCAAATCTGCAACTAAAAACAAAAAAACAGCTTGTAAGAAAAGAAGGAAACAGTCTGATTAGGTGATGGACGGTTTGAGTCTAATTAAGTCATCAGTTTGGGATATTCTGATGAAGAGGATTAATTCGTCAAGGCGTAGTATGGGAAGAATGTATACAAGGTATTATGTGAACTCCTTGAGGACAAAATTAAAATAACATTGAGGGTAGTAAACGCGTAAAAAAATCATGTGGGATAAAATAAAACCCAATATAACTTGCTAAGAGCTTTAACACACATAGCCCTGGTTTTGCAAAACTTTTATTAAAAACAACTCTGATAAACACAACAGAAAGCAGTGATAGCACCTCAAGTTTTAAGGTTAATGACAATGTTCAAATTCACCAAAGCGTGACAAAATGTTTCGCACAACACCATTTCATTTCAAATAAAAAATTTCAAGTTAAAGCCAGTCCAATCAATCCCACAGAAATGTTAGTGCAGTACAGTTTCAAATTCACCAAGATTCTAGATCGAAATTACTGGAAAGTCGAAACTAACTCAGAGTTAGAAACGCGTTGCTGCAAGAGAAAAAAAATATAAAATAAATAGCAATTCTGTTTAAAGTCCCAAATTCTTATTCAACCCTTTGCCCAACAGCTCTTATCATCCAATAAAATTTCACTTGGGGTCCAACTGGGCTGTAGAACTCAGACTCAGTTTTTTCATCAATTGTAAAAAAGTCAACGCTACAGCTTACCCCTGAGTCACGCTGGTCATAAGCTTTTCGGTGTCGACATTGGGCCTAGTTTATGATGTGGCATCCTTAGGGTTCGTACCAAGTCTATTAAGGTTCTGCAGAAACATAAAGCGTAGTGATCAAAAGGTATGTAGCTCGACCTTCTCATACAGGTTTTCGTGCTAAATCTAACGATACCGGTTTCAGTAAACTTCCTTATGCCCTGAAGATTAACGTGTTTATTTTATAGGCATGTTCATGAAAAGCCTTCATGTGGTAACACGACTGTGGCCTCTAAACTACACCTATGGGGCTAAACATATGGTTTCATTCATGTATAAATGTCCTTTTATCTTGTGATGGTCTCGCAGAACTCATATTCAAGGAACTCGAACCAAATAAGTCATGTTATCTTGGCATTTACGCTTGCAACCTCCGGAACTTCCAGTATACCAACAGTGAATCCACTTCCAGATGAGTGCATCTTATCGCATTTTCAGAGATGGCTCTGGCTCCACATCACCTCCCATATTTAGTAACCAGGGTAGTTAACAAGGTGCAACACAAGAAACGCACTCGACAGTTTAACGACGTCATCGTTGCCTTTGGCATTATTTCGATGAGGGATTTCTAGAGTGCCGACGTGTGGTCGGAGCGTAGTAAAGGGATGCGGTGCGACCTGAGGTCTAGCCCGGGTCAGACGGCGCAGGAGGGTCGACTTGCCCGCGTTGGGACCACCAACCAACCCCACATCAGTGAAATTGGCGAGTCGCAGCAGCAACCGCCGTGATTGACCCATTGCACCGCGTTCAGCGAATCGCAGGGCAGCCTCGCCAATTCGCGGGAGAGCCTCTACACTCCTATTTTTGTTAGCAGAAGCGAGGAATGCGTTGCCACGACCACCTGCACCACCACGAGCGGCAACCAGAGTCTCAGAGGGTGCAACAAGGGTCCACAGAAGACTAGAAGTATCGGCGCGGTGGGCAGACACGGTTGAGTCTTCCTTCGAGGCTAACAAATGGACCTGTGTATCTAAGGGCACCTAAGAAGAAGAAAATTTGGACGTATTTGATCGAAGTCTGCGGTTTGGAGATGGCTGACTAGAATACTTTGCAGTACAGATTCAGACTACAGCCACATGGGGGAAAATATTTTTCACAAATAGTTTATCAGGTGCATGGAAAATACTACTGGATTTTCGGATACATATTGATAGTTTGCGCATCATCAATCTATTTTTACAGCGCTTTATTGGTAAGAAATTTATTTCATCTAGTCATCAATAAGGTACAAATAGTAATTTGCAAACTACATGGCCCAAAGACTATTCAAAACACATCCAATATTGTAAAAGTAATTATGTAAACATAATATCAAAAACGGAAAGAGGCTAACTCCTCGCAGCAGAACCAATAATACCTTACCTTAAATACTTACAAGTGAGTGTTTCCAATATTTTAAAATTAAAAACATCTAACACCGGCGTGACTGTAGGTTATTTTGCGATACAATAGATAGAGGTTGTAACAGTAATCAAACTTTCAAAAGATGTCAGAAATAAATTCCAAATGACGCCTTAAGGAGCTGGACGATGCGTTTTACAAAACTGCTCATTTAGGGTCATAGTAATAAAATATAACCCTTAACACCAAGTCTATTTACCGCGAGGAGGAAAGTTCAATTGGTTTTAACAGCAATTTACACATACAATTCCCAGCTTTTCAGAAGACAGGAAGAAATATTTGTACCAAAGGGAGGAAAATCACACTAGACCGAAGCGCAGAAATTCTACGAGCTTAAAAGTGTTTTCAACATGAGAATATGTGATCAGTCCATATCCGCCGGGTTGGTAGAATAGAGTGTTAGAAGCACACAACTGCAAGGCGAATTTGTTTGTCAGTACCCAATTTAACAGACAAGAGACCACTACCAGAATTAGGTGAAATATGACAAATCTAGAACAATCGGGTTTTTTAGGAAGCTTGAAAAAAATTCAAAACCAAGTTGAATCAATTAAGTTTTCGTGCAGTTGCACAGGTACAAAGCATTGGTGTATTATGCCAGTAGACATGATCTGCCCGATTTCAGATCACAAGATTTAATTGCAGTTTGGGAAGAACAATGAAAGAAGAAACCACGGAGCCAAAATAATAAATGACAGTCAACTATTTTACCAACAATGGGCTTATTTTGCATTCCAGTCTTGAGCTAACTGCCCAACAAATAATAGCTTACTAAAACATTGCCAAAACTAAACAAGGTTTTAACTACATGCAACGAAAATGCGACAGTAAGAAATAATCACTCGACCGATTCAAGCAGGATTCACCTAAAACACCACCTATCTATGCTCCATTCTATCGTTTACAATCAGAGCCGAACCCATTTCCCCTAAAGATCAACGATATTCACAAAGCTTGAAATAGGAGAAGTCGAGCTGTTCCGTCCACCACCAAATTTACCATGAATTTACTGGTCACAACCCTAACAAACGCACTCTTGTACTTTAATGAATCGATTCTACAACGCACGTCAATTTAGAAATGCAATAAGCTCTTCATGTATCCAAGACACAAACAAAGGACAGATGAACTCAAAACCCAAGAACGGCCACAATAAAATGTCGTAAATATCCCTCCTTAATTTGGTATTTTCCAGAAAATTTAAAGCCGCACCCCAAACCAAAGCTGACAATGCAACTTCATTTTGACAGAATGACGAATATCAACAGCGCTGACGCTTTCATATGATCTAACGACGTTTTGTTTAAAGGCATAAGAAAAAATACAATGGGAAAAAGATGGTTCAAGGAGAGTAGTAACGTTATTTAATTTTACTGCATCTCACCAACATAAACTGATTCAGAAATATTCACTGATATATCTTAGGCAAAGGATAAAAATGTTAAAATCCAAAACATAAACTAAAAAGTAGGAAAACAATATGCATGCATCTGGCTTAAGTTTAGGTTTAAAAACAGTTCCAATGTGTGTCTGGGTGGAAAGATCCATATGGTTGGCATTGAAAAACTCTCTTTACGAGTCTATTGATGAAAATATTTGACATGCAGGAACCTCAGGCGATAAGTGAAACACAACTAACTTTGACAACGAGATTTTTTCCATTAGAACCATGCCGATTGCCTCCTGATCCTTTACTTCCATCAGGAGCTCTAAGTACCGAATCCACGTCGGATAAATCGATTACCCCTGAGTCGGCTGCAGAGATGAAAATGGGAAAGCACGTAGTGCGGATGCCAAACACACTCCCTACTGAATCTCTAATAAGTAAAAACCTTGAAATATCACATGCCCTCCGTTTCCACCATCTCCACCACTCGGACCGCCGTAAGGGTTGCAGAAGTAACGATCAAAGGCGATGCAACCATCACCACCTTTACCCGCATGCACTACAACTTGTTTCACATCGATGAATGGACGCAGCTAAAGCAGTGGCTCATATGAAGATCAGAAAAAGTGCCGAACCGTATGTCCCGAAGCCCGCGCCTTTGTCTTCACATAAACACTAACACCGGTCGTTGATGAGGCACGAGAGGGTACAAAGATGTATGCGAGCCTGATCATGTACCCTAGAAGGCAAAAAATATGCCCCTACTTTAACAAATGCCTTTAGAAATCCAAGTAAAGAGATAACAAAAGTTCTAGAAATAGTTTATTGGAACTTGATCGGCCTGTCAAGACCAAAGAGTTGGTTCTTCATTTCAAGATCAATGAAACCAGATTCAAGCACTAGAAGGGGAGTCTTCTTATTTACAGTCATGTTTGCAAAGCACAGGCTAGCGACAGAATAAGAGACGTCTTCCAGACTGAATTCAACCTTTTTGGAACGAAGGAAAATGGTCTTCGTGTAAGCCATGAATCGACCTGTTTGAGGATTATAGTTGATTCTGAAGACACAGGAACGAGTTAATACGTGAAGAAGGATAGGAGTAAGGAAGGCAAATGAGAGACTAGAAATGAGAAATGGTGCGAAACTCGCCATTGTAGTAAACTTCGAAAAGAGAAAAGGCTGTGCAGCAAGGACGAGACCACTTGATGTAAGAGAAAATAACTTGACGCCCACAACAAGGTTCGATATAGGATTTGTGTATACTTGTATGTCAAGCGAAGGTTTTGTTGAGTAAGTCGGCTTGAGACAACTCAGACGCAACAAGTTTGGACGAATGAAAGACCTTGGAACACAACGATGTGAGTTTAAAATGATCATGCTGCAATTTAAATAAAAGAGCATTCAAGGGGCAGAAAAGGTTCAAATAAACCAACAGCCAAGGCCAAATAAGCAGAAGTGAACTAGATAAACATTATGCTTGTGAGTTATATTAAACCCAGAAGCTGCTGTACTTGGATCTGTCTAATGTTACCATGGCAGTAATTTTATTTAAAAGCACGAGTTGGACTGATTCAATGCTGCAAAATACGTACACAACGCAAATAGACTAAGAAAAGAACCTTGAAACGCTAAAAGCAATGGTAAGGTTCAAGATAACAGTGCTTTAAGGGAGGAAAGAAAGTTATACACGCACTAAAAGTATCACGTACACACCCAAGCAAGTTTTCGGCATGGAAACGACGACCTTGAATCCAAATAGGTAGGTAGTACAAATATACTTTAAATGCATGCATTCTATAAACTTGGTACCTCACCAACAAAGCTTAATTAAATTTTGGGCACAAATTTATAGTGGAAACTGATATTTTCAGCAGTGAATTCAATTCCACAGGCTAATAGTCTGATGCTCCTTCCGTACTTTGCTAAAATAGATCTCTCCATATTAATTTACTACATCATGAATCGACAAAGGCACAAATTTTGCACCGACGCAAGTAGAATCTAATTTCTCTATTGTCTTTACACCAATCTTAGGAATTTCTGCATTGTTGCACTTGCACCAGTCCAAGTACACTGAAGACAATGGATAATTTGAGGAGTTATTAGCTCAGTGCAAGAAAGATACCATAGACTTCTAGTTCAGAGCGATGTAAGTTCGATACTTTATGATGTTCTGTATAACTCTGAGTTTTCCTCAAGTCATTTCGACCCACGTATGCATAAAAGGTGGTTTTTTGGGATGTGGAAGTGGGAATGTAGTACTTCGTTTGTTCGAACTGCCGGTTCCGGTCACTTGGGTGGCCATATTGTGCTGAGCCGGTTGGCCGGCCTTTGGGCCGTGCCAACAGCCCCCAAGCCCTCTGTTTCCTGAATATATGTTCTGCCCCGGTACTATGCCTTCTTTTACCTTAAAGGAAGTCTCGGGACGCTACGGGGAAAATCCTCTAGTAATTGGTAGATAATATGCTTTAGGTCAACTTTGCATACTCTGAGCTCTGAAATTTCCGCTTCGATAAGCACATGGTTAGACAACGTATGACACCACTGACTACCCCTTTAAACGTAATTCTCCACTGTTCGTGGTTGTAAACACTATTTAAGCAAACTTCCACTAACTAGACAGAACCAGATTCAGTATGTTTAATTGCCACAAGAGAAGGAGTTTTATTATAAAAGGTGGTTAGTGTTTACGAGTAACACCCGAATAGCTGAGCGCACTCTATTGAAAAATTCATTTAGAGACAATTCTAGGCGATGAGTGACACTTAAAGCGGACACAAAGCTGCTGATATTTAGACTTCCACACAAGCAAATTTAGGAATGGAATATAAAAGTTATCATTCTTTGCGCTCAAATATTAGTTGTCGAAATTTAACCTGATACCATCAGGTTATTTTGGACAAATCAAAATTAGTGACGGGTCGTAAACAAGCGTTTATACATATCTGTAATAAGCCTCCTCAACTTCATATTATCACAGTGGGTATTGTCATCATATAAAGTTCAGATGCGGCTACCAATTGGCAAAATCAAAATTGTGCTCCACACGAACAGCTTCCTCTTACTGCTGCAACGAGTGCAGCCTCTCCAAAACTCTCCAAAGTCGCAGTAGGACTATGGTAAGAGATGACCTTGTAGACAAGAGGAGAGAGAGCACAGGGCTGAACATATGCATTCGACATACAGCACGACTAGGGACTACTGACATCACCTAGATGCCAGCCCACCAGACGGAGGTACGATGGCCATGAGCCCGAGTCTCTTCACCAAAACCGAGAGTTAAACAAACAACCACATTACTGCCCAGTCCCTCTCTTCCTTCCAGCGTCGCGAACGACGTTTTCTTTGGTCAGCCTTCCGTGCAATCAAGACGATACCTGACTGCAGCATCACTGAATCCTCTTAGCAACTGTACTGGATCTGGAGTTGCGTCCCGTCTGGGAGTTATGGTGGGAGACGGGGAATGCGCTGGCTGTCAAGCGTGTCCGTAACCAGTCGAAGGAACGCTGGCTTAAAAGCACATTCAAATAACAAAGGATGGCATAGTTTCGCATCTGTTCCCCTTTGTTACTTTGTCCTCACTTCAGAGCTGTCCAGTCATGTCTATCTGGGTTCTATCGAGCTAGCGGAGAGGTAGAGAAGGTATCGCCGTTTTACGCATTTGATGATTTCATAAAAGTAGGGCGGACAGCTCCGTAACGAAACCTTTTCAAATGGTTTGCGGCTATTGTTGCTTCAGTTGTAATAGCCTTCCTGCAGGTCATGGGACTGGGGTAGTTGCCAAAGGTAGGCGTCGTTTTCTACCCTTCCATTTGAGGTCGTCATCATTCTCCTATGTATGGTACATACTTATCTTCCGTCCCGCAAAGGCTTTTTCATCCAGCGATAGAAATCGAAATAGATGTACCCAAAGATCGGATGTGCTTTCCACCACCACCAGTGTGGCATCCCAAGATTCCACCACTTCCTTGAAGACGATAAAAGGCAACATTGGTGCGGAAAATGTTTTCGACATACAAAGGGAAGCAACTTCTTGTTTGGCAGAGACTTTATGTGGGTCTGTGGCCAAAATCACGACCTAAACAAACAAATAACGCATTGCATTATTTCTAGTGGCGAGAGAAGGCACTGTTTAAGTGTCAATTTCAATAAAATTTAACTTTCACTTATTCCACTAGGTAGTCTTTTAGTCATTGAAATGTCTCCCAATCGATTATTATGATAAATCGCAATTGATTTTTCCGTTAAGCACTTAACAAAGCAAATGATTCGGTTGCTTAAATTTCTTTTACTAATCCACTAAGCTTACAAATGTTAACATTATCTTAACTACCATGTTTGTCTTATTTCCCTTTAAAATATCGCATTTCTCTTCTAAAACACTAGCTTTTATTTTCGCAGCCATAACTTTTTATGTAAAAGTCATTTTAATACCCTCCATGCAACTCGTTTAGAAAAAGCTAAGTCTTTGACATCGTACCCTGCGAGAACACGTTTTAGTGATTTCTTGATTCCCAACCATTTGCAAGCAAAGTGGCTTTGGGATCTTGCACAGGGGATGCATGAGATAAACTGTTTACTTTTAAGACCGAATTCTCGAGGGTGTGAGAGTGTCGAGGGTCGGCTGTCCGTTTCGCGCATCCTCATCCTACCGCAATCCTCCCCTTCCCTCACTCGCTCCACATCCGTAGAAGCTACAGTGACGTACAGTTGGCTACTCGCGCCACCTACACCGCCATATAATCGACAAGGGAGTACCCGGCTCGTCCCAGGAGCATCAGTTCAGGCAGCCCCTCTGGGAAATTGACGGTCGTCAAGACCTAAGAGCGGTTTGCGCAGAGCTGATTCCCTCGAGACCGCAACACTCGGCTAATTACCATCTTGCAAATCGACTTCCCTTACCCTAACACAATCCAATTTTGCTATTCTCACCAACTAGTCGTACATACATTGAGTCTCTTTACACCTACTGTGGAGATTAACTAAGAGAGCAGATCATAAGGTGGTCATTGATTAACCTTTTCTGAGTACAAAAGGTTGGTTTCTGTTGATTAAGAATATTTGAAGATGCATCGTCTAAGCATTTTTCAGTCGTTTAAGTACCTGTGCCTGGCGGAATTTCAATTATTAGCATGAACGCGTGCTGATCTGAGTAGACCCAATAAAAGGATGCTGGTCAGATCAGGAAAATAAAAGTTAAGCTTTTATCGTGGGGTACGTAGGGTTCCAACACCACCTTAGAATCATCTTAGCATTTCTTCTGTGTGAACAATCAAAGCATCAAATGCATTCTTGTTTACTACCTTTTCTGGTTAAAATCCTACCACCAGCGCTGCCTCTTCCTCAAGAATGAAGCAAACCCAGTTTCTCATTGACCTAACACACTGTACAGTTTTTTCTATCAAGCAGCCTTCTCTACGGAATTGTGGGTCAAAAAAGTAAAATCTCCAAAAGCCTTAGCATCGCTTCATGAGAAATGGAAGGCGAAAATTGTGCCATTATTAGTTGTTAATCGACTGTTGTTCTTTTAATAACTATGTAGAGTCCAGCTTTGATATCCAAATGTTTAACCAAATTTCAGCTAAGTTATAACAACAATAGCTCATGCAAATGGGACTGGAGTTGCGAATTCAGCGTTCTGATCAAGCGAAAATCTCGCTTTAGGTACATTGTCATTGGCTGTAGCATCACCTGATACCTGTCCAACCAGATTTTCACACACGTTCGCACGAATGCCCATGCTAGGGGATGTGTAAATACTGAAGGCTATTCACTCGAGCGTACAGCCACCACGGACTGCCCTTAATGACCTCGATTGAAAGACGAGTGCCTCAACGAGCAGTTTTATCCGATGCCATCCATTGTAAGTTGGGTTCTGCGGTCGTCTAGCGGTGACTGCGTCAATTTGAAGCAGTGGGCTTTTTTAAGATGCTTTGATTCATTTTGATTTTTCATTTAGATTAGATTTGTAAAGGGAACGATTTGCCAAGTAACAAGGTATTTGTACTGTTGAATTTTAGCAGTTCTGGAAACTTAAAATGCAATTTAATTACGCTGAGCTTTGAGCGATGTCTAGCGCTCAGTGTTAAAAATATCTGAAATCCCAATTGAACTACGCAAAGGTAATCAGCTAGCAGTAGCCAAACAGATGTTGATAATTGCGATGCTGTTACCGTTATACGCTAATTCACCTATTAGAGATTGGTTAAATTACATAGTCAACTACTCTTATGCATATGTTGTATGGAGAATAGCAAATTTCATTTAACAATTAAAATATCCTAATGCTCATTCTTAGGTGAATGGTATTTTACAGCATTAGTCAGATTCTACTTGAGTATATCTGCACGTGAAACTTGTGACCATTCAAAAGGGCAGTGCAACACTAATTTTGACAATGAATTCAGCATTAGCTCCGATGCACCGGGCATGATGTGGGGAAATGCAATTTTTAATGATCAAAGAAATGTATAAATCTGTTTTATAAGTTCAGATGCAAAGGCAATCACAGTACATCCGCTACCTCAATTTGGGTAAATATTACCTTAAATTAATTAAGTAAAAATCTCAGTTGACTAAATTCGTCTAGGCATATGCACTGCCTTATAGGATTGAGAAACATAAGGATATCAAATGCTTCCCATGACTTTTAATTGCATGCAAATAACGGCAAAAGCGGCTTGAAAATTGGGGTCTAGGTAATTTGCGTCTGCTGTTACAAATATGTTGATAATTTTCTTCCTCAACTAGTACATTTTTTTCTCAAACTTGTTTCCTAAGCATTATTTTTCACAATAAGCTTAGTTTGTTAAATAATCTACACAAACTACATGATTTTACGATGCTTCATAATGGCCTCAACTTTTGTGGTAGCATTAGAACCCGAATGAAAAACTTGACAGTTGTGCAAAGTTTATTAGAAATGCAACAATATGTACCACTAGGGGTTTCATTGCAGCAAATGTTGATATCGGTCGCCTTTTTGCGGAAACCCCATATTGCGTTTTACCCTTACAACGAACAACTACACATGGATTCGTAAATCAACGATAGCATTTACTAGTCGCAGTCGACAGTCTTCCTGCTTCTGATTCCTATTTCTAGTCGTGCAAAGACGAGATGCTATTAAATTATGGGTAATTTCTTTCGCCAAGTATAATTAATCGATTTATCTCTCTTCATTTCATTAATTCAAAACGTGTATCCATTAGTGAAAGCCTGTGCAAGTTATCACACATTTTGTCGCATGTAAAGTTGAGTAATAATCGTTCAAATCGATCTACTCTACCCATTTGACTCGTGCAAATCCAATTCCGACTTCTACCTTTCTACTATCGGGTACTTACTCATGCACAAAGATTTGGGTACCGAAATTCACGCTATGGGCAGGCGCTGTTCACCGAGGCCAAATTAAGAACGCTATAGAATGCTGTTCATTCCGTCTCAATTTTGCCATTTGGATAAAAATCTTGTTTGAAAAGTTCTAGATTAATATAAACTAGTAAAAAATATTGGCTTCTTGCTAATCTTTAGTGTATCAGAATGATTAAACTAGCCTACATTTTGTGTCGCTGCTACCGGTAGATGGAGATCTTCATGCCAATTGCTTGTAAAGCACCACCTTTGAATAAACTATGTGACAGCGCCTTATGCTCTAGGACTTGATGAGAAACCATTTTTATTAAAAAAACCTTTCCTAATGAGAACCCCTCTTAGAGACCACGCATAATTAGTTCATTCACTTACTTGTCCATAAACTTCAATTATTAATTCCTGTGAACACTTCACTAACCTCTAAATCGTTGGCCTTGAGATGTACAGTAGCAATCTTTGACCTAGTTACAACTATTGTCAATGATAGGTGTAGCGTTTATTCTTCAGATCGAAGTCATTTTTTAAATTACCTTGGAATGTTGTAGGTTACAGTAAGAAGCAATCATGACGATCAGTAAGGTTAAAACGCTTTGAAGGTATCTGTAATTTCCACCTCTTTGGCGGGCACTAGTAGCTCCTTAGATAAAATATTCTAACTACGAGCATTTATACAAACTCCTAGAAAATTTTTTTTTTAAAGTGCTTTAAACCGACTGTCATTACACATCTCCTAAAAATGCTTGGCCATCTTTAAACATGGGAAGCACATTTTCAGGCAAAAGCAGTTTATTAGGTGTTAGTTCATAGTGGAATTCGGAGGATAAATTTTGATTATGAAATTTGGGAGTACTGAGTGGATGAATATCATTTGGTTGGTGATGAAGTTGCTCTAAATATTACACTAGTGTAAAGATTTGGGAATGCCGATTAATTCCCGAATTAGGAAAACACTCCCTAATAACAGGATTTACACAGAATAACAGAAAATTTCTTATTACTTTTATTGTTGGTCCAGTGAGTTTGCGATGGTGATTGGCTGTGAAGCATATTGCACCGATACATCTAGTTTGCCTAAAGGAGGTGTAGGGCAATAGGGATTTCAAACTTCTTTTAACGTGGTGTAAGATCCAACTGAAAGTGTGAGGAAAACTAAAGAAGTATGGTGGTTGCGGATTATCGAGCAGTGAAGCGAGGCCCTTTGGAAACACCCTAATTCTCATGGGTACGGTAAGGTGGTGGTGGTGGTCGTGCAGAGGAGGAGAGGAGAGGGAGGCAAGGGCGAAGACAACTCGTGGAGGTGAACCTGGGTGCTCCCTTGAGACAGAGGGAAAGTTGAAGTGGAGATGCGTTAGCGCCAGTGTAGATTTCCCTGGGGATCAAAGCAGCAGTAGTAGGAGCAGTAGTGGTGTTAGTTCTCGTCGTTGTTGCTGTGCTTTTTGGTTCACACAGCACACCGTACACCTTACCTTCCTTCTTTAGCCCTGACTAGATGCAAGGGAAAATCTAAGTTAGGAAAGGATCCTTAAGGGAATCATCAGCTTAGTCCCTTCCCATTCCTTTATAACGGCTTGTTTCCTCCTCTCTCCTTCCTCTCTCACCATCTCTGGGGAAATTGGGATGCCGCTTGAGAGCAAGAAAGAAAAGTCTGCCTTTCCTCCCTACGTAAGTTTGGGAAGAGCGGTTCTGTCTTCCGTGGTTAAAGCGCAAACTTCTCCCGCAGTCTCTACGGGCACTGATGTTCTCATTTGATTGCAATTATCTAAACTTGACGTTCAACTTGTTTTCTGATTACAGATTTAAGTATCTATTGCAATAATTTAGGTGCTAGCTTTTAGTAATATTTTAAATGAATTTTGGTGCAGAAATTAACATAGCCCACATGATTTATGGACTATTATCACATTTCATCAAAACTTATGTTTAATCAAGCTTTACATGGCATTCCTTATCTAAATTAATTCAGACAAGAAACGACCCTAGTGGTGAATCATTGTCAAAATTTTGGTAGATTCGCCCCGGAATGTCGGCAACGAGAAGATCGTGACAGACGAAGACGTCCTTCCCATTGATCTGACACTTCAACGAAAGTCTCTTCCATCCAGTTTGCGGACGCCGGCTTCGGCTAGTACCTACATCTGCCCGATCTGTAGCGAAGAGCAGCTCACTCTTGACCGCTTTGTCGACCATGTGACAACACATCGGTGGAAGAAATCACTGGTAGCATCGCACGAACGATCCTGGCTTTTACTGGCAAAATCATCTCTTCTCAAAAGTAGTCGTCGGTTGAAATTCCTACGAAGGAGTCGAAAACGACACCGCGAGTCGAAGCAATTTTCGTCTATGGCCACGAGATGTGGTGACAAGCAGCCGATTACAACTGATTTTGTGGAAAAGGAGGGACAAGTTTGCTTTCACTGTCCGATATGTCCGGCGTTTCAACGGATAACTGGCATTCAAGCGGCAGTAGTGAGTTTTTCCGACAATTTCCTTGATATATCAAGGAAACTTTTGAACTATTTGTTAATTTTATTACAACATAAACTTGCACTGGTGTACAATTATTCGATAGATGCTCTGAACTACTAATGCGTGAGCATGTGACTGGCCAACGTACTCAAGAGGTCTTAAAAAGGCAAGAACTACAAAGCAAAAATCTATACTACCTCATTTCCATGCATCACACATAGTGCAAATTATGTGCCTCTGAGGTGCTGAGGTGAACGTCTCTCTAATTCTCCCCTTTAACTTTAAGATAAAAGGAAGTGCTAACGTTTATAAAGTATACTCCCAAGCAATATCGACCAATCATATGAAAGTCAACTAGAGCGTTAAATGCGAATGTTTCTAGATTGTTTGAAAATGAAGTACAAGTAACGAATTTAGAAAAACGATTTTCTGGCGCTGTAGAGACCCCTACCGGTAAGTTGATTGCGATTGCTTCAAAAAGCGGACAGAAAGAGACATCCGGGGTGTATCTGCTTTCCGAATCCAAATTTTCGTATTTTTTTACTGTTGCGCACAAAAAATGGAGGTTTGAGATTGTTTTAGGCCTATGATCTAAGCCTAAATGCTGATAATGAATCTTTTGCGGTGTCCGTAGTAGACATTCAAAGGCGCTGGCCAAAAGCGCCTATGGTTAACATAAAATTTCAAATTTCCCTAGGCGGGTGTTTTTAATGGAAATTAAATGATATGATTACTAATGACCAGCTAGGTTTCTAAAAAGTAAGAGAAGGAAGTGAAGATATTTCCTAGAAAATCGGAGTAATTCACGGGAAAGTGTCAATACATAAGCACACGAAAGAGGATTTGCTGATGCAGCATCCTGATTTTATGGGCGAGATTCCCTGCCATTTACTATTTTTTCCTTGATACATCAAAGATTATCTGGTTAATGAATCATTATACTCTTGCATACTGGTTATTTCTTGCAGTGGGGGATTCGTTACTCAAATCATTGGAATAAACAGTGCATCTTTAAGGTAATAAACATGGATTCGGATGTGAGCTATGTTTTGCTGCCGTGGATATTACTTGTGCGGAATTAATTTGGTCCAGCCCCTTGGTGAATTAACTTTTTTATTTATTAACAGAACCATTTTGAAAATTTCCACATGCAAATTGTTGTGGTGTGCACCATCTGTGGTATGTGGTTCAGCAATCACACCATGTTCGTTTCACACGTGTCTGTGGTTCATCTAAGAATGTGTCCAGAAAATGTTGCCGTTTCTTCTCTACCTCAACCTTTACTGCTATCTCCACCGCCGCCAACAGCGACGACATCAGCACCAACAGCAGGTGATTCCAAGGGCCCCCAACAGCTCATCGATCCAGTGGTTGCATCTATTCTTTTCAGTGGCCTCCTTCTCTCCACCCACTCAACACTCTTTGCCGATTCCGCTTCCCAGATTTGGAAAGACTCAGATTTCAGTGTGACCGTAGCCAACGAAAGTGAAGAAAACTCACCTCAGGTTAATAATTCCAGGAAAATGAATGCGCGCAATATTTGCACTTATGCTTGCAGCTGATCAGTCGTACATTAGGCGTAGAATTTCCGACCCTTAAGGGACTTCAAGCATAAAATTCCACAATATTTTTGTTATCATCTTTTCAATTTCTACCGTTGTTAGAATACCTTTCACTAAGATATCTTTTTGCCTGATTTATTCCAATATCGATGTAACTTTGGAGGGAGTTTCACAGCAATAAGTTAACAAAACTTGGACTTTGGATCATCCTGAAATCTGTATTTCGTAAGCATCACAGTACCACCGAGAAACATTGATGTGTGTACCGGAACAATTGAAGCTTTGACCCAGTTGAAAACTATAGCTTCGATAAATTGTGGAAAAGAAGAACAAAGTGATATGTTCGTTGTTTAATGAAAAAAAAACTTGTTTCGATAATTTTGCATTCTCCTGTGCAGTCTATTGCTGAAAATGAATCGCAAACAAGGCAAGTAAAAGTGGTTACGACAAAGACACCCTCCAAATTGTACACACAGCAGCAACAACAGCATCCGCAGCTATCCGTCCCGTTCAGCAGGTACTCGCCGAATTATGCAACCCCAGTTATACTCTACGACCACCCGTTGCAACGGCTCCTACCACCTCATGTTGCTGTAGCGCTTGACAGGAGTGCAGTTGCAAAAATTTGTCACTACTGCTTCAAGGTAGGCTTGAGTTCATCTGTTAGGTACATACTTCACTCTGCTCACTGAAGGTGAGATTAGAAGTCATAGTGTCCTTTAAAATATACAAATGACGTGGAGTAAATTAACCACATATCACACTATCGCTATCAAAAGGGGATTTGAAGTGTGCTGTTAAGCAAGTAGGTAACTAAAAACGTAACACGTAAGATACGTTCAAGAATACCCTCAAACGCGTCCGAGTTAACCATCTAGCACCTCTTTTTAGTTAACTCCCGCCTACTTAAGTGTTGAAGTTCACGTCTCAGCAACTAAACTTAAAAGCAGACTGCCTTTGCCGATCCTTCCCAAAAACAGCTTTTATCCTTCTAGGAGTTTGCAGATGAAATGGCTGTCCTGAAGCACCAAGTGTTAGTACATCGCCTGGAAGAAACTACAGCCGAAAATTCCGCGTAAGCGACTCGTGTAAGTCGGGAAAGCCAGGAAAACATGCAATTTCAAGGCACTAGCCGGGGCAGATCCAGTGATAGAAGCTAAGTACTAGCATTAAACCTCGCCCATTCCTACCTGGGAATCCGTTTTTCCCAATGTGTCTATCATTAAATCATACTTTAAATTTACCTAACTGCATTTTCTTACGACAACATTGCATTCGCCGCAAAAGCCATGATACAATGGATCTTTGTGGATATTCCATCGCCTTTCTAAAAACTGGTCACAGATACATCAACACACTCTTTTTTTTTCAGCACTGCGGGTTGAACAACGTGATCCAACAGCACTAATACAACGAACAACACCGTGACATATGTATGTAGACAATAAAATAAAATTCAACTTTTATTCTAAAAAAGGAGCCTTGTATCCATCGAAGGCATTATAATAATAAGAAACACAAAACAGACGTATAGGTCTCGGAGGCGACTTCTTGCTGCGTTGCAGGCATCATGTTCACAGGTGGAAACACAGGCTTGATAAATTCTATCGTGATCGGGAAAGTCGACATATTGGCATTGATCGCCGAGGTGCTTACTGCTGCAGAATCGTGTTGTGCCCATTATAGCTGAAACAAAGAACTAGTTTAGCCGATGCAAAAGTTAAAATAAGTAGAGCCCTTTGTTTCAAAAAGAGGCTTGCCTCCGTATATGGTAGTGGTTTTTATGCAGAACTTAGCGTCACGAACGTTGCACGGCGAAGGTCGAACGTCTAAGTTAAAGATATGAGCTTGAAATTCACCATCAAGACATCCAGGATCCACTGAGGAGTTGCATACAAAACAGTTGAGACATATGGCAAAGTGAACTGAAAAGAAAATGGGAAAAACTACGGGGTTTCACATAAGGCATTTAAATAAACAAGTTTTGTACACTTTAGGAGTCAGAAGTAGAAGATTCGTGGCTGAACACCAGCTTGTTAGTCATTAGTTACTTGATAGTGCTATGAAAGTAAACATAATGTTGCACAATCAGAACCCACGAATTAACGTACCACATTGAAATGTGTTTTAAGTACATAAGTATAACGTAGCTGCGTAATGGTTTACTTTGTACACTTAAATCACCGCATAAATAAATAGAGATACAATTTTAGAGGGAAAGTGTCGAACTCACGGGGAAGCAGAAAAATGAACAAAGTTAATAACATGGACGAGTAACTCCTGTGCAATTAAGCAAACCGATCGCAAGATTCATAAACTGGAACGGACGAAAGAAACTGCTAAAAGGGCTATTTGTTAAAGGGTTTAGGGGACGCCTTGATCACCGGTTATAAAGACGCAGATGAGACTTGGATGTTGCGAGCAAGGGGACGCTTTCCAGAGACTTGGACTATCTAAACAAGACATCGAATTGGAACTGTTTTAAGAAGAAAATTAAAAAACATTGTGACTTGACTCCCTTACGTACTTGTTTGCACTTGATTGTCATAAATTAAGTGAGTGTACTTAAATAATTCTACCCTCCACATCAACTTGCAAATTAACTCAAACTCGTTTGTGAAAACTAAACCAACAATCATGGTTTTAACTAGCTTTCCCATGTAATGTTTCAAATAGTCAGACTAATAATCGCCAAGATAACACGTTTTCACTGACTCGCAATGGCAGCGCACCCTTTGATCCTTAATGGTGCTTGCGCGCGCTCCGAGATTCGTGGTGGGTTTTTCGGGTTGTGGCAAACTATAATCCATTTGAACTTGATATAAAGTCATTTTCTACAATCTTTTGTTGTTATTATTATTGCTCTTATTTTTGACTCGCGAACTTCTTGTCGCAGCTCGTACGATCCACGCCGATATGTCTAAATCTCGACTTATCTTTACCGAACATTTAGTAAATTCCGGCAAGATTCTGGTTTATTTCCGCCTTTGACCTTTAGAAATGTTCAAAAACTCGGATTTCGATCTTGACGTCCGTGAGAATATAACAGTGTCCGAAAATGTTCGGGTCATAACGTCTTTTAAAAAGATGGGTCTCAAATCGGGACTTCTTTGTGGAATCTACAACTATGGTACCACTTATACTTTTATAATTCGCATGGAACTTTGTTCATAAACACAACAGTTCTTCACATGGCTCTGTCAGTTTTCGGGTCATTCTTTATTCCTCTTTACATTTCACATTATTCATCGATATACAGACAAAAACTGTACGATTTAACATTCGAATAAATAAATTCAGGTTACGAGAGACCGTCTTTAATCCAACAACGCGCCATCAACCAGATCATACAGGGTCGTGACGTCGTGGTTCAGGCCCAAAGTGGAACTGGTAAGACAGCAACTTTCTGCATTGGTACGCTTCAACTGTTGGACCCCTCGCGAAAAGAAACACAGGCCTTATTTCTTGCCCCTACTCGGGAATTGGCATCGCAAGTTCATCAGGTTTGTCAGCGGATTCATTTTGCCTAGTAGGTTAAGGGTATTTCTACCTATCCTTTCGGTTATAGTGTGGGCTTGAAAGCATGCTATATGACAACAAGATGCAGGATCTAAACTTGAGCAATGTATTTCAGTTTGTGTTTATTCGTGAAACGACATTTGCGGCCTTACTTCAGAGAATACGCTTTGTGTCGGTGCGATTATTCATGGTCTAGCAAGCGAATTCTCTGGAAACGCTTAAAAGCGTGATAACTATCCATAAGACGTTCTGACGTTTCTTTTCAAGTTGTCAAACACTCTTGCTTGTTGATTTTTCTTCTACCTCAAGGTCGTCACAGCACTGGCAGATAACCTCCCTATCAAATGCATGCTTTGCTGTGGAGGGAAGAGCAATGTCGGTCAGATGAGCAAAAGCCTGAGCCAAGGCTATCAGATTGTCGTTGGTACTCCTGGTCGTATTTTAGGTATGGTTTGCGTCCCTTTACTTTCACTGACTCGAGGAGAAAAGTTCATGTCTTCACTTATGTATTTGCGATTATCCTAAATTAAATTGCCAGCTAATCAACACGCTTCAACGTTATATTTGGATGTTCAGGGTCGTAATATGATTCTTCATTGAGTTATATGCTTTTTGTGAATGTTGACACACGTACCTTCGACTTTCGTTGAGTGTTCATCGAAATGTCCTCTGTGTTTAAACAAGTATTGAGATAAAAAATAACAAAACTAAAAGTACGCTTGTCAAATTGGATGCAAATCCCTATATTGATGTAGCCGTTCTTCTGGCTCCTATCCGAGGTGATGTTCTTTCACCGTTTTTAGTGGGTCTAACGGCTCTGTTGGCCTAGGGTAGGGTCAGTGGTGTCGTCAAGGCACAAAACGATTGGAGAAGTCGTAAGTAAAGTGGGTGAATACTTATATGATCATTGAATGGCAATCAAATAACAATAACCATTTTTGCCGATGAATTAATTGAGCCTAAAAATGTTGCGGTTAAGGTTGGAGCACTCTAAGTGATTTACAACACATCCATAGTGTGTCTCATCGCGTTTTGTTTCGTTCGGCGCTATGCGTGTGTAACTTTGAACCAATTAATTGAAAAGCGTAGAAATTGTGTTTTTAAATTTGTCACGATGTATTCATTGGACGGATACATACTCCGAGATTTGAGGCATTAGTACACCACTAAACCTTTACTCTTATGGGCACTTTTTTTCCGATCCACACACATCTTACTTTTTTTCATATCGAAGTATCGTAGGCTTGATCCGCACTATCGCAGATCTTTTCAGTGAGTCAAATTTGAACTTGAGTGGCATTGATGTGAACAACTACTTCATATTGCATTGATAACGTTTAGCGATGTGAATGTAAGGATGACTTCTCGCGTGATTTTGCTTTCAGAACAATCATGACCACTACAGAAATGTTTAAATTATTTACATTCTCACTGGTTGAATTGCGTGAAAATCATACTGTGATGATGATTACAATGCTTTCGCCTGTTAAATGGAGGCTCGAGTATATTTACTTTTGGAACAATTTTTTTGCAGTGTTGGAGCTGGTATTATTTCGAAATACCTTCAACTATCGATTAGGCTCCTTTCCAAAATGTAACTTTTATTAAAAGATTAGTGTTTTCTTCCATCAGTAAAGGTGAACATTTTAAACTTCCTGATGTTTCTAGTTATTTTGGTCCAATGGATTTTGTGTGAATCGTTCATTTTCTTATTTTTCATTGGTGAGGTCGTGTTTCGCGCTTAAAAGTAAAATGGACGCTTTGGTCTGCAATTTCCCACAAATTTCAGCAAATAAATTTTTTTGAGGTAACAGTAGTTTCAATGACTTAGGGTAAAATTGGCCTCCATTTTCCACTATTACAGCCCTATTTTCGTAATTGCCCGTATATTTTTGACGAACTGATGGGTTCATTTTAAACAATTGTCGATCCCATTGAATATAATATGTACATTAACTGGATAGATCTCCTTCGAAGTGGCTTTCTGAAACCGTCCAACCTGCGGATCACTGTTATTGACGAAGCAGATGAGATGCTAAACCAGGGTCTTCGTGAACAGCTCGAGTGGATTTTTAAGTATCTTCCAACCAGATCAAGTAGCGCGGAAGTTGAGCCTTTTCGGGGTGTGAAGTCACCAATGCAAAGAATCGTGGTTTCTGCCACATGGACATCGGGATGTCGGAATGTGATGGAACAATTCCTCGAAAACCCCGTCTGCTTACTTGTCCCTCAGTATTACGCATTTAATATAAGTAGAATTTATTGTTATGTAGACATCCCTATTTGAAAACGGCTGTGCTTTTTAGGGATGAGTTGAATCTATCGGGCATTAGGCAGTATTACATCGACACAAGTGATGAGATGTGGAAATTTGAGACGCTTACCGACATCTTCGCCTCGGTATGCGTCCCACAAACGGTGATTTTTGTAAACACTCGGCGTAAAGCGGACTGGTTATCAAAGCGACTATGCATGGATGGCTTCACAGCGACTGCTGCTCACGGAGATCTCGATCAGGCAACACGAGATCGTGTTATGAACGAGTTTCGAGCGGGTAGAAGGTTCGTTCTTCTCTCCGTTTATGTCAAACGAAGCAGTTTGTTTTATGAACCCTTGTAACATGAACTGATGAGCAGTGTGTTGATCTCATTTGAAATCAACGGGTGTTTACAACTGCTTGACTAATCGTGTGCGGTTGCCGTTGGGCATCCTTTCATTTTCTTCTTGGATGTGTGTATTTATTGTCGGAAGTTAATTCATCAAAGGTATCTTCTACTGTAGCATTGGCTTTAGCAATGTGCATCGGTTTCACATTTTCTCGACCAAGTGCAAAATCGAGTTATTTGACTTTAGACTTGACTTGAGTAATAAAATACTTAGTTTTATAAGAGAATATCAAATTTAATCAAGGATACGGCTGCCTTTTTTATTTCTCTTACGATGTTGGGGTTTCTCACACCGATCATTTAAGTTGCAACTCACATTGAATTGGACATACCAACCGATTATGCATATCGCCTGAACTTCCGCAGTGATTTGATTCGCAAGGAAGTCATGCGTTTATTCCTGCTTGATTGCTCAGTTTCTGCATGGTATATTTAGAGATTAGTTATTAGTCAAGCTAAATGAATGCAATGAGATGCGGATTTAAATTTTAATGGCTTGACTTTTCCTTTGTTCAACTAGGTTTACGTCCTTACTTGCCTGCTCGTCTGTTTGCAAAGTGCATACATTATTCCGGTGTTATCCAATTGAACTAAATTTCAACAATGTCGATGAGGCATCAGTTCGACTTTTGCGAAGCTGTCGATTAGCGTTCATTTAAGCCTCAATCTTTAAGTCGTTTGAGAAATGTATGCCCACTCTAACTGAACACATTGGATTTCATCCAGATTGAAAAAAAAATCATTATAAGGCGGACGTTAATACAATGTATCAACTGTTGAAATTTGAACAAATGAGAAGTAAATTGCATCGAACTCTCGCATCTTCAGCGGCCTTCCTCTGCAGTCGTTGACCCTCATCGAGTTTTGACATAAAGTCGGATCCCTCTTTTAAGTTTGTTTCTATCTGCCCTAATGTTCCAGCGGGTTCTAGTAACCACGACACGTTACCGTAGTGACTACGTCCGAAACAAACACTGGTACCAGGTCAAATCTGTGCATGGGGGTTTACGCCTTTGTCCAATCTTTTTCTCTACATTGACGTCAATCGACATTTGCGCGACGCTATATCTGGTTCGGATAAGAAATGAAAGTAGGCTTAAGCGCGAAGTGAGTTTGTTTGAAATGGATTCACTGATTTTATTAATCATTAAAGCAGGTCACTCACATGATGTATTAGTGCTCGAAAAAACCAAAAGCCATTAACAGTACATGTTATTGCAATAGACCAATTTCAGCATATTATTAAAAGCACGAGAGTTTTTTTCCAGAATCAGTTAACAAGAGGCAAATTATTTCTTTCTTCATTGGTGGTATGTGTTATTCGAGGTGTAGGGAGGTCGAGAATGTATCAGCACCAAACGCTCTTCCCACCATCAGGCTGAACTCGGCTGAGGAGTTGGTTTGGCGATGACTCATAATGAGTCGCATTCACTCATCCATCTGTCTGCTCAGGCGAGATAGCCCTAAAGGTCAAATGACGCTTGTGCGTGTCTGAGGCCATGTAAAGGGGACTTTATACATTATTGTCTTTACCCATCCTCGTGTCCTCAGGACACCTGGCGCCAGCATGCGAGGTCATCGATAGTCAGGGGTGTGGCGAATATGTAGGTGGCACTTTTGACCACATATTACATGCGTATCGTTGTCTCATCCACCCACCCGCAGATGCTATGTCTTCAACCTGCTTATCGTTTCGTCAACTTCATGTCCCTGGTGGATGAGTCATAAAAGTTTTAAAGCCATTTGGTCTGGGCCACTCCTAGTGCATAGGACTATGGAATGCACAACATCGTGGGCGTATAAATTTAGATTATCTTGGCATCCACTTTCGATGCATGGAATTATTTCAAGTCTGCCAACAATTAAAACTATTTCAGCTTTTGAATGCAGTCTTGTAACGGTTAATACTTATTTCCGGTTTGGGATAATTTTTACCATCGTTGGGCCCATCATCACCGCTTATTTTAACTTGCCTCGAATTCAAACCCCTCCCTCATGGCCAGTTGCAAAGCAGGAAATTTGAAAGGTATCTTCCTCCCTAGTGCGCTTGCGTTGCGTTATTCGTCCTTCGTGCTAAGTCACAAAGTATAAAATGACTTTAATTCCGTCAACTAAGCACGGAGGGGTCGAAGAGTCCGATATTAATTTGGGCTGAGAAATAATGTTTGATATTTTTTGTGTTCGGTTCTGTTTAGTTTGGGTCCACGGCTCGATTTTTAATTCCGTCGCGCTTATTTTTCTTGTTTTAATGAATACTTCTATTAAAAAACTGCCGTTTTAGTCGCATTCTCGTCACCACGGACATCTGGGCACGTGGAATTGATGTGCAGACGGTGGGTCTGGTGGTGAACTACGATCTGCCGCAAACAGCACCAGTCTACCTCCATCGGATCGGCCGGTCTGGTCGCTTTGGTCGTCGCGGATTGGCCATTAGTTTTGTGGCTGGTGGCAACGATGCAGCCCACCTCAACAGCATTGCAAAAACCTATAGTATCACCATTTCCCCAACCCCTCCCAACCTGGCGGATCTCACTAACCTGCCAGAGTTAGAAAATGTTCAGTTTGTGCCCTCCCTGGAAATAGTCAAACGGAAAACTATGAAGTCTGCTACAGATTACCAAACTTCGGTGTCGGCATCGATGTCAACCCCGAAGAAACGGAAGCTGAAAATATTGAGAATTCGAAAGAGGAGGCAAAAGTCGACAGCAAAGAAACACACTTCTGTGAATATATCTTCGTAATGTTTCTTGTAAATCACTTCATCTAATACATGCATCTACGTCGCACCTATATGTGGCTTCGGTATTATTTAAAACATTGAAAAAATTGCCCAAGTGACAGCATCTGCTAGTCATTTATTGACCTTGGCGTTACTTTGCAGCTGGGACACGTTCTCATTGCTTCGGACGATGAGAAACAAGTTTGGCACTGTTGCGCTCGATCAAACATTTAAGATGTTTATTGGAAGGGTAAAGTTTATTATAAAAATGCGTTTACACATTCCGACATCCTCATAAAGTGCTATCCCCTTTGATAACAGATTTCCCTGTTAAGTTGTTCAAAGTCGACTGCACGTACATCACCAGTGGATTCTAGCAGTGATAGTGCCTGCGCGTCTTCCGGTCGAGTCGGTTGATTCTCTTCTGCACTACGGAGATCGAATGGATCGTGCTTTAACGAGTAGAGCGTATACCTTAGATAAGAGGGGATTTGGTCCATGTCATACGAGAAGGCTTGTGTGTTACTAGGTTCGCTCTGATCACCCACCGCACCGTGCAGCTGGAGAAGGCCAGAGAAGCATCTGTTATTATGGTCATCAGGTGGTGTTTGCGAATGGTCATGAGGATCACATTCCTCCATAGTCTGGTGCGTGCAGGTCTCTTCGATCTGGTACTCAGTGTCGTTGACAGTAGCATGCTCCTGCATCCATGATTCATTTGTATTCGTCTCATAGTGGTAATTGGGGTGTAGGTCACTGCTGCCGAGTACGGTTGGATTATCTTCGTTACCTGTTAAGTACGATTGAGGCGTTTGGTCGGAATTCTCTCCAGCTTCAGTCGCGCTCGAACTATTGTAGCGGTCAAAAAACCTGTCTAAAATCAATGAAGTGTAAAATTTATGATTTACAACAATATAGGATTTATAAGTAGCTTTTATGAGTCAAGTTGTGCAAGAAGCGAGAACATCAATCACGTAACAACTAACAATAAACGAGAACGGAGGTTACGCACCAGAACGCGTAGCCATGGTAGACTTACCAGCTAGAGAATGGCCGCTTTCAGCAAAGGAATTTATATAATTTTTTCGTGCACCCTATTGGCTGTGAATTAGGTCCGCAGGCGCGCTTTGTAAACAACGTATCACTTTCGGGTGAATCGACACTTCCACCAATTACAGCCGACCTACACCCCTACCGATCCTATGCTGCCTAAATTGAGGTAAATATAATGCATTTTAAATGTAAATTTAAGTGTTATAGAATTACTCACGCCTGGCTTTATATGAGATGCTCTGATTTCGCTGTTTGGGTTTTAACCCGGTAATAAAGAAACATTTGATTACAATACTCGACCATTGCTCAGTTTTCAAAGCACTATCTCTCTTTCAAGCTCTCCTAATAATAGCTACAGCGAAGCATATATCAAGGATCGCAAATCTGTTACTATTCACTAAGCACTCGAGAGATTGCAAACGATCAGGAACATACTTCGTATGCTCTTCGATTTCGCACAACGTTATAATGTAAAACATGGATTGCGCTGTCATCATTATGTTGTTATTAAAGGACTCAAAGCTTTTGATAGCAAGTGAATCAGACGTACAAACAATATTCTTTGGAGTCTTTTAGTTGATGGGCAGAGTACTAAGTTGGAGGATATTTACAAGATGAAGAATTATAAGTATGCAAACTTGCCTTTAGCCAACCGACAAGAACAATAAGAGCTGCTATTATTAACGCTTCAATTTCTGCCAAACAGCATTTTTTTGAGTCAGGCTTCCCTACTTAACTCACAACCTAAAATGCACTACCCTTTAGTCTACCTAATTCAATGATTTTGTGATTTAGTTAGGACCATTTTTGGGTAAATTTATTCATAGGTTTGGAAGATGTTGGTTACTTGATATTCTTTAGGTTGGCTGAGGACCAGACCTCAGATTACATTGCATTTTGTTTAAATTGGATTCCACAGAGTAAAATTACCCTCCGCTCCGATGTAGATGTTGGAATCAGGTACACGGGATGATGGTTGACAAGTTATCTTGGTTGAAGATGGATGACCTTTTTCAATAATGGACTCTTTTAGTCTGCAAGAAAATACTAACAAAGTGATTTCCGACAGATTCCTAGTCAGGTACGAAAATGCTAAAAATTAAAGTAGTTTTTGATAGAATAATATGGCCTACTGTAGATTACTGGAAAGGGAATTTACGGAAACTATTAAGTCTTCAATCAATCACTAACACACTGTATCTGCTAAACAAGTAATTAGAAATTTACTATCCATGTGATATGGATACAATGAAATAAAACTAGTGGCCTTAAGCTGAAGTCCGGTAGTGATTCTCCTTCACGCACTCAAATCTCTGAGACTGAATAGCAATCGAGGATGGCTAAGAGTGAGCATATATGGCAAAATTGGCGTTATTGTAGCATATTTTACTTTGCTTCAATGTGTCATCATTTGCTAATACTAAAGTTCAAATTAATATCTACTAAACGCTATCTAATACGGTGCAAATAGGTTAGGACAAAACCCATCACCGAGAACGCAAAAATTTTTGTTTAGGGCAAGGGCGGTATTTTGCCGTGTTCATCTTTTTGTCTTTACATTAACCGAATCGGGTAGCCAAGTTGAGCTCCTGGAAATAACTGGATTTTTCTGATTGGAGTTTATGATGGCCTTTGTCAAATTACATAAAGTCGACAAAGTTTACCTCTCAGCGTAACGACTAGCACCAAAAGAACCTGTCTTAAAAATGGGATAATGATCAAAAAAGAACATAATAGCAATTTACTAAATATTTTTTAGGATCAGAAAACCCGTATTTCGGTGGCAATTCCTTTTACAAGATTATTAATATTAACATTTCACATAAATAAACAAACGATCTGAATGTGCATAGATAGGTTGGAGGTAAACTGAGGTCTACCAGCGTATCCATGTGCATATGTGATGAACTGAAATGAATATGATGAAATTTCTAAATGAGTAATTCGAGCAAAGTGCCATTGCTAATTGCCGCACCGCCCAAACGCAAATGCAATATTGTGTTTCGTACTGGGTTTGCGTAAATACACTCTGATCCAGGTTCAATAATTTGACGTTATGTTTGACTAAACTGTTGCACCATTTCGACTCTTGAGCTGGAAAAAAGCTGTAGTTTCTTTGACGTTACATATTTATTATCCCTGAATCGAGATGCTTGTTTGGTGTGAGAACAAGACCTGTAGTTTATAGCATAGCTGTTTTACAGCTCATTAAGTAATTTAAATTCATGTTGAGAAAGTTTGTGGATAGATAGGATCATTTCCTTTATTGGTTCTTCGCGGATTGCAGGACAAATGGCAAACAATTTAATAAAATAGTGTAACTTTGGCTGAAAATATGCCTTTGCATTTACTTTTTTCGTCCTTTAGGGCCTGACAAAACCACATTCTGACTTGATTTACAGACAATCGCAAGCCTCTCCACATCTAGATATCTACTTCTGAAATAAGACACTCCAAACCCTGTAGCTGCGCTATTGTTGATAGTTTTCGTTGACGACCAGGACTACGAAGAACTAAAATTATGCGTGTTAACGTAGATTCTGACTGATTCAGAGTTTTGTGCTTTAAATTAAAGTCGTTGTCATATTCGGAGTAGAACAAAGCTAAATTTTTATGACGATTATCACCACATTTCTGTTGTACTAGATAGAAAACCGCAAATAGTTTCTTCGCTTCAAGAATTTACAAATTGTAAGACAAATATCAGTCTTAAGTAGGCATTTATGGGTAAGCTTTGTGGTTTACAATGTCACATTAGATGCGTGGGATGAAAGAATAAGAGCAGTGAAACATGATCTGCTTAGCTCAGAAAACTTATTACGTGTATTCGGATCCGACTCAGAAGATTGTCCTTTTTATTCCATCTCCTCTGAACGTCTTCATCTCAAAGTTGCTTTCCGCTACCGTTGCTACTCATTCCTTCTCAGTCTTTGGTGCAGAGGCTTGAAAAATGGCGGTTGAAACTAGCTGTTTTAATGGAGTGGTTATATGCAGGTTGACTAAAAATTAAGGTTTTTATCCAGGAGGTATCGTTTAACTTGTGTGACGAAATTCGTACACAAAATTAGCAACTAGGATTTGGAATGCTTTGTCAAAATTTTTACAGCTAATAAGTATTCAAGCACAGGGTAATTTTGCAATTTTACCAAACAAATGGTTAGCGTAAATATGCGTATTTATTAAAATTGGCAACATTAGCGAATGTAAACAACTATAGCAGAACTTACCATTTGAACCTAGGCCTATCACTTCATCATCCGGTTGAGTTATCTGCACTCCACTTCCTGGCGCCTAATGTAGTGTCAAGGTTGGGAAACTCGAAGAAGAAGAAGATGACGACGACGACGAGGGGAAGATGTAATTTTCAGTTTTAGTGGAGGATTCCTACTTCCACACAGATTTTAACCAGTTACCATTTGCAGTTAATTTTGCAAAACCTAAAAACTTCGGTGCTTAGAAGTAAACCTGACGTAAATAATTTTTACAAAATATTATTAAAGTGAGTAAAGTAATAAGAAACTTAACTGGATTTTGGAAGATTTAAAAATACCCCTACGTACTTACCTTTAACAGCTAGTACCACTCGGTTTCGTGAGAATCGTAATCCAACTCCTAGATGCGAATGCGAATCGTGCCTTACCTTGGTTTTTTTATTAGTGCTCAATTAATTTAAAGGTATAATTTCAAATGCTAATAAGACTTGGTACTTAAAATAGACCTCATTAGATCTTAAAAAAGCTACTTGATGCAGCAGATCATGTGAAGAACTTGCGATTGTCACGGCTTTACCAGTGAAATTTTTGGACAGCGCAAAAGATATAGATAATAATAATGATAGATTTGGTGTTTGATCAACTCTTTTTCGGTTACCCACGCTTGGACTGACCCTTTCGCCCTCTCCGGGTGGACTGGCCTCTGGGCCATACCAGTAGCTCCAACCCTTTCTGTTCGTCAAATGCGTATATTCTGCCCAAATATTATGCCTGCTTTTGTCCTCAGAGAAGTCTCAGGGCGCCACATTGGTGGCAGCGTATAGCGGATCCGAATTAAAGGGTTTCTATCCTGATTTCTACTATGGATGAGAGAATCGCTGACGACCCATAAGTGGAAGGCTGGGAGTGACGTCTACCTTCGGCAACTACCTCAGTCCCGTGGTCTGCAAAAAAGCTATCAGCAACAAAAGCAGCAGTAGTCGTCAATCATTCGGAAAAGTTCCGTCACCGAGATTCCCTTCCATGTCCGCATGAAGATGTCGACTCTGTGAACAGACGTGAAATTCCATCCCTACCGGTCTGTGTTAAATCCCATACTCTCTTTCATAAGACCACTTATAGGCCAGTATTCCAACGTCCGACTATGGACACGCGTAACGGCCAGCACATTTTCCATCTCTGAATCCACTTCTCAAAACAGCCTAAACTCAGGATCTAGCGGAATTGCCAAGAAGGATTATTCGCGCTGCGTTGAATTTGCATAGAAATTGGTGAATCGATGCATAGAAATTTGATGACCGGCACAGTCGGCTTGTGGGTATTTTCTTGTAGCGCTGATTACGTTGTGATGGCTGGCGTGGAAGGTTGACTAAGGAGAGCATGGAAGACGACGCTGAAAAGAGGAGAGGGGCTATGTAATCTATTTGTAGTTTGTACAGCACTCGGTTTCGGTCGTGGGAACTTAATTGCCTACTTTGTACTTTGTCAAATGCATACATTGTCTTTCGTCTTCGGGAAGGTCTCGGAATGCTACTGCAATGCTTTAGTCATCCGCTTTTGATTAAGCAAAATTTAGAAGTGCTTAAATATCTGCAATATTGTTTTGATTTTGGGATGATATTTAGCTACAGTGTAGTGTTTTTATGACCTTTTTTGCCACCTTGACTGGTGGTTCATCAGCACCTCTAGGTGTTTATTATTTAGTCGTATATTCTTGAACAATTTTCGTCTGGCAAATTCCGGATTTTGTTGCATTTGACACTTAATTAATAAGGGGATGGAGTGTTCTTAATGAAACTATTAATTGGTAGCATGTCTTATGCGGTACCATAGTGTGGCTCCACCAGTCTTCTCTTGATGGTGTAGGAGCCATGTCAATATGGAGATCATTGACTTACAGAAAGATAAGAATTCCATAGGGGCGACCAAAGGCTCACACCACAACTGAGCATATGGTGAAGAATAAAGCTTGGACAAGCTTTAAGAATTGCGCGTAAGTTCTAAAAGTTATCTACAGTAATAGTTATTAAGGTGTGCAATAAAATTAGTACAATTATGCAATATTGACACATTTCGTTAGCATCGAGTTGTATTATTTTACTTTTTTCTTAAAAGTCCAATGTGTTCATAGCTCTTTAGCTCTCTAAGACTTCCCTCAAGACGGTAGTCGACAATACTCAGGGAGAATTTATAAGTTACTTTCAGTATGGACTTGGGTTCACAGGCACGGTCCAAAGACCAGTCCACATAAAGAAGATGCAATGACGAAGCTCCTGAGCGGTCCGTTGGCGAAATCAAGAGTTAAGCAAAAAATTCAGACATTGCAACACAGCATTTCTTTTCTTTGAGCGAAGAAAGTGCAACCTTTCATATAATTGTTTAAAAAGTGTTATTTGATAAAGAGATTAATGATTGCTCATCATTAAATTAGGACAAATTCGTTTTTAGGGAATACAATTTATATACTAAGTACTACGCCTTCGTTTCGCATCGATTATAATAGCGGTTGTTCAAATACGAATTTTAAACATCGCATTTACCTAAACACACTAAATTTTACACATTCCTTCCAACTGCTAAGCAACCTACTAAAAGACACAATGTATTCAACGCAATGGTTGCCTAAAAAAACTCTATGCTACCATATGTCTTCTGTAGCTCTCTGAGACTTCCCTGAATGCCTACGGAACAATACTAGGGCAGAATGTACATGTTCTATTTACAGTAGGGCTTGGAGATACAGGCGTGACCTGAAAGCTAGCCTACCTGGCACTGGTATTATAACGGAGACCCCAGGTGTCTACTTTGCTGAAACCGAGAGTTATATAGAGTCTTTATAAAGACTCTTCAGTTGGACTTCGATTGGAAACGGAGCGTTCGAATTAATGGGAAACATTCGTGGGATATGATGAGATCATAGCTAATGTTCAATTACCAGATGAGCATTCTCAATTTCTTCCTTGATATTATTTATCGAAACGATGTTTACGTCTCTAACATGGGAAGCCACGGGCTTCAGGTCAAAAATAAACGTTTTCTCCCTTTAAAAATCGCATCAATTCCTAAGACTTTTGGCTCACAGCGATGATGAAATCCCATTATTGCACTGCAGGGGCAACTTCTACAGAAGCAGGCCTTACGAAAACCCTGTAGTGACTCGGAAAAATTTTGTAGAAATAATGTAATAAGTGTATTAATGGTGCATAATAGGCAAAACAAATAATTCAGAAACCGGAAAAGTCTTCATTGAAAATACTCTTTCTAAACTTACGCTGGCAGATCAATAGTGGCTCCTTGTTTCCTAAACCTGTAGTGCTGCACAGCTGCCGCACAATACACGGGGCATCCAAGCAAAATTTGAGGCAATTATATAATGCATATCTTCCTAAAGTACCTTTTTATGAAATGCTTAACATGATTTCAGTTTGCTAACTTTATGCAAAACAGAAGAACATTTTACGAGTCCCGTAAGGTGGTGCAAGTATAAATAGAAGAAGCTTACAATTGCATCATTTACATAGAATAATCTGAAGGGTTCAAGGCCTTTCAGAAACTCAATTTGCACTATGTAAACAAATTAAATTAAACAATAATAAAATAAAAGATAATTTTATCCAACGAATCAAGTCAAATTACACGCAAATTGATCTCACGTATGCATGCGCTTAAAAAGTTTTTTTGAACAATTCTATCGAAAACAGGTTCAAATTTTGAAATTGACCTTAATTAATATCCATGGCTGAAAATCACTTGGATGCGTGCATCACAATGCGCGAAACTTCTGGATTTAGCTTGACAAACTACACAAAATGTTTGCTGGACTGCATTTTTAAGCAGTAAGCAGCCAGCTTATATTGACAGTGCTGTTCCGTAGGCGAATGTGAGAAGACCTTCCCAACCCAGCGTTCCCAACCAAGAAGTTTAAAAATTGCGAATGAGACCAGTTACTATGCCTTTCAAGTTTGCCTGGTAATTCCGAGGTCGTGCATTTCAAATCATTACCAGCATGTTTTATTAAATATTTAAGGCGTTCTAATGATGTTGCATGTTTTCGTTCTTAAAAAATGTTTCAATAACTTAATTAGTTTTATTGGTTAGTGCATGCAAAAGTTGGTGATGATTTAGGACAATTGCTACAAGGGACCGAAACCGGCAGTTCGAACACACAAAGTATTGCACACATTACTTTTAACTAATGCTTCACCTCGTTCGTTGGCTAAAAATGCTTCCTGAAAAATTCAGATCAGAATTGAAGGTAGCGTTTCATAGTTTGATTAACTCTTCGTTGGATTTTGCAGGTGCTTGTGTTCCTGTGGGGTGTGCTTCCGCTTAGCGGCTTGGCGTCCAGGCGGTCTTAGTAAACTTAGTCCTTCTTTACGTTAATAATGTCTTCTCCCACACTGCCATGTCTTTTACTAAGTCGAAAGACTCGGATCTCTATAGTTATGCCAAATCACTCGTTTAAAACTAGAGTTTGATCTCATTTGTGCATAACCAATAAGTATGCAGAGTTATGCATTCATGATGTAATTGAACTAACTGTATTTAACTTTTATTGCCATTCGAAACTACTTTTGGTTACCGGAAAACACACAATGTGGAAATTTCGAGACTAGAGTTCTTTTGAGATCTTAATGATGAAATCTGCTCGGCGTGATGTCTAAACTTTAAGTGCCTACTATATGCCTAGTAAGGAAGATTTTAAAACAGCATTTTCTCGTTTATAAATCTTGGCTTAGAAAAAAGAACAGGCAAAATTTTGCAATGGCCTCAAGCCCTGCTGCACCTCGACAATGCGAATTCCGATCGAGTATTTTATCTTATTTCAATTTCTAAAAAAACCTCGAAGCGCCGTATGCCATACATTTATTACTAAAAGTGAGGATAGGAACAGAGCAGTTGTTAAGCTTTCATCAGTTAATTAAAACGGGGACATCTATACAGTCTCCAGTGATCCACTTTTTAAGGTTTCAAATGTGATTCAAGATTCTCGATTTTAAAGCAAGGGATTTTAGTAGAACTCCAAAAGCTATGTACCAATAAGAATAAACTTAAAGGCAGGTGTGAAAACACCTATGATAATTCATGTACCATCCCTTGCAAAAGTAATATTATGCAGGTTATTTACGCAAGTTTTCGAATTCTACGTCAACATTTATAGTATCGAAATGTTTGAAATACTTCAAAATAATAGTTTTGTGATCATATGAGCTCACCACTTATTTTTTGCTCGAATCTCTACGTTGCTTAGTTGCAAAAACAAAACTAGGGCAATGTTTATGAGGCATAGGATCTGGGAAATTTTTGCAACCCACAAATATGAAAATCATTGGGGATTCCAGTAATTTGATACCTGCTTTTGTGCACATAAAGATACCCAGCCTTTCCTGGACCTTCTGTCTGCCAAAAATAAACCATTCGATGCCAACGAGCCTTTGAATAAATTTTAAAACTCAAAAAAGCCTGATTTTATTGTAATAATGAAACGTGTTCGGCCGTTACGTGGTGAAACTTTAATTATATTTGGCTAGGAGTGCACCCTTAATGTGGTCTTTTTAATATTTTAGTCAGAAAACCAAGCACTGGAACAGCGGCTGCTGTAAATTGAGGAGTTGATAACCTAGAACGGCAACACCTCCAGCCTCCAATATAAAGCGGTTAATTTCTGGCTCAACTGCAACACTCGTTTTTAAAACATACTTAACACATTTAAATAGGGCTTTCGTGTTTAGTTTGATTACTTTAGCGCCAATATTGCCATTACATTGATCTAATAAGAGATTTCGTAATCCATAAAATAAAGAAACATCTGAGGACATCAGATTTTATGAATCATAACATTTTTTAAGATGGACCAAATTGATTCATTTTTTTACACTTATCTGAAACCCTTGAGAAATAACACTTGTTATATCACATTAAATAATTGAATAGTTGAGTTAAAACGGGATTGTTTTGAATGACCAGAAACCCAGTCAATAACGTTTTTGCTGTTGAGAATTAGGACTAGGTCACTGCCTTTAAATATGATAGAAGCAATCCTTTGATGTGGATTGCTATCCTACAAAATAGGCAGTTGGAATGCCCTATTTGCTTCTCGAGTCACATGATGACGAACATTCAACGGCTGTCATATGCAAATGATTCCCTCCCAATGCTTTGTAAAAGTGTGCTTACGCGCTATAGTGTTCGCCGTCTTCCGTAAAGGGTGGAACTAGGAGACTGAAAATGTTTGAAGAGAAAATAAGCCACCTCACTTCCACATTATGCAACATAAATCGGTAAACACCCTACCGGACTCACAATGTAGATTAAGGCATTTTGTTTAAGTTCGCAAGTATATCTTTTAAGTTAACAGGACATTAAACCGAAGCTATTTAAATGCGGTCAGTAAGACAAGTAAACAAAATTAGTCTGCTTACAGATTCCCCTCCAAAGTTAGCTCAAATGCTGAATAACAATAAAAACAATACCAGGTGTAATTTCAAGTTAGCTGATAAAGATGCGAACATCACATGTAAAATTCCATCAAATAATAGCAAAATTGAAGTCTTTGCCACTTTCGAAAACAATATATTTGTGACTAGACAAGCTTATTTTAGCAAGGTCATTCGGGAGTTTGAAGAATTTAAATATAAATTGTTGTAATTATTTGGTGCAATTCTTTTTCTATCTTGCCTTGAAATTGGTAAAAATTCCTTTACAAACGTGCAGATCATATAAATCAGTTGATGATACAACACCCAGGCTGTGATTGCAATCGGTCCTCAAATGAGCGCTGATTTGTTAGCCACGCCACCCAATGTAACTGACAGTTGAGTGTGCTGCATACGAAAAATGGCGTTCTTGATGGCTTGGTCTGGGTAGCCAAAGAAGAAGATGAGAATGCATTTTTGGCAAAAAGTTACGTCAGGCCTGTAAGACGCTAGTAGTGCTTTTGAGGTTAAGAAAACCCTAAAAATAATTTGATTTTAAAATAATTTTGGATAGACTCCTGGCTTATGGTAGCGATAGTTTTGGAAAGTCACTTTGGTCCTAGCAGGCTTATTCCATCGAAATACTAGTGTTTTAACTACCATTTAGCTTATTAGTGTAGTCTCCGATGATCTTGAATGACAGTAACGTCGCGATTGTCAACAGGAATAGCAGCGATTACAATGTACGCAAAGTAGCAGTTTGGGCGGTGACCAAAACCGGCAGTCCGAACAAACGAAGTATTACACAAACCTACTGTTATATCGCCAGCTGCGTCGTTAGTTTTGTATAGGCCGGTCTAGAAATGTTAGGAAAATAAGTTTGTCCTATGGAAGATGCTTCTTCTAGTCCATCAGCTCTTATTGTCATGCTTTTTTCCTATGAACCACCTGCAGATATGCGATGCTAGTCATAGACAAACAGAACCACATCGATTATATCGCTTGATTTTTTAAGTATTTTGTCATGTGCGTCAACTTAAATGGCCATAATGTCTATACTCAGCAAATAGAGGGATTGGGGCCACTCGGCTACGGTAATATATCCATTTTAAGTGACCGTAGCCGAAACCGACAGTCAAACAAACAAAGTATAACAGCCAACATGTTGATCAACAAAGTTTATCGCATTTATTTTACCGAGTTCATTTATGTCCGGACTTACCCTTAACTTCAGAGACCTCGCTGATGTTCTTCGAGTTCGATGAATGCAGTTTCCGGGGGTCATGTGTAAGACCAGGAAACAGAGGTGATTTTACTTGGTGCCTCAAATATTTACCACATTAAATGGTAGACCATCCCGCTTCACAACACCAGCACACTTTGCCAGAACATTCAGTCTCGTTGAGCAAAGCATTGAATATCAGGAGCTACTTTATGCATCCTACAGAAATGTATGAAGAAACCCCTCTCCTCTCATAAAATAGTTTACAATTAGTCAGCCAAAATCGCCGAAACAATTAATTTAATTTAATAATCTACTCAACTTCCAAAGTTTTTGATGAATTTGTAAATGAATAAAAAAAGGCTAATTGTGAATTGCAAAATTTCCTTCATATTTCCTAACGAACAATGGTCCACTATTTTGAATTAAGCTATGTGTAGGTAGTGGAAAAAGTGGAGAAATTTTCGGAAACTAAAAAGTGAAAATCCAGCTAAATGTTTGGTTAAGGGAATCCGATAAAGGGAATAAGCAAAAATGCGTAAAGACAAAGTAAATATCAGTTAGACATTATGACAGAGGTATTAAAATGTTGTCGATTGTAACATCTTTGACCTAACAAAGCAAATTTAATTGTTTTTAAAATTTCGAACTGCTTCTATGAATTCCTGCCTTTTTGATTCCTTTTTATGATTGCATGCAGCGAAACTGTTTGTTAAATAGCATACGCCAAGCTCACAATACGGTTACCTATTGAAAAGTTAATCCCATATGCGAATTTATGTCGAAATTCGAGGTAACAATATTTTCCTTGCATAAGAGAGCAATTGAGTATGAAGGGTGAGAATCATTTATCAGCTAATAACATGTAGGATTGTTGCATAAATTGTAACTAATTTAATTAGCCTTTCTTTGATATCTATCCTTAAATCATGTTTAAATATATTATTGTAAATTTAACGATTCTTCTTTTATTCAAGGAAAAATTAAGTTTAAGACAATTTAAGGGATCCTTAGTCATACTTCTGGTTTCAACTCCATTTCTGTAGCACCTTGCGTCGTCCTGAAGATATAAGAAACCATAATAGCATCGTAGGAGGTACAGTACTGAAGTACATAAAAGCTGAGGCACCTTAACATAGCCTGAGAGCCGTGGAGCCGATCGGAAGTACAATCCGCGGAGATTTAAGTGCCTGCGCCAGCCATCACAACATAATCGATTCTTTAAAAGTACCCACGAACTAGCCGCACCAGTCATCAAATTCGCCTGCAGAAAGAAGAAACTCTAAACCATTGCCACTAAATTATCTCGGAAATTTTACTGGATTTAGGAAATGTAGGAGGGAGGAAGGGACTGCGCTATCCTCTTAACGTTGTGGACTAGATTACGCTTTACAACGAAACCATCTCTTATCCTTAGCTCTAGTGGTAAGAAAACTAACCCAAAAGCTGAATCATTTGATAAAAGGTCTGGTTCAAAGTAGTTTTGTGGAGATGATGGTTCGTGTCTGTTCTTCCATACAATTTTGCTAGTTCTTCAGTGCTGTCAAGCTGCATATCCATCTGGGTTTGTGTGCAGCCAGGTGGTTCACATCTACTGCGGAGTCAGAGTATATTGGTATTCTCGCAGAACGCGGGCCTGGAATGAGTGCTAAAGAGTGACGTCAGTTTCAACTCTTCTATTTGAAGTATTTACAGATCAACTTATCAGCGGTGGATGTCCCGTTTCCGTCCCTTAAGAGTTTATCATTTAGCAATAGAATGAAGAGCAGTTATTGTTGAGGATAGGGGTTTGATGCAACCATTGTTGAATTTCGAGTCTTCCCTAATTTCGTAAGAAGTCATGACGATATGGCAAAAGGCAGATTTTTCGCGTAGAAGAGCAGAGCGTAAGTAAAACCTGCCTTGACTTAAGTGCCAAACTAAGTGTCAAAATGCTTTATAACAGCTAAAATGTCTGCCTGCAAAAAAATTGAAAATTTTATCGCCTCAAGTTGCTGTGCCTCCCCCTACACGTTATTATAATTATTTTTCTTTGATATTAAATTAAACGGATTTCCGGAATTTGACATATGAATACTATTGTTGGTGCTAGAAATGTGTATTAAAACCTTGGAATGGTAATGGATGAAATACCATGTCCTGATCCTCCAAAGTGCATCCCAAAACTTAAAAATAAGCTTTGCGAAATCCCTAACCACTGTAATTTTATGCTTTGGTGACACTTGGGTAAAATTCGCAAAGTTTTTAATTTTATTGGCCTCCTAATAGCCATCAAAACATTTATCGACTCAAATTTTTTGTATTGCAGCTTGCTCTTAAAACCTCAATGAAATGCTACACTTCAATTTACTGTGTACCTTTCACTGTTTCACTGCTTTTTACATCTCCAGGGCATTTGTTATCTAGTTTTAGTGAGTTGGCGCTTCAACTGCAAATGTTTTGGAAGTTATGGAAAGTAATTTACTGTTAAAGAGTTAACTGAGCTTGTTCCTGATGATATGATATTCCTCCCATTAATTGAATTGAGCTCTCTATCCGATGTCTGACATTAAAATACAACGCCTCGATACCACACTTTCAGTAGCCAAAGGAAAGCACTCTTCATACTTTGCCTTTTAACCAATGCCTCCATTGCATTGTCTTCGTGCCTGTGCAAGTCTGGTGATGAGGAGATCAGTCGAGGCCTACACTTCTGTCGCAATTCAAATTATTCATCATCGAGTCGTTCCTACTTTACCAGATGTGTCACTTAGCATTGGCATCGGCATTGTGTGCAATTAGTTTTAATCGATGGAGATGTAAAGTACTTTGTTACCAAAAACTTACACACTCTCGGAATGGGCTAAAAGGTTGATGTAATGGGAAATAACTATGTCACTGCAATTATGCTACGTGTTTTGACATGTAAACTTAACTTAAACGAGATATTTAACAGATCACTATATTATTACTACTTGAGAAATCAAATTTACTTATTACTCTTACGCACCAGTTCCTGGATGCTCGTAACCCACTGGTTGAGACGCAGCATCATTTTAATGATATGGCGATTGTTTTCGTTTTTATGCTTACGCCTCAACAAGGTCGTTCAAAATAGATAATCTGAGTAATTGCTTAAACTGGTTTAAAACCAAAAGGTTGAAACAGACGCGGTCTTGGTGTCTGCACGAATTGAATGAAAAGCGTACTTTTGCAGAATTCCACTCGAAGCCTATCGTGAATACCATTTTCTTGTGTTGTGCTGATAACATATCTATCGTGTTGGACCTTCTAAGAAAAAGTGTGTGCATTAAATGGAATTATTACTAGTTTGGCTAAATCAATGAGTTAGTTAGTATTAGTTAATTTCGCCTTGTGTTTCGTCATGTTTTCGAGGATGGCACAGAGTGAAATATTTTTCTTAACTCTCAGTTTTGCCCTTTACTATCAGGTGCTAGTATTTTTTGCTGTTTCACCACTTAGAACTCCTAATATCAGATTGAATGGGTAACATAATTATTGGGTGTAATTGTCACACCCATACTTTCCTATTCGTTGTTGCTTGAAAGAGCTTATGTAAGCGATTGCAACCCACAGAGAGTGAATAATACTTTGACGCAATTGCACTCTCAGTGCTTCCACACAAATGCTCCTTAGACAAAACGCTAAAATCTGAATGGTAACGTCCTAGTGAAACAATCAAAATCACTCCTCATCTGCTGTCATGGGCTTTTTGTGTTGTCAAAATGCTGGGGTATTGATTAAAAACTGTTTCTGGGTTCACGATTTGGTTTAGTTAGCGCCAAAGATTCAAATAATTTAAGTAAAATACGAAACCCTTATAACGAACGTTAGAACTGAATCATAGACGGTATGCACCTTACTAAATTTTATGAGAAATCAGATATGAACTATAAAAGCAACATGATTTACCAGGAATAATAATAAAATTGTAACTAGAAATTTTAGGATCAAAATGAGGCTAATTATCGATTTGTGCCAAAATTTTGCACAATTGTGTAAATTATTTATAAAAGCTGACATTAAAGTGATGTAAAAATTGTATCTCTCCTTTCTTAATCTTAATGAGTTTGCTTAATATAACTGTTTGGACAACTTTCTAATGCTCCTAAATAAATGTTACAGATTCTGGTTTATTCACTTGACTTGATGACAGCGTATGTGAATTTCTTCACCAGTAGTAGATATTTGTTGAAATTATTGACATTGCTTACCTTCATTCTATTGCAATTAATGTTGCGAAGCTATTAAGTGCTTCGGCGTGGCCAGAATGTCACGGGGTATCTAATAGAGCATTGAAGTATCTTAACAAACAGATACTTGTCAACATCAAGTGAAAACTTGCCGTCTGATTCATTCGTGCGCGCTTTGAATTGTTTGATAGTTAAAGTAGATTTTAATGCTATTTTTCGAAATTTGTATATAGTGGGTTTTTAAAGGTTTTTGGTGCTTGGCCTTGTTTTTATCTAAGCTATTCTTTGTGCTCCAATGATCGCGCATTTTAATTTGCCATGATTAGGTGAGAATAGGGGTTATGGAGATAACTTTAGTCGGCAGTTCTTTGTAAATGGGGTGCTTTAAAGTGACTTGTCTATCAAGTTCGAGTAATCGTGATTAGTGAAGTGCTGGTCAACGCGCCTGGTAACACAATCACGTTAACTTCTGCAACCATAATTCTAAGATTATTCGAATGTGTCATGGGCTCTTTTCTAGCGAGTGGATGACTAAGACTTCGAATTGATGAGTATCGAGAGCCAAGAATGAAGCTTAACTGCTTCTGACACTACTCAGGTGTTTTCTCCATCACACAAGTGGTGGGTGTTTGGATGAGTATGTAGAAGTAGAGGATCCAATCAGATTATCCATAACGATGTGCAACCTGCGACCTTGCAGTGGCTTAAATACTTGCAGATTCACAAAGTTAATCACTTGAGAGCACTAGAGTCTGTTGGATTACTTTACACTCCTATCACATGTAAGTATTTGCAACTTTAAAAAATAACTCCATACCCCGTTTCCTCGATAATCCACATAACTTGTTTGGTTTTTCTTCTTAGAAATAAATAATGTCCGGTCTCTGTGAGGTACGCTGGTGAACATGTATATATATACATAGGTGTCTAAACTGTCAAAGCTAAATACTAATTCTTCCTTCAAATATGCTTTAGATTAACATGTCATTTGACGAGTGTCTCGATGAGGCCAAGGCAAGACTGATCATGGTAGCCTTCGTGAAATTTAACGATGAGGATTTCGAGAACCTCATGTCCACACTTCAGGAAATTAGCAAGGATTTCAAAAAACTTATCATCCTTGCTGTCGACGCTACAAGAAATCTTGTAGGTTACTATTCTTCTTAGGCCCTTTATATGTTTCCTCAAATATAAGGATAAGTAGTCATTCATTTATTACTTCTTACTTAGCAACTTGCGCGTGATTTAAACGTCACCGCCTGCCCGACATTTCTCTTCTTCCGAAAGCGCACTCTTGTAAGTTATTTAAACACCAGAGACCCTCATATACGCCACAAAAATTAGGCCTAGTAACGGAATCATTTATCTTGTTTTGTGATCACAGCTGGGTAGACGCGTGACCACCAAGCCAACAAAGCTCAAGAAAGACGTTGAGAAGTACTCGAAAACTTTCGTCGCCTGCCCTCAGGAGCGTGAATAAACTTGACACTTTGGTTTGTCTGTGAGTGTGTTTGTGTTAAGAGGTTCCATGACTCACAATCTCTTCCACCAGTTTAATTTTTGTACATCTATACAATGCAATCACCCATAGGGATTATTGCAAATAAATGGTTTAGAAGCAAGGGAAGGATTCAGCTCAATAAGTTTTTTTTTACAATTTCCTCAATTAATTTGAACCCTTTGGATTTCTACGCACTTTGGGCTGCACAGCATCTTGATGGTTTCACTTTGGGCCCGTTAATAAGGTTACAACATGTGTTTAGTTGAGGCAAACGGCAGACATTAAAATGACTGACGCTCGCAACTTAGGATAGAAGATACTATTCCTTCCTGTGGGAATACAATAGTACACATTTAATCTGTCAAGTAAATTTAAGAAAACAAGCAACCCAATAGAGTATGGGTTTTTGCTTTAAAAATTACACAAGTAAACTTGGTTTCAGGGCTTATAGTCATCTACGCTAGAGCTCATAATTTTACGTCTTGACAAAATGAACAAAAGCTAAAAATTCGTTAAGGGTTCTGTTTGTTTGACTCTTTCCTGTGTTGAAAATTATGTCATATTCTGCTAAGAGTACATTAAATGGGTGAATAAGTTCCTACAGAGAGGTTATTCGTGAATAAGCATGGAAAGATGGGGTTGAAATGCACGTAGAGGCTCCTTTGGGTTGTATATTATATCGTTGGAGTAATTTTATCGTCTCCTGAACTGTTTTCATAGTAATGAAAATATGCGTTATTATTAACCAAATTATTGGGCTTCAGGTGCAAACTAGTAAAACTACTTCATTTACTGAAAGTCAAAATTATCAAAAACCATACTTGTAATTTTTATGGTTAGCACACTTTTTAAACCATTATCAAGATGTAGCAGCAACTTTGCGCATAACTTGAGCGAATAAATTTAAGTACCGCTATGTTTCCTGTTTGTCACATGAAAGTTTTAATCATGGCTTGTTACCACAATGAGCCATTTCAATATTAAATGGAGGAAGTATAACCTTAAAATCACAATTTTCGATCTGAAGTGTATCGAGCAGTTACACAGAGCATAATACTTGCAATCCGTATTAGCAAATCTCATCCCTAAATGATGAGATGTGCCCATGGGAGAGATAATTTCTAGAAAGTATATAAGACTTCATGATGCTTCATGCAAAAGTACTCATGCGTTAAAAGCAACTCCAAGCCCTCACCAAAGTACGCGCAGGTAAGAAATAGAATCCATGTCCAAAATGAGAAAATTGCGCTCTGAATCATAAATGGATCAAATGGTTTAAGTCTTGTATCTACTCTTAGAGTAAGTGCTTAGTTAATTAGAAGTAGCGATTTGAACGCGCTCGAGGCCTTGTTTTGCAGCAAGCCTCCGAGGAGTCAAACACAAAAAATACCACGAGTTTCACTTACTGTATAATACCATATAATATTAAAGGCCAAATAAATTGGTTGAAGCTGCTGCTGCTGCAACTTTAAATTGTTGTAGACATTAGCACACAAATTATTCTTTCACGGGAAATGGTTTGCAATATCAACGACTATCCAAATCTTCGGAAGCCACAATTAAATCGAATAACTTAAAAAGATACAGCGTATGGTCCATTGCAAAGAAGGGCCTTAATTCAACGTCGCGAATGTTAGACCAAGGATCAAAGCACAAAGGGGACTTGCAATACATCAATGCACACAGTAAAACACATTATCTGAGTACAGACCCTCGTCTAGAGCCCGTTTAAATTGTCCATCAATATATATCCGCAAATCTTGTACACAAATCGAGCAGCGGCTTTAAATTTCATTCGGACTGTCCTGTCCAAAGAATACAGTGCCATTTCTTTGGCTTTAAATAAAGTTGGAGCATCAATGCTATTAAATAGTCTCAAAGGAAAGTAGGATACAAAGAGAAGATTTCCTAGAATAATGGCAACAAAACGGGCGCCATCCAATGGTTACCGAATATAGATTGGAAGTTCCCTTACTTGGGCTCTTACGGCTACCACGTTTGCCCAGTAAAAGTTGGGCATGCCACCAAAGAGAAGCTCTAGGCGAAGCAGTCTTAGTCTGCAGCATCAACTTCAATATGCTTCTTCGAAAGTACGTATGAAGTCGGTCCACTTTTGCTTTCCTAGGGTTCTCGCATTTCAAATTTCGCATTAATATGCTCGTTTGTGCAGAGTTCGCGTAATTTCACTGTGATTTTAAACGCATTCGAATCCTTCTCCAGCTTTACTGTTTCTCTAACTAGGGGTCTCAACCATGCCTATAAATAATAGTCCTCAGTTTTACCTTGGGAATATAAATGAATACTTCCCCAACAGTCTCTTGCGCTAGCATATATTATTTGCTCTGATCTTCACGGTGTGTTAAAGGGCTATATCGAAAAGCCAGTCACATGCCTTGGACTAATACTTAATCAAGTGAACATTGTTCAAAATAATGGGAAGGTTATTTTATTTGTGTGGCTTAACTTCACTTGTGGGTATGATGCTCATCTTTACATTTACACTTTGAACAAATCCTAAAAGATGTGCGTCGGATGTCAGTGAATTATGGTAATCCTACAACCATTTTCTAAGAGAGAAGGATTCAATTAGGTAAAATTAAAAGTAACAAGAAAATAATCATTCATAAAGTTTGTGGATTTCTGCTGCTGACTCATTTTCTGCTCTAGGCATTTATAAACTAATGAGGCATCAGCAGGGATGCTCAATAGCTCTCATTTCTAAAGATATTCTTTTGCCTAATAATAAGTTACATTTAGTTTTACCACGCATTATTACAAAACTGAGGTCCACGTTTTCCTTACGAGCATGGGACCTCCTTCTTGCATGCATGGGGTGCCAATTAAACTTGACAGAAACTCGAAGTATGAATTTGATTCTTATTTGATTTTAGGAAGAATGCCAAACTCTTCTAGGGGTGCATACAAAAAAGCTAGTTGCATTCATTTTTGTAGCCGAATGGTGCCCACATTCCACTGAACTTAAAGCGCACCTGGAGTCGCTTGCGAACGAGGATCATCACGTTGTTCTTGTCATCATCGACGTTGATGATGCTCAAGTATGTTCCGGATAATCCTACATTTAACTGCGGTTGAGCCTCAAAAAGTATCAGAACTAGGTGCAAATAGTAAGGAAACAGTAATTGGTTTGCTTGTTAAAAAATTTCTGCTATACTTCCATTTGATGGCATGGGACCTGGTTAATTTATATCTAGCAGATGGAAATCTTCACTTTAGAAATCTAATTACCCAAACAATTAAAGTAACACTGGTTATTTCTCATCAATTCAGCTCATCAACATCGTATATAACTTGCCGGTATTATTTACAGGATTTGATACCGTTCTACAGCCTCTACGCTGTTCCTTCCTTCTATTTCTTCAAGAATAATGAGGAAATCGGAACACAAGTTGGAGGTGACTATGCGAAACTGCGCACTTGCATTCGCAAGTTTAAGCGCGTGAAAGAAATTGAATAGATGGTATCAAGGCAGTGTTTTGTTCCCTAACCTTCATTTTTGAGATTTCTAACCTATGGTCATATAGTAACATCAATAAATGCCGTCGTCAGTTGTTTTCTTAAATGTGTTTGCAATAAAACTCTCGCATATGAAAATTTGTCATGAAAAGTTATTTCTCTTTTTAATTTTCTCGGATTAAATGAATCTTTAAAGGATAAAATCGACGTGGTGGTGGTTCGGTCTGTAGCGCCCCGAGTTTCCAAAAAAGCTGGCCTAAAGGTCATGCCGAAGGAGAAAGCACAATCTATACCGACTTAGGCGCTTGCGTAATCATTACGGCATATTATTGTGTGAAATTGTGCATCTAAGTGGAATCAGTGGGTCGAAAATGCTACCTTAGTTCTTCGTAAAATACTCCGATAGGCGTTTTCAGTTTTAAGACGATGGACTAATCACCGTGCTCAACAGTAAGCACTTTTTCGATGTTACTTTAAGCATTTAAATTTTTATCAAAAGCAAAAGTTTACACTCTCCTATACAATTTATTTCGAGTTGTTTCATTCTATTTACTTGGACACATAAGAGCTTTTAATAACCCAAGGTGGGGGCCCCATGGATGCGATGGGTCTTGAGGATAAAAGTTAGTGATTCCCACACTATGCCTTGGCTAAAATGAAAGTGAGAAAGTGGGGACGCGGTACAGATAGTGTTTTTTTTTGTATCCGAAGCATTGTAGGGACAAAGCACATTATGAAGACTACCACATTCACATTCCCTCGTGTTTCGAACTGACATAGCCATCCATTACGTTTGCAAATGCATTTTAAAGCGAATATTAACTAAATCTTTTATTAGAGTATGGGTTATAAAAGGTTTTTATTCAGTCACTGCAAAAAGCAGTTGTTGCGCCACTTATTGTATTATCTACGTCGTGTGTACATCTATTCGTTGTCTATTTTGTGTATCAATTCGTTTCGAAGCATTATAACGCAGTATATTTTAAGCACAAGAGAGGTGTACATAATGTTTCAAATCTTTAGCAGAATATGGTACAGAATAATTTGCCTCATCGATTTAACAATGTTCCATGATATACGTAAGAAAAATTCCATCCTGAACCAAATTATTGAATGTTTCTACATTCAGAATTTAGGTCTTTGCGCAAGCTTAGGTAGCTTTTTTGATGTCTCAAATTTGGCTTTTGAAGACAATTTTTACTCTTGGGTTTATTTGCAATGCATTATAAAACAATAAACCCATTTTTACACCTCAAGATACGTATGCTTGCAACACGTAAATCATAGGAATTCTACTAACCTTTTTTAGTCCCTCTGTTTCCAGAATATATATTCTGTCCAAGCAGTATGCCTTCTTTTACCTTCAAGTAAGTCTCGGGACGCTACAAAATGAGTTAATGGATTTACGATAAGAAAAGCGTGCTTAATGGAAAGGAACCCTCGCAACCACTCCCAATTTCCAGGGCGAAGCCAAGACTTCCCTTTGAATACGCAGTTGAAAAGCCATGAGGGCTTAGCCTCAACCGCCTCATAATAAAATAACCGAAGCATCGGACAGCCTTTAATTTTCCCACTTCATTTCCATGACAGGCCTAATTACTCCTACAGTGTTTTAGTTGCAGGGCGTTGACGTTGTGCTTTGGGTATTAAGTTGAGTTAGATGCATCTTCATTTTAAGCTGCAATGGAAAACGAGGTGGAGGCAAAGGTTGCTGAGGCACCACCTCTGATCATGGAAATAAATGATGAAGTAAGTGGGGCCCAAATGTTGTCAAACACAGGATTTTGTTCTCTGCATTTGGTTTTTTGTTAATCTTGTTTTCTTATTATGCTTCTCATCATTTTTGACATTATTCAAGACGGGTTGTAAATGTCATAAGTTTTAAGTGATGTAACACATAATATCGACTTCGTTTTGTGATCTGCCCATTGTGTGGAACGCAAGACTTTTTAATATTGCAAGATTGTTTTAGTTCTTTTGAGTGCTATTCCACAAACAACGAAAACACTACTTTTCATACTATAATAATGCCGCTGAAGTGTAAAATATAATCACGATACTAGGTTTTTAGCACCTATCGATCGACTCACATTAGTTTACCCCACTACACTGTCCCAGCATTCGATTTTGTTAGATTACAGGAATCTATTGCAATTCTACCCTAAACCTATATGTTAAGATGACAGTAAACGCAAGACTTTCAGCAGAGAAATATGTGCGGAAATGCTCAATCTCTCAAAACTCTTGCAACATCGCAGTTCTGAAGTAAGTGGAGGAGAATAGCTTTCTTATATGTATACGAAGCGGTTTCACGCATAATTGCACTAACAAATATTAGACAACTATGTTTTTAGCTGGAATTTAATAAGTGCCTTGACATTCTGAGTACTGCAATAGAATTCTACTGAGGCATTTGTTTCAATAAAAAGAAGAGAGTCTCGAATTGCGCCGTGCTTTTAGACAACGTCAAACAAGGCGCTCGTCCGATTTGTGCAAACCAAAGACCGGACCGTTTTGCAAAGACGGTATTCTCAAATTATTGATTATTCAGAGGACAAAGATTCGCCATGTTATGAAACGGATTGCCGATAAATTAATTAACAAAATCAGTAAATGTTTTGGCATGTTTTCTGAAGTTGGTTTGTACTATAGTAATGACCATCATTTATTAGAGTATACATAAATCATATAGGTTACGTGATAATAAACTTGCTCGATTAAATATGGGAATCTTTGCTGATGTATTTTCCATAAAATCACGTCGATATCTATGCACTTGGCAACAATATACTCTAGTCATCGCTACGCCATTAAGAATGTACTACCCTTTTTAATAACCTTTATCAAAGCGTAGTTGTAGTTACCCATTCGCAACAATATCTTTGTAAGCTCTGGTTCCTCTTGATTGTAGGATGACATGGAGAGCCTAAAGGAAATGAGCCACAAGGGCCTGGTGATCGTCGACTTCTTCGCAACCTGGTGCGGCCCGTGCAAATCAGTGAAGGTCGCATACGAGAAACTTGCTGAACAAGAAACCGATGTCAAATTCGCAAAGCTTGACATCGATATTTATGAGGTTAGTGCAGCTCAATAAATTCAAAATTAGTCTAATTTAAAAGTGAATGTAATTGTGATGCCGCAAAATAACCAGCAATATTCTAAAATCGATTTGTGCAGGTGGCAAATTTTGAATTTCTACGTCTTGACATGACCTTAGCAAACCATTGATGAACACACTAAAGATTTTGCACTGTTGAAATAGTAACGTAAGATATTAACTTTCCTGTAACATAATGCCCCAGCTTACCACTGCTCTAACACGGTACAACTACATTTTACCGGCTAATTTAGAACCATTCGGTTCTTGCAGGACGCTCCATCTGATTACTCGATCGTCGCAATGCCCACATTCATGGCGTTTAAAAACGGAGAAATGGTTGATTCTGTCGTCGGTCCACACATCGAACAGGTCAAGCAAATGGTGGCCCGTCTCAAATAGTTTCAGTCGAGCGTTTTCGCAAAGCATATGATTATTTTGAAATAAATTATGTGGAATTTAATACAGTTTTCTCAGTTCGATATCGTGCACAACTAGTGGCATCAAACAGACAAAATCACTAAAACGCGCCAGCTGGTATGTTTAGTTCGGTAAGATGTTCCCGAGAAAGACACCAAAAAATGTATACTAATAACTGATTTGGAAAAATTTGAATACCCACAAGTGAGCAGCCTAGTCTTTTACAAAAATGTTCATCCCCGTAGTGGTCGACAATGCTGCTAGAAAACCAGCATTAGAAAAATTCAATATTGTTTAAAATCCCACATACAGCACCGTGCCTATTTGTGGGTCACTTAAAATGGTATTAAGAGGTTCCTGCAACGTGTTAGCAAAAAGTAATTGCCATTTTTGATTGGTCAAGACGTAAGGAAAAAGGTAGTTAGCATTCCTTAAAGGGATCAGGTTTGTTGTTTTCTTTCGTTTATGTCACTTCTATAATATTTGTTTTACTAAGTCACATCAGTGCGGCACTTACAGTCGTTTACAGGGCAGATCATGGCTGAGTATCTGGCGTCAATCTTCGGAACTGAGAAGGACAAGTAATTTTTGCTTGTTACACGATTCTCAGGGTTAACTGCTCTTTTTACTTTAAAATCGGTGCATGTCGACACGGCGAACAATGCTCGCGGCTGCACAATAAGCCGACATTCAGTCAGGTAGATGTTTCTGCTTTCCTCGAGTGCGTGTAGACGATTCTGCTTCAAAATCTATATATTGCTCCACACAACAATGCCAATCAGGTAAGCTTCCTTATTGTTCATATTGCACTTAGAATGTTGCTAATATGACCGAGGTCCAAGCTCAGGAGATTTTCGATGAATTCTTTGAGGAAGTTTTTGTTGAATGCGAATCAAAATACGGTGAAATTGAAGAAATGAATGTTTGTGATAATCTAGGAGATCATCTGGTCGGAAATGTGTATATTAAGGTAAGCTGCTTTTTACCAGCACAAGTTTTATAAGTTTCGAAGAGAAGAAGACGCTGAGAAGGCGGTTAAAATGTTAAACCAACGTTGGTTTGGCGGAAGGCCTGTTCACGCGGAACTCTCTCCCGTCACTGATTTTCGCGAGGCTTGCTGCCGACAGTATGAGCTAGGGTGCGTCAGATGCTTCCCGCCTGCGTTTCCTTCTCGTAGTAATTAGAACTTTTCTTGGCATTGAATTTAAACATTTCTGACCGTCAGTTAAACCTCTTGAGCTCTAGCTCTCTTTGTGTGAATTCGACCGTTGTTTACCGTTACCCAAGTTATTCTTTGTTTGGCTAAACGTTTATTAAACGAGTTTTAGCTTGCTTAAATAGACAACGTCGTGATCTCCGGGCGAAATTTCCAGAGTTTTATGCTATGAGGCCAGGAATTGTCAATTTTCGCCGGCCACTGTTTTCTTGCATTTAGGGAGTGCACGCGTGGTGGTTTCTGCAACTTTATGCATTTGAAGCCCATATCCCGTGAACTCTGCCGAAAACTCTACAACCGCAGTAAACGTCGTTATGGCGGAAGTTCTAGGCGCAGGAGATCTCGATCTCGTTCTGGAGGCCACCGCAGGTCAAGGTCGCCAAAGGGTCGCGGCTCTCGACGCTGAATAGTTTCCGTTTGTGTATATTTTCATGTTTTGAACATTTGTCAAAAGTGTATTAATGATAAAGGCCTTTTGAAGCTATTTTGATTTTCCGATTTTTAGGGGTTTAGATTTAGCACCTGAAATAACGTTCCTTTCTATTTTATACATTTCTTCGGCACGTTTACAATCGTCACTTTATTTGAGAAATTTGTTTCTGTATGACATTTTTACACAACCGTTAACATGCCCTTTTATCCACACCGGTTCGAGTGTCCATCATTTTTGTTTTATTTCTTTCTCTTCGACGCTGTGCGTAATAATGCCAGTGTCAGGCTCTCTGTTTGACACCGACTCAAGATCGAGTTTATTCGTATGGGTGATTGGTTTGTGAATGGCTTGGAGGAAGCTGGTTGGTGTGTTGAGGTTCGTGAATGCTTTTTTCTGAGATCGACGCTCCCCTTCTCTTTGAAAGGCAACCTAGTAGTACAGCAATAAAGGTGTTGATTAGTAAGCACCCAAAGTTAGTCCAGACTCCCAGGCATAGCCAGATGCCGTCGATTGGCGTCTCCCAATCAACCGCTGCCTCGCTAATGGTCGCTCTGTAGCCACTCCAGAGGATTGTACACATCGGCACGGCGGTTAGGAAGGTAGTTAGGATCCATGCCGAGAGAATATGGACGAATCGCACGTGAGGTGCCATTGCGCCTATCACAACCATCGTTGTGACGCCCAGCATGAAAAAGTTCGTAATGTGAGGGACATACAGGGAGACATGTCGGTATCCAGGCATCACGATGTTTCTATCTGCGCTAAGCAGGCTCACAAATACGAAACAGGCCATGAGACTGTAGAGAGAGCAATAGGTACGCTGCATCTCACCCCCGCTTAGCTTTATCGACGTCGTCGGGAGGTATGAGGTAAGTTTTTCGCTCAGTTCACCCACAAGTTGGCATAGTCGGAGACTGTAGAAAGTAGCCATAGAACCGTAGACAATGCAATTAAGCGTAAAACCGCTCAATTTACCGAGAACACTGGCTCGAATCGCATGGTCGTCTGGAAGTTCGCTGTGAAAGATGATTTCGCGCTGGAGGTTTTGGTTGTATTGTTCTGTGGTACCGGGGAAGGTTGCATGAAATTCTTGGCCAACTGGGATACCTAGGCGCCTTCTGCTTAACTTGATGGGTTGTGAGGCAAAGAAGGCAAGAATGAACTTTAGAAAAAAAATGCAGTATCCCATGATTACGCCTATCGTTGCTTTCCGCTGCGAGCCAATGTGGTAGTAGAGTTGGTACAGTGGTTGTGCTGTCAAGAGAAGAGGAAAGACTGTGCCAAATAGGTGGAGAGGATTGTAACTATCGCAGTAGTTGCGATCAGTCTCTTTTGCAGTCTCATTGAGTCTTTCAGTTCTTGTCAGAAGTGTGATGTCTCCACAGATTTCCATTAAAGAGAGAATTGAGCACAACGGCAGGGCGATACGCATGCCACCGAGGCTACATAACAGCATAAAACCTATGAACAGTAGAAATCCATCTGCATTCAGCTTGAAGTGCTCCAGCTGACTATAGAGTAGAGGTCCGTTGTAGATGAAGAGGATGTAGATAAGGCTAGAGATAGAGTTTGCGTAGTATAGAAATAGAGGTAACCTATTGTTGAAGCGGAAGGCCATGAAGGCAGTCGTGCTGCTTAAGCCCAGCTGGGCAATCTTGCGCCATACCCAAACGCACAACAGCAAGCTGATCGACCTTGCGGCAAATAAGCAAAGCGAATTAATGCTACAGAGGTAAATGCTCTCAGCGATGATACTTGGTGAGAATGCACACGACGTTGCTAGGGCGACGGTAACAATGTTGCGAGTGATCCAACGTCGTCCACCGTTAGCAGCCTCGTCAACAACATCGAATTTGCTGCCAAAGAGACCACCCTTCTCCAGCCTATCCACTGAGAGGAGAATCATGGTACCAGCGATGCAGAGACCCAAGAGGACATAGTGCCAGACATTGTCAAAGAGTAGCATGGGAAATTGACACCTGCTGTTAATATTCGGATATCCAGACTGCCGTTTGGACGTTCATGGTTTAATGAGTATTGATTGAGGTCACGTGGAATCCTGGTCGGCTCCATGTGCGAAATTGGAATGGAATTTGTTCTCGTACGGGCAACGTCTTTTTATGATCTGAAACGGGATTCATGGTATTTAAGGATAAGGACTGTGTATTCACAGTAGAGCTATTAGCATTGATACCTAAGTGTTGACTAAAACATGGACCGCGGGACCTTCGCACTTCGTGCGCATACAATTATGATCACGACTTCCAGAGGTACGCCTACGTATTTTCAAATAAACTCTTCGTTGAGCCAGTTTGTTTTGCATCAGAGATGCTGACTTGAAGCGCTACCAGGACATAAGTTATGCCACACACGGATGCAGTGATTTCCGACTTTACCAGCTCCTAAGCTATAAACCTCTGTCAACTCTTAGCCCAAACAAATGTGTGTCTACAGCAGAGTACATCAAAACTTAGGAGATTGAGGCTAGGTGAGGCATGGTTCAATGAATGTAGCAAATGTCAATATTACCTAAAAAGGAAAGTAAGCAGGGAAGACTGTTGTCGACCACAAACAAAAAAGTCAGGATGAAAAGAAGGCAGGTAGAAAGCAGGAAGGCAAAAAAGCCCGGTAGTTCCACTTTATACAACCACATGGACGCTTTGAAGAGACGAATAGGTAAACACATTTTGAGTATGAGAGGTAGAGCATGCCATCAACCTAACCAGCATCCGGTGTAACGTTAAAGTAGATGAATAAAGTCGCAAGAAAGCGTAGCAATTCATTCACCACGTTGATTTAAAAGGTAAGATCATACATGATATCGATCGCCGGGAGACCGATCGAGTTCAGCATATCATTTCAGATTTTAGAACTAATTATCCGACAATTCAAAAAAAGAACAGTGTCATCAATCAATGGGAATGGAGAAACGAAGAGCAATCAAAAACAGGCAGGGACGACTTCCCATCCGTTTGTATACTTCAAGAATCCGCAACAAAATCCGATTCTAATAAAAAATTTTGATCATTCCAATCTCGCATCACATTTCGTTAAGCGATTTTGTTGACAAATCGACAAAAAGCTACATAAGCAATAGGCAATGCAAATCTTTAGAATGGAATAAAAATGAGCTGTTCTAGAAGTAGAAAGAGTCCAACCCATTGTAACGTATAAATTATCCATGATGTTTATGAAACTGGCACCAAAGGCATTGTTTACTTCATTTCTTCATTCAACACATCGAAAGCATGCGTTAGTACCCGTGCAAACTTTAAATAATAATAAAGTTCGAGAAGCACTCGGCGCAAAGAGTACAATTTGGCAACAATCCAAGACGCACAAAATACGCAATGCTACAAGAGTTAAATCTGATCCGCATGGAACGATGTCTACAGTTCAGTTCCTGCAATGTGTTCTGCTACATTATCTCCCAGATATTTTTCAAAGAACTAGCTCAGTCCTTTTCACCGACTATCACGCCAAACAAGATTAAGGTAGTAGGGAATATAAGCACGGCTACTATGTAAAGCAAAATAAATGTGCACAACTCTTACTAAAACAGCACTTCCAACTTCTTGCAGAATGGCCAAAGAACTATGATTTCCAAAATGGTTAGATGAACCTTATTCAGGCCGGCGAAATTGATAAAATTGATTATGAAAAGTGCGTCGCGAAATGACAGTGGAAAATACAGCCCAAGAGACAAGAGGAAGGCATAACAGAAAATAAGAATCCCAATAGAGCACTTGGTTCTAGAAAACTCGTGATAAAAACAGGTTAAAATGCACAAAATGAGTCAAATTTTACGACTATTCCTCAAAATTTGCGTCTCTAAATCACTTTCTCCTTTCTATTTGGATGTGTAGCGCGCCTAGACCTCCTTGAAGACGAGGGCAGGCAGAACGTTAGGGCTGAAGAACTTGGGTCCACTGGCATGGCCCGAAACCCATCCTGTTTATGGAGATGCAATGGCAGGGACCCAAAACGCTGAGAATTAAACAACCGACGGATCATAAGCATGCTTCGTCTTAATAATAGTGTTCGGCTATGCTTTTGTGCATTAAACACTGGTAAGGACATGGGAAATGTGTTTTGCGAAGACAAGCGCTGATTAAAACCTTGATTTCCCATTTTTAACAGTTCGCACTATTCTATTAAAAGAAATCAAAATTTCACTGCCTATCCCTTCATATCTTTCCGAATACGGTGATCTGTTGCATGCAACCAAGTGGACATCTTATCCATACGCCGAAAGTTGATAACGATTAAAACAACTTTTTTGAGCACTGCTATTCTTCCCGTTTTTAAGGAATAAAATTAGGGGCGTGAATGCCTTCCACGATATTTTCAATGGAATTCCCTTTCGTACAAATTACTCAGCGTCAATTCCCCCTCAATTTTTTTATCGGTTACTACGAAAAGATACCATTTTGGCCAATCAGTCAAGGCTTTGGTACTAAGTAATATTGCAGCTCTGTCATAGTTTGACACATAAAAGCATTTCGAATGTTTATTTACTTCCATAAATTTAGGTATTTCGGTTTATGCGGAATCCCACTTTTAATACAGAAGTAGGTTAAAAGCCTCGAATTCGTCAAAATTTTTTCCCAATTTTCACTTCAGTAGCAAAAAATTTAAGCTTTTTTAAGAAAACTCCATCAAGATGGAACTTTTTGTCTATCCTGGGGGATGAACTAAATAAGAAGTTTTAAGTTGCTTGGGGAATTTTTTAATCTTTACAAACTTCCCTTCTTTGCGTATCCTAATATTTGCTTAAACACACGAAATTGTGCAGATATTATTTAAATTTGCCCATTTTTGACGAGCAGGATGTGACCTTTTGCAACTTATCATTATCTTAACCGTCAAATCAAGGACTGTTAGGAGTTAGCTATTAAATAATCACTTAATTAAAAGCGTTGATGTTGCAGATAATTGATGCAAGCACATGTTATCTAAGCCACTTCTAATGCTCTTTGCTTGGCTGCTGGTTTCGAACACGGTCACCAGGGTGGCCATATTGCCCTGGCCCGTTTGGCTGGCTTCCGGGCCATGTCAATAGTCCCGATTCCTCTACTTGCTGTATATAAGCCTTCTTTTGCTTTCAAGCAAGTCTTGAGACGCTACACCACTACCTTGCTAAAATATTTGATCAGCTTGATTTACAACTACATGAATTCTAGCGTTTTAAGTTGTGTACTCCCTCCTGAGTGAGTTCGAGGAAACCAAGCGCTCCAAAGCATATCAAAGAAAACGAATAAATCTCCAACGAAACTGGTGTTAAAAATCTTCTGATGGCAAAGCTTGATCTTACGGCTAGGATTCCTATTTTGGTGCAAAAAAATTGTACCACTATTATTTTTTAGTGGTTTGATAAGTAGTTTAACTCTGCGTTTGACTGAACGGCCGTTTTAGTCTCTACTCGGTGGTACGACCTTCAAACTATGCCAGTAACTTCAACTCTTCCGTATGCCAGCATATGGTCTGCTATACTGCTGTGCCTTCTTTCGTTTTCAGGAAGAAAGCTGGGGTCCTGAAATTTACTAGACATCTTTAATCAGGTCAGTAACTCAATGCTGGATTTGTTGCATCGATTAGGCTCAATGCTAATTGCTTGCGTTAATATAGAAAGAGAGCGCATTTTCAAACGTATTTACTGTGCTTGCAAAGGTTTACTTTACATATAGATTTATGTGAAACGCTTTCATGGGATTTTATGCCAGCCATCATTTAAATTCATGCATTTTTCCTATTGGTCAAACACAAATTCCTTAAAATGGGGAAAAGGCTTACTAGTCATTTTTCCGTGGCGAAATTGCTACTACCTCAAGGTTTTGCAAAAAATTCAATGCATATGTGGATCATCTCATCTTTTATCCCCTAAAATTGGCCAGATTAGGCAAAATGGGTTTCATTATTACTCTTTTGTAGCCCAAGAATGTCTGATAACTATTACCTTTTAAAAATAGTAAATCGTGAATTTCCCCTGAGTGTATTACTACTACTCACTTTAAAAAGAATTTCTTGTTCCCGAGAATAATTGTTCTTGAGGCTTGCTGTTGGATAAGCAAATGGGCAAGCTTCAACTGCCTGCACACACTTTTCTACTTCAGTTGCATTTATAATCTGCTGGAACACACTTAAATCGAAAATTTTTTCCTGTTTTAGATTAGCTCATCATATGTTTTCCTTCATTAAAAGCTACCTCAGTATACAAAAAAAGAAAATCGGTTGCCTAATGGTGGCATGAGGGGGAAAATGTCAACATTTTTTTCTTATAATCAATGCTGATAATAACCATACAGTAGCACTTAAAGGGATCGTTCAATAAACGCTTTTATTTAGTGGGAGGCGGTGGACAAGTCGTTATATTAAACCCACTACCCTTTTTCAAAATCTGCTGGTATCCAGGGCATACGTTGATAACAGAACAAACAAAAAGCTCATGATTTGTCGAGACATGGGAAAGCTCTCAAAAAATGTGTTTACACAAAATAACCTAAGTTAGTAACTTCGGCACCAAATAGAAATGATTGGATGTATTCATTTTGAAGACCAAAACAAACGTTGGTCACCTTCATTGCATACTACAGATGCATAAGTACTCGGCCTCAGTGCTAATTTACTGGGCTCTGGGAGCTATTTGTCTTTATCAAAAATAGATTTGTTCGATATTGTGGTCCACGAATGGGCACTAAAAAGGCAATAAAATCACATTAAATTCTCTGTAGCATTTGCTAGCCTGTCGAAATGGCCAATGAGTCGAACTAACCTTCCTAAGTTGCTGCGCTAGGCTCTGTCCAACTGTGAACCTGTGCTGCAACGTCCAGGGAGTGTTTCCGAATGTTTATATCATCGAAGGAGGACGCAAGGCTTCTCATTATGGGATGGCTAAATGAGCATCCAAAATCCATTGGTTCACTCAATGTCCGTTCCAAGTCGATGCGGCATTCACTATGTCGATTCTCCGAACACCCGTTAAAAACGACCTCTTCATAGTTTCTCATCATATTCCTCGATATATCACCTTCCATTAAACTTCGTTCCAGTTCTAGACTGTCCGAACTTGGACTTTCACATTGCCGGACCCGTTGCATTTCCTCCTGCCGACGAATCGCCTTCTCTCGCCGCATTTGGTCTTTGTAGAATTCGGCGAAGTTGTTTACAATTATCGGAATTGGCATGGCGAGCACAAGCACTCCACAGAGAGCGCAACCGGATCCAATCACTTTGCCCCATGTGGTTGTTGGACTCATATCACCATATCCAACAGTTGTCATGGTGATTATGGCCCACCAAAAGGTGGCTGGAATGCTCTCAAACTTAGTCTCTCTCTCATCCTTCTCGGCAAAGTAGGCGAGACTGGAGAATATGAGTACCCCCATAGCTACGAACATCATCAGGAGACCAAGTTCTTTATAGGATCTACGAACGGTGTATCCCAGTGCTTGCAAGCCAATTGAGTGTCGTGCTAGTTTGAGAACTCTAAGGACGCGCAGCAGTCGAAAGACTTGAACGACTTTGCTGATGGCCGTGAGTGAATCCAGAGCTTTTGAAACGTAGTACGGGAGAATGGCAATCATATCTATTAGGTTCATGGGACTTTTCAGGAAGCGGTATTTGTAGGGGGCCACAGTGAATCGAACCAGATATTCAATAGTAAACCAGATGATACACACTAGCTCCAGATTGTCCAAATGATATTGGGTGTTCTCGTTGGACTCAAAGAGGCTTTGATGTTCTTTTGAGCGGTATGTTTTGTTGGTGTTAATAAGTACTTTTACTGTGTGGTTCTGGGATTCTTGAGTCATTGCTAGTGAATTCAGAGCCAATCCAATTGTTGACAGGAGAATGAAGGTTACGGAAATTAACGCTACTATCTAAATTAAAAGGGAAATGAAGAATACCAATAAGGTTGTCCAAGCCATATTATTTCTCGTCATCCTAGGTAGGTAGCTCTTGTAATGGAGTATTTTGCAGTGCTTTCAAGTGGAAGATATGTCCTTATAATTAAATAGTCACCGATGCAATGAAAATTAAATTATCCCGATGTGAGCTTTTAAGCTACATTTAAAATTCACAAGACCAGTATTATTTAATTCGATACATTTCAGCAGAGTAGAGAAGAACATAAAGCCAGCTGATGTACTATTAATCCTCAATTTTAATTATGCTTGATGAAGAACCAACCATTTGTTCAAGTCGGGTATTTCAAATGTGTTATGATGTTAACATTAGTTTACTGAACAGCTATAACTCAAATATTTCGCTGTTTCAAAGAAAGTCTTTACTCACTCAATTTTAAATGAAATTCCAACATGCTAAATCATACCAACCATCACTCTACGGTTCGTGCACACCAGTAAGAAGCTTGGATCTGCAAGCGTCTGGTCCTGAATCAAAATTTTCGAATATCAAAAAATTTATCTGTACCTTAATTACCTAGATCCGCGCTTAAAATTAAACTGCTGTTCGCGGCGAGGATTGTCCGCATCTTTTAACCTTGAAAAAATATGGAATTTCGAATAGTTAACTTTAGAGGTAGTTAAAATTTTAAACCATTTATGAAATTAATTGAAGCTTATTGTCGACATTGGAGAAGTCAAAGATGCAAAATCTAAGGACGAAGTTGGCGCAATGAGAGAGATTTGCAAGAATATACATAAGATTTGGGTAGAAGCTTTCGGAAAACACCCTTTGAAGGTTAAGTTTGGGTAAATTTGGCAAATTTAACTCGAGGTTTCCCTAACACAGAAGTTGAGGTTGCACAAAGTGAGAAGACTCTAAGAATACCTTCCAGATGCTGTAGGGATTTTCTAAGTTCAATTATTTCGCAAATCGCTGTGATTGAAACTACGCTTTTGTTAGCGAACCTTACACACTAACTCCAAAGTGTAATTAATGGCAAAATGGACACGTAATAGTGTAATAACCTGCCAGCCCTCCTGTACGCATGCAATGCACTCTATATTCTTCTAAAAAGCATAAACTTCATTCCGTCTGCGCTCTATTTAGATCTATTATTAAATTTAAGTGCGACGAATCGAAACAACGTGGGTGGTATTTCAGGGAAATGAAGTATTCTCATTTCAATTCATTCTTGATTTCTAAATCAAGTCTAACGCATTCTAACATTTTCAATTTTTAAACAAGGCAATCTTTCTTAAATAAAAATCGAATTCACTATTTTATGCTAACAATATCAATTAATGCCAAAATTCCTAAACGATTTTTGGTAAAATAAAAACGGAACGTGTTCCCTATTTGCATGAAATGAGGTCATTAGGAAAAGCGTTAATTTTAGCCCCATTGATCTTTATGCCATTTGCATCAATGAGGAAAACAGAATTATATTAATGCAACTACTCACCTATAAGTTTACTTATCAGGCTTTTCGTGAATCTCCTGCTTTATCAGCATTTCTTCACCGCATCTGTGTATGATTTGTTAAGCAAAATTAGTTAATATCTAAGACCACGATCACCACCTTCCATACCTCGCATGTGCCGTAGACCACGAACAAGAAAATGATGGAAACTTGTTTTCTCGATGGTAACTTATTGATGAAAGACGGGAAACATGCGCTCCTTTTTAAACGTGATCCATCATTAGCTTATGTGTAACGAGGTGATGTTACAATTTTCAGCAAAATTTCAAACTCTCCTACCACCAATTTGGAGGAACGTGCATGAAATAAAACCTGATCTCAACTAATGATCATGCACTGACCATTTTCGCTTAATGACTACCATCCCATGTATCAGGAAAAATTAGAAAAATTTCCATTCTTTTGCAAAGGCAGAACTTCCTACTGAGATAGTAAACATTTCTCCCCTTCAACAATGCATTAAGGCATTTTTTTGCATACATGGCTACACTATTATTTTTCAAGGTTGTTAATTTCGGCAAAAAGGTAACTTTGCAAGTGGACATCTTTTTATTCTCTTCAATAACTTTGTTTCAAAGTTTTTAGGCTCATTTCTTTGAAGTGCTTTCATAATTACTTTTATTTGTGATATTTTTATCGCACCTTTCTGTAAGTTATAGTAATAGAGAAATGGCGTTCGTGCTTGCTGTAAGGCTCAACAACACGACGTGTTATTTGCAAAAAAAATATACTTTTTTTGTTGACCGGCACCGTAAATGTCACTCTTATTATTTCGAATAAGTATGCAAAAATCGTACGTTGACAATAACATTCCGAATTGGGTTTGTGCTTAAACGACATGCCATGTTATAATTGTGGACTTTTATTGCATTAGAAGCATATCAGTAATGAAATCATCATGAAGACTATCATTGTAACGTGTTTCAAACTTAGGTGGAATAAATTTATCCTGCTTAAAAAATTGGCAAGAAGCTATGACGAACTGAACGAATTTAACAACGAATCGGACCTTGTATTCGTCAACACGTCTCTGCTGAATCTGTGTATCTACGGGGGCACTGTTATGCTTAAATGAATAAAGTAAATTTCATGCAACGAGTTTTTCTAAAACGCCTTAAAAGTGGGCACAAGGACATAAAATCGTGCTTTAATTTTTATGAGACCCCATGAGCTTCTTGTGCAATGAACGCTTTATTTGGTGTCCGAATGTTCCATCACTATGCCCTTAAATGGGCATTAGCCACAAAATATAAAATTAAATGCAGTAAGCCCAATTCGAATTATTTTACCAGTGTAGTAAGTTTGCTAATATTGACATTGTTCAGTTATAATAATGTATAAAAGGATTGAACATGAGAATGGGCAGTGGAATTAGTTATTTAACTTGAAATATTAACAATAAATCCTGGTGCCTGGATCTCGTAAGGCTTCATTTGCTAATCTAAGCGATATTCCATAGAACAGCTCATCGCAGCCGTTCTAAAACATTTAAATAAACTCTTTTTAAATAAAGCGAATTTATAAAAGTCCATTGCATGGAACCACAGCACTGGACTGCGTAAATTTCCGGAAAATGAGTGCTATAATACCACTGTTTGATGTTGATGCTGTAATATGGTATGGATCAAGCATATCTATTGATTTGCCAACGTTTGAAAAGGTTTGCCAGGCTCAAATTCGATTAAATCTGATTTTCAAAAGGATTCAAATTTTGTTTGAAAAGTGTGCCTTTTTGCTTTACATTCATAAACAAAAATCAGTTTTGCGGGAATTCCCAGGCTTGATGTAAAATTCACTCCCAATGTGAGCTTGGAAGAATTTAGCATGTAACATGATTATTGTGACCGATCTTTTGTTCGCGCGATTTTTTAAACGTTAATGTGTTTTGAGAAATAAACTCCAACTTCGCAGAGGTAATAGCTATCCTAATATGGCAAGAATAAAAGTTTTGATATTTTCTGGCTAAACCGTGTCTGCTTAATAAAAATATCCAACTAAATCTTAACATTATGCCTGGTGTCAGCGGCTTATGCTGCAATCCATGTCTGTTTAAGTGCCCCTTTTCAGGTGAGAAGTGGTCCGTTTGCAGAAGACACAGTGCAGAAGTTAACCCCTATGGCCTACGATACCTCATATCAACAGTCAAATGTTAAAGTCATTTCACATGCGCTCTTCTTATTTCAAGTGTCAAAAGCAAAAGTAAAGAGGAGAAATGAACCCTTTGCAATGCCACTTTGGGAGCAAAAATCCGTTGAATGAAAAATTTAACCAATGATTGGTAAATGTTTATCAATACGCACACCTGTCGAGCAGATGGCTAGGGCTACATGCCTGCTCGTGTTTGCGCACGTGGGAACACTTATCTAACTAGTGGTTTTCATCTTGGAACTTTGCCAATTTGCACCCAGTCTGTTACTGCCTTAATCGCCACTGATTAAGTTGCTTCTGGCGTTGTATACAAATTATAATATTTGTTTTGAATGAAATGGAGATGTCCGTTAACCAATCTATAAATAATAGACTCTCATGCAATCGCGGATGGTGTACGGCGCTCGCTTTCTGCTCTACTTCTTCTGGCTCAACACTACTAGTTTGTGAAGGGTAGGTATCTAAACCTCCCAACCAAAACAACAATATAGAAGTGGATTTGCACAATTTGAAGGTAATACGTATTTTATATTGAATTCAAAGAATACTTGAGTCTCACAAGACAGCTGTGTAGATGAGCGGGTCTAGTTTAAAATACTACGACTCCACCCATGCTCTCCAGGTCTGACTTAATAACAACCAGACGCCTCTCAGAGTAAGAAATACACACAAAAATAATGCAATCCAGGTGTAATGTAAAGTTATGGCATTTTTAGAAAGTTAGTTTTTCTTTTCAAATAAATATTTTGGGTAGTCTGATTTGGGGCAACATCCATTCGTGTTGCACTTTACGTGAGAGTAATTAGGCCGCATTTGAAGCTCAAATTATTTATTTGTCACTGATCATGATGAAAAGAAGTCGCTTTGTGTAAAATTTACAAGGTACTTTGTCAAAGATTCATTCTTTTACCTAGCATTGGTTTAGAAACATGTTAGTTTAATCCAAGTCGGACGAAGCATGGAAAACAATGACTTACCCTAGCGGCTGAAGAAGTTTGAGGTTTTTCAAGAATGTCCCATAACTTTTTCCTATAGATGGCGCATTTATTGTCTCCAAAGTACTCGCCTTCTACCTCCTGCATGAAAATTTCGTTCACCTTTTTCATCTCGTCTTCAACGTGCTCTTTCTTTTGGTAGTACCTGCTTAGACAGCAGGGGTCCATGTTGTGGTCTTCGATACCCCAGTAGATAAGATCATTGTGATATGCAAGGATGCATATATCATCCATTGTGTGAAGATGGCCTGTGCGATACATATTTAGCACACAACCAAAGGTTCGTGGGTGGCGGTCAAAGAAGTACTCATTGTTGTCAATATTGTAATCGTCGCATAGTTGTATAATGTCCTGATGTGTCACAGCGTAACGCAGGCGTCCTAATCGCGAGTGGGGTACCCTGTCTAAAGTTTTCCAGAGCACCTCGTGTCTATCCCCACCAACATTCAAAGTCACACGTGCCGATTTAGCTCGACTTTCAACTATAGCCTCACGAGTAGGCACCGGTCTGTCAAGTATCGATGTAGTCAGATTTTCAAACGGACGACGCATTAGCATATGGAGGGTAAAGTTGATTGAGGTGTTACTACGTTTGTGAGAGCTTGGGAGCATTCGAGTAACATTTATTCTGGCAACTAGACCTCGAAGAAGCACACGCGAACGATTCCATGCGCTGCGGACCTTCACACGCTGGTCATTTCGGCCAGGGAACTTGAATCTGCAAGCTGCGGATCTTTTTCGGCGTTCCCACTCTTGGGTTTTGAGAATGAAAGGAGCCGTTGGAACGGGACTGGCAGTGGTTGACCAAGATGATGGTTGCATGATGGGAGGCTCGCTAATGCATTTCGTATTATGCCGCTGCTAGTGACTCACGTCCCTAGCTGATTCCGCTAAAGGTCGGTGATTGGTCAATAGGTTGAAGTTTTGCTGTGTACTTGGAGGACCAATCAGGTTCGGCCAATGGCTACTTTGATTTAAGTGCTAAGTGTTCGTGGAGAAGTGCAATTAAAACCCAGATGCTGAGTGAAATCATGAGCTTGCTACCCCTTTACAATAAAAATATAAATAAGCGTATGAGTATGCGCCGGCATACTGTGTAAAACATGACCATTTTAATTAATACTTTTGCTAACTAGTTTAGGGAATTTCCCCTTGGACAATCGACTCGACTGAATACCCTAATTTGCTTAGCTAAATGTTTTTCTGTTCCATCGTAATTATCCTAGCATACTGTCAAAGTTCAGGTGATTAGACTGTTGTCAATAAATAACCAATTTGGCCTGAAAATTATCGTCAAAACCATTCATACCTTCCGTTAAAGCTCTGCTGTTAATGTTATGTCGAAGTATTATTAATAAGGGAATATTTCACATCAATTTAACACTTAACTTCAGATTATTACAAGACTTTATTCTTAATAAGTGCGCATTCACCAACAACCCATAAGCCGAATCCTTTGAAGTGACATGATAATATTCAGAAATGTACATTGCTTTTCAACGTTAACAACATATTCAAATGTACCTTGAATGGATTTGCTAAAAGGAAAATATAAACATAAGATGACTTAAAGATTTTTACCAAGAGAGCTTTTTTAATTGCATTATAAACATAAATCACGGACAGCTAATTCGGTATAAATTAATGAGGGAGCTTAATTTTTTTAAAACAGTAACATCACAGGATAGTAACGGTGCTAATTAACTTTTGGAATTTGACCTAATAATAGTGCCCTGTTTCTAGTAACAAAGTATGGAAAAAGGCAAAATGAAAAGCATCGGAAGCACAAAAGAAGAATATCCTTATCTTAGAATAACCATAGGTCGTAATAAATCGTAATGAGCCAGAGTTGTGTGGAAGAACATCTATCACTAAAAAAAGATAGTGGCGCGGCTTGAAGCCTTTACCGCAGAGACGAAGCATAGCCTCCACAAATCGAAAGGGTCGTGACTTCTTTGTGCATTCTTTCCCGCTGAAATCATGGAGTATGCTATGGAGCAGAATGAATTCATTCACTTCCTGTGTTATTATTAGATTTTAACAAATGTTTTGTGGCTTCTAATGCGACCTAATTCGCTCGATGTTGAGCTGAGGTTGGTGGATGGAACCATTTTAAAAGCAGGCACATCGGTGTTATTGCTTTGCTGTCAAATACACTTTTAAATAAATCAAAATTCTCACAAAAATAAAAAGTTGCCATGTCCGGGCCTATATTAGAACAAATCACATAAATAAACTATTTCTTGCATCATTTCATTGAACTTTAAAAATCTTTCAATTTCCGCTCGCTCTCCTTAAATCTTCCATGGCTAGCAATGCTAAGTCAGAATTGGGTTTTCTCTGGGTGTACTTTAAAATGCATAAGCAAGAACGGAAGTACCAAGTCTTTCATGTTCAATGACAAGCGTTTTATGATTTAGCAGCAAAAACTTTCACATGGACTTCCATTTTATTTAAACCATGAAAGCAATATCTCGCGGGATAACCATTATTGTCAGCAATTCGCCTTAACTGGATATACTAGTGTTTGACGCTACGTGATGGCTCAATAGCTAGGATGCGGATGGAGTTGAGCAAAAAAGTTAACTTCGACCTTATTTGAAAAATACAAATATTCAATCAAGGTAAAACTAAGTATTTTAAAACGGTATCATATAACAGCTGATAGAAAAACTGCAAGTATCCTCCATTTTGCAAGATTTTTAGCAGAAATTGTCAAAAGAAAGGCAAGGTCGTATTTACATGCATATTTTAAGTAAACAGGGATGAAAATCGGACGTGTACCAATCACTCTGAAAGCGCGTTTTTTATTCCATACTAAATTCATAAACAGCAATGCCATGTTGGATTCGCATGAAACAGATCTCGGTGCCTATCTTATTTTGTTTATCTTTCTCAAAACTGAACATTCAAAATTGTAATTATTTGGCGTGAGATAAAATTATTGTTTCGCAGCAGATGCACTCTACGTGCTCAGTTGATGAACACAGAGGAAATGCTGTTTTGAGTTGCACCAAACTTCTTATATTTCTTCCTTAAAATGCACTGTTCGACTTTATAACTTAAGATTACACTTTCTTGGATTCATAATTCAGCTTCAATTTCAATCTCACACTTTATTTGTACCAGCCCTACAATTTTGGAGAATGCGAAAGCTTAATAATGAGACATTTTGTTTGCGACTTTAGCTAGTGCCCATGTTTGTAATTTACTTTGAGTTAGGACTCCTTTTATCATACACCATATTTCTGACTAATATTTCAGATTATGAGGTTTATAGGACCAATTTTTACTATGTAAGCAAGGAAAACGGGACACGCTCACTTTAGAAAGTACAACTAAAAAGGAGGTAGCTAGTACTTTTGTGTATTTTATTTTCCCCTCTGTTTTCTATTAACCTAGTGCGTTATGTTTTAGCACCTAAACGTTGAACAAAGCAACAAGGGCTTAAATGTGTTTAATGTTACAATGAGGTAATAAAATGAAAGCCCGTCGTAAGGACCGCTCAATGCTAAGTTAGTGGGACAATAAACATAGGGAAGTGTGGTTTGGATGAAAGAACAGATTAACCCGCATTTATTGCACTATAGCTTGAAACAAATCTCTTCTCGTTGAAAATGCAGTTGTAACTATGTAATGAAGTTCCTTGCGCTGACAGCATTAGACATTAACAAGGATATCTCTCTCTCGTATTTTCACAAGAATTCCAAGTGTTTTTTGTGTTATACCTTTGGAGGTATGGTATTTTTTCGTAAGTTCGACTTATCGTAGCAAATATTACTGCTCAGTTCCTTGTGGGCAAAATAATCTTTTTTTATTATTGTCAAAGCAAGATCCATCAAAGCATTTTTCTTCTTCATCTTAAGCCTTTATGCAGAAATAAGAATCCCCATTAAGGAATGTATCGCATTTATGTTATTATGGTAGTTAAATAAGAAAATGATTTTTTGAAGCAGTCATATTTATGCTAACAAATTCAATTCACGCTTTTAGCACTTACTGAACAAGTTTCAATGCACTCACCGACTATTGTTTTGCATTGTCTCGAAATAAGAATGCAAATAATCTCTTTGCGATGCAATTTGCCTACTGTGAATGTGCACGATACACTCAAACGGCTCAGCTGTAGTAAGCTCCACATATAAATATGTAAAACGACAGGAATGAGAAATCTGCTTTCCCTTACATTGGAATAAAATCAGTGCTTGGAAATCGATTGAAATTGTCGTTTTAAATATTTGTTCATAAAAGTAAGTCTTATTCGGAGG